>JAQISU010000041.1:4772500-4950000 GCA_029339505.1 Unio delphinus | reverse complement strand
AAGGTCCAAGCTTAAATATTAAATACAAATATGTAAAATAATTAATTATGTCTTGAAACATATATAAGTTAAATAATCAAAGCAAAGACTTCTGAAAATTGATGTACCAATACCAAAATAAATGAGAAAAAATTTTACAAACCCCCTTTAAGACATGTTTTCCAACTATAAAAGAATTTAGACATATAAATAAGTATAATTTAAATAGACTCATAGCGAAAAAGAAAGACAGCTGGACAGGTAGTTTTTATTTCTGCCCCATTTGTTTTGTTCTCATCACTGACTTATATTTATGTAAGCAACTGGACTTGCAAAATCATTGTAAAAGTATAAAAAATGATGTTCTTTGCTGTCCATTGAAAATGAAATAAAAATATTCAGCAAATTCTTTATGCTTGATAAATTGTCTTTATCAAGAAGCCAGCAGGGTGACTGTCTAGAGCTGTAAATTTTATCAAGAAGCCAGCAGGATGATTGTCTACAGCTGTAAGTTTTATCAAGAAGCCAACATGATCACATTCTTCAGCTGTTAGTTTTATCAAGAAGACAGCAAGATGAATGTATACAACTGTACTTTTGATAAAGAAGACAACAAGATGACTGTATACAGCTGAGAAAAAAATCAAGAAGCCAGCAGGATGACTGTTTACAGCTGTAATTTTTCTCAAGAAGCCAACATGCTCACATTCTTCAGCTGTTAGTTGTATCAAGAATCCAACAGGATGACTGTCTATTGCTGTAAATTTGATAAGTTCAAGACAACAAGATGACTGCATACTGCTGTTAAGTTTTATCAAGAAGCCAGCAGGATGACTGCTTACAGCTGTAAGTTTTTTTTATCAAGAAGTCAACAATATGAATATCTACAAGTGTAAATTTAATTATAAAGCCAGCAGGCAGACTGTCAAAAGATTAAGTTTTATCAAGAAACCCCCAGGCTGACTGTCAAAAGATTAAGTTTTAATTATGAAGCCAGCAGGCTAACTGTCAAAAGATTAAGTTTTATCAAGAAAACCCCAGGCTGACTGTCTACAGCTGTAAGTTTTATCAAGAAACCAGCATGATGACTGTCTACAGCTGTAAGTTTTATCAAGAAGCCAACATGATGACTGTCTACAGCTGAAAGTTTAATTATGAAGCCAGCAAAATGTCTACAGCTGTAAAATAATATGAGAAACCAACTTGATGACTGTCTACAGATGTAATTTTTATTTTCTGCAATTAGCAATGGTTTTTTTTAATAATCCTATCAATTACAAGAATGATTTCATGTCAATGTGAAAAAAAAATCATTCTTAATTTGATGTCACAGACTCTGCATAGCAGAAATTTCCTATAGCTATTTTATGTACTGTGTCATCTTGTGCTGTTTAAAACTGAACTTTGCTCTCTATCAATTTTATCTCTGTGTTATTGAATCACCTAGTATAATCTATGATATCTTCAAATTGTACTGTAAATGTAGCCAAATGATAATTGTTATATTTACCCATTTCAAATGAATATTCATTCAGGATACTGCACTGTTTTGACCATCTTGTTATAATGCCTATTTATTTAAATATATCTACACTGAAAGCAATATACAAATCAGCTGAAATATTGTGCAGCTTTATTCTTTTAAATGTAAAACTAGCTTTGACCACTTTTTATCCTGCTGAAACCTTTAAACAAAAAGGTATTGACTCAATACAATGACGTTTTCACTTTCATCATAAACTAGTGAAACATTTCAACCTCCTCCCCCAAAACTGATGAATTAAAATACAGTGTATAATGTTGCCAATCTTTATTATGAACAAAAAGTGTTAAAAGGCTGCCTGGTCCAGAGTTCATTAAAATTTATTTTTAATGATGACATGAAATTTGAGTTTTCTGGTAATTATCAATGATTTTCAAACCTGCCTTCCCCCATGTCTTGATGATCTTGTAATTTGTTTCTTTAATTTTTACTTTTAATATTCATATATCCAAAGACAAATACACGAATGGTCTGGCACTCTTAATAGATCTAATAGAAACACCATATTGTTTAAAACTTCACTAGTTGACAAATAATATACAAATATCAGAGAATATTTATTGAAGAGTTTGTTAACAATGGCAATTGGAAACACGGCTGCCCATGTGTGTACAATATTAGAATGCCAATATTAACAGTGTTTTACTGCATTTTGTTATGGCAGTATTATTTTATATCTATGTTGCAAAAGAATCAAGCAGATTAAAATCAGAATTGAGGGATAATTATAGTAAGTCAATTTACAGCTATACAAATGTTACTGATGTTATGCAAGGACCAGCTTTGTCTATAAATTATATGTGGGAATGTTTATATATTTTTATGAAAAGAAGTAAAAATAATAAGACTTACAAAATGATGCATCTCAAGAAATTTGAAAAGTTCAAACGATTTGAATTTTGAGTTTCCCTGCCATGATATCACTTTTTATAGTAATGAAGCATTGTATGTACATAATGTATATAGCTGGACTAATGAGAAATGAAATGAAATCCAGGATAATGAGGTGCATGGTAACAAGGAACCATCTTCTAATGAATAGCCTTATAACAGAAAGCATGTTTTAATGAGGGGCTTTATAACAGTAACCATGTTATAATGAATAGCCTTATAACAGAAAACATGTTAAAATGAGCGGCAAGTTAACAAGGAACCATCTGCTAATAAATAGCCTTATAACAGATACCATGTTATAATGATGGGCCTTATAACAGAAAGCATGTTATAATGAGGGGCCTTATAACAGAAAGCATGTTATAATGAGGGCCTTATAACAGCAAGCATATTATAATGAGTGGCTTGATAACAGAAACCATCTTCTAATGAATAGCCTTATAAGAGAAAGCATGTTATAATAAATGACCTGATAACAGAAACCATCTTCTAATGAATAGCCTTATAAGAGAAAGCATGTTATAATAAATGACCTGATAACAGAAACCATCTTCTAATGAATAGCCTTATAACAGAAAGCATGTTATAATGAGTGGCCTTATAACAGATACTATATTATAATGAATAGCCTTATAACAGAAAGCATGTTAAAATGAGCGGCATGTTAACAAGGAACCATCTTCTAATTAATAGCCTTATAACAGATACCATGTTATAATGAGGGGCCTTATAACAGAAAGCATGTTATAATGAGTGGCCTTATAACAGATACTATATTATAATGAATAGCCTTATAACAGAAAGCATGTTATAATGAGTGGCCTTATAACAGAAAGCATGTTATAATGAATAGCCTTATAACAGAAAGCATGTTAAAATGAGGGGCCTTATAACAGAAAGCATGTTATAATGAGGGGCCTTATAACAGAAAGCATGTTATAATGAATAGCCTTATAACAGAAAGCATGTTATAATGAGTGGCCTTATAACAGAAAGCATGTTATAATGAATAGCCTTATAACAAAAAGCATGTTAAAATGGGGCCTTATAACAGATACCATGTTATAATGAAGGGCACTATAGTAAGGGTATTTTATACTAACACAAGGTTAACTATACTGTATTTACCTTTGCTCTCCTGAGCTCTAATTCTGTTGGAGTTACACGAGGATCATGTTTACTTGTCCACCCTGTAAAAGATGTATATCATTAAAATGTTTCTGCTCTAAGAATTATAAAGGTGAAATGATTTCTTTCATTTGTTTGACAGATAGTACCGTATGCAAGGCTTGATATTATTGAACATACATATGTACTTGTTTGGGTAGGAGGAGGTGTCTGTCTGACTGTTTGCATGCATGACTATTCAAAGACAGAAACTATTGTTTATATATTTTGATTTAAAACAAATGTTATAAAAGCCTGTTTTTTATTTATTAATCAAGGACAAATTAACTTACAATTTGTATTTAATCGCAATATACACAAATTACGATTTCTTTACAAACAAAATTCTACTGCTATAAACCAAACTATATGTTGAAGTTTTCTTTCCAATATTGTGGAATGAAATGTTATTGACTGATCTGCCTGTTCAAAGATCATTATCAACCATGTAATAAAAATTATCCTTGACAAATGTAATAAAGTGACTAGTCCTTATTTTTGACAAATACTATAAAATGACTGGTCCTTACTGTTGACAAATGTTATAAAATGACTAGTCCTTACTGTTGACAAATGTTCTATAATAAATAGCGGTTACTGTTGACAAATGTTAAATAATTACTATTGACTTATGTTATAAAAATACTAGTCTTTACTGTTGACAAATGTTATCAAAATACTAGTCCTTACTGTTGGCAAATGTTATAAAATGACTAGTGCTTACTGTTGACAAATGTTCTAAAATGACTGGTCCTTACTGTTGACAAATGTTCTAAAAGCAGTAGTCCTTATTGTTGACAAATGTTCTAAAGTGACTAGACCTTACTGTTGACAAGTGTTCTAGAATGACTAGACGTTATTGTTGACAAATGTAATAAAATGAATATTCCTTACTGTTGACAAATGTTATAAAATTACTAATCTTTACTGTTGGTATATATAATGGCTCACAGTGAGTTTTCCCAATAGGGCTCTAAGGTTTTGATGTGGGCCCAAGACACGATATAACCATGATTTCTCAGGGGACTCTTTGCCCACTTACTGTAATTCTAGTTAAATTAAGATTGATTTGATTAATATTCATAATATTAATTTAATTTAATAAAATCATAATTGCACTAAATTTATCAAATATATAAATGTCAGAAAACTAATGTATTAAAAAAAATCTAATTGATTTTCTCTAAATTATGTCCAATCATCTATGATGTTAGTGAATGAATTAATTAAAAATTATTGAGACAAGACTGTATTCAGTTGTATAATCTATGCCCTAACAATTGAAGTTAGATAGCTCTATAGGAGGAAAAGTGGAAGGTGCAATATTTATAATTAAATTTTCTTAAAGGAAAAGATGGTCAATAATCTGACATAATTAATTGTAGAATGTTCCAATTTTTGGCAAATTATACTTATAGACATTTTATTGAGGAGGAAGGAATTATTTGAATGAGCCCTCTAGTATGAGACTATTATTTTTTTGGAGGGGATAAAAATATGGGCAGCAGGAATTTTCATGATATTAACATCCCTCAGGCCTCACTGAAATATTTAAGGGTCGATTTCATTTGTTCTAATCTAACAAATAAAAACAATCTCATCTGAAGTCATGAATCTAAAAGAAAAGCAATACAATTCTAAAATGATGTGTCCCAGTCTAGCTACATGTATGTCCCAGTCTAGCTACATGTATGTCCCAGTCTAGCTATGTCCCAGTCTGACCATGCCACAGTCTATGTCCCAAATTGACCGCTCTTGTGGCCTAGTGGTTAGAGCATCCACCGCAGAAGCGGGTGGTCATGGGTTTCGATCTCCGGCCAAGTCATACCAAAGACTTACAAAAATGGTACTAACAGCTGCCTTGCTTGGTGCTCAGCATTAAAAGGTTAGTGTTAGGACTGGTCGGTCTGATGTCAGGATAATGTAACTGGGTCATGCTGTCATGTCTGCTACATGATGCCCCAGTGCTTGGCATCACTATAAACTGCCTCACTGCAGACATCATAGCGATAAGACTGAAAAATGTTTAAAGCTACATTAAAAATCCTAATCAAACAAACAAACAAAATCTCCCAAATTGGCTATGTCCTAGTCAAGCTTCACATTTGTACAGCTGCTGACACTATAAGCAAGACCAGCCATAACATTTATAAATTTGTAACATAAAAAAGACAAATCAATCAACATTTCATTATCAACCTGTTTTGTTTTAGTTTTCATTTGTATCTAGTAACAATTATAATTTAAAATCCTTTTTGTATACATATTTATGTTTTTCAAATTTTATTAATAATAAAGGGCACAATGTTTACAACATTGATTCCTTGTATATGTAATATTCTATCACATTTCCCATTTGTTTTTAAACTTAAAAATTATGAAAAATTTTAAAACTGGATAAATATCAACCAATACCGAAAATCTGACACAATGATTTGTCACAATTTTACACTTAAACGACCTAAATTTCTTTAGGTATTTTATTTTAAGAGTAAATCATTTTCTCTTAAAATTCTCCACATACAAATCATGCAGCAACTGAATCTACTGGTAGTCTACCTTGACTTTAATGTTGCAGTCTGATCAAATTATTAAATGGACAATTTGATCAATCCTGACATAGACAGCACTCCCTCATTCTAATACTTTTAATGGGAACCTTGATGTATACCACCTTATCCTGAGACTGCCTTATAATGAATTATATTATAAATGCAATTTTATCGCCATTTAATGAAATGGTTTCTACGATCATACCCACCTTATAACAGGGAATGTGTTATAATGAAGGGTCTTATAACAGAGAATTTGTTATAAAGAAGGGCCTTATAATGAAGAATGTGTTATGATGAATGGCATTATAATATGGAATTTGTTATGAAGAGCCTTATAATGGAGAATGTGTTATCATGAAGGGCCTTATAATGGGAAATGTGTTATGATGAAGGGCCTTATAATGGGAAATGTGTTTGATGAAGGGCCTTATAATGGGGAATGTGTTATGAAGGGCCTTATAATGGGAATTGTATTATGATGAAGGATCTTATAATGGGGAATGTGTTATGATGAAGGGCCTTATAATGGAGAATGTGTTTGATGAAGGGCCTTATAATGGGGAATGTGTTATGAAGGGCCTTATAATGGGGAATGTGTTATGATGAAGGGCATTATAACAGGGAATGTATTGTGATGAAGAGAACAAACTATAATTTTTACTAGATGTAAATGAAAAATGAAACGTAACAGGTAATTTGTTATAATCAAGGCTCTTATAGTGAGTGAGTATTGGATTATTACATGTATATAAAAGAGCCTTGCAGAATATAGGTTTGACATACAAATTTATTGATATTTATTTATTTTACTGGGGGTTGATATTGTCTTTCAACACCTCTAGATAATATGTTTTTCAACTACTAAATACAATGAGGATATTTTTTCTATGAATCAGAATTTTAAAAAATTCAAACTATTTGAGGGCTGATTTTTTTTTAAAAAATTCTCTGCCCACCATCTTTCTATTAATTAAATGGCAAGTATATGCTATGAATATAGCTTACATTTTATCACACTGTTGAGTGAAAACAATACACTGTTAGCCAGGCATTAGTGCAATCAATTGCCAATGGGGGAAATTTGATAACCCTTAATTGTAAAAAACCAGTTTACCGAGTGAGTAAACCAATAGCCTGAACTCAATGAAAAGAAAAATGTTTTGTTAGAAACTATGGTAGTTCCTGCAATCTAGATTAATTGTCAAATAAATATTGTGTAGCATAAAGTCCTTCCATTACCTGTATAAAATAACAGTAACAGATAAGTAAGCCCAAGGTAATATCAATGATTAAAAAAAATATGTGGGTCAGATGAAAAACAATTAAGTATATAAAATAAAAAATAGAAACATAAGTAAATATGTGGCTGATACATACTAAATAGTACATGTTAATGCTAAAACATGCCTAGAAGACAGATCATTGAAAAACATAAAGAGGAGTTATTTTCTTCTCCATTGAACAATATGGTTAAGGACAGCATAACATTTTCATGTTTTAAATTATTCCTCAGTGGTATAACCTACATTTTTATTCGGTAAATGGATTGGAATTGTTAAGAACTTGGTGATCATTCATCACTTTTAATCAGTTTGGGGCATTTTCTATATTTTTTCATGGAAAAGCAGTTTTTGTATATTTTGTAACAGTTTTTGCTACTTATATCCTGTAAGATTCGTACTTGGTAATGGTTAAGTTAGTTGTGTCCTGTAAGAGTGAGTTTACCAGCATACCCGACATCTGCAGCTTTGTTTGCACTTGGTTTATACCAAACAATCACATCAATGGAAGTTACATTAATTGAAAGCTGCTTTTCAGCTGCTTTTCTTTTCATGAAAGATTCTGTCCCTTAAGGAACATCTTGACCAAATAAAGAATAGCACAATTGAGCCTGTATAATAACCCATAGACCAACAAAATAATAAACCAGTCAAGTTCGTATTGACCCATAGACCAAATAAAGAATAACCCAATCAACTACATCTACATGCATAGATCAATTAAAGAATAATTTAGTCAAGACCATCTTGATACAAGGACCACATAAAGAATAACCCAGTCAAGTCCATCTTGATGCAAGGACCAGTTATAGAATAACCCAGTCAAGTCCATCTTGATGCAAGGACCAATTAAAGAATAACCCAGTCAAGTCCATCTTGATGCAAGGACCAGTTATAGAATAACACAGTAAACTCCATCTTGATGCAAGGACCACTTAAAGAATAACCCAGTCAAGTCCATCTTGATGCAGACCAACTAAAGAATAACCCAGTAAAGTTTGTCTTCATGCAAAGACCAATTAAAGATTAACCCAGTCAAGTCCATCTTGAACCATAGACCAATTAAAGAATATCCCATTATAGCCTGTCTTAACCCATAGACCAATTAAAGAATAATCCAGTCAAGTCCATCTTGATGTATAGATAAGTCGGAATCCGATTTTGTGTCCAGATTTTAGACTTTATGGCCTTGTATCAGTATGAAGTGCACACAAACAGATGAACCTGTGCAAAAAGTAGGATAAGGTGGACATTTTGAATAAAAAGTCTTCTCCATACAAAAATTTTGGGTTCGTTTAGCAAATTTTTTAAATAAAAAATCCAACTTTTCATCTTCTGCTCATGTGCCAGCAAATTAATCAATGGAAAATATTTTTTACCACAACTAGGCATTGGGCTAATGGAAAATTGCTTGGAAGTCGATGTATTAGCATGTATTCATAGATAGTCCCCAAAATGTTACTATAAAATCATATCTCCAATACTGGCCCAGTTAGACTTTATGACATTGGCCCAATGGCATTTTGCTCAATGGTCCTCTTTTGGTCCAAAGTATCTGGACAATCTTGGCATGATGGACCATCATAATGTTGTGGCATTGGGCTTTAATACTCAGTATTCACCATTGGACCAACACAGCTTTGACATGTTTGACCAGCTGAGGGCCAGTGCATACAATGCAATTCAGCCATGTTATTTAGCCACACTGGGCTGAAATTGTAGATGACGCTGGTGCAGTGTGGATGTGCTATCTGATATACAACTTTATAAATATCGGCATGACTAATACTTTGGCTGGGAATTACTTTGAATCTTACCTCCCAATTGTGACCGTATCCAGATATCTGAAGTTTTCCTACTATTCCAGGCTGATGGTGCTCCAGGTGCATATGTGTTGGATCGCCTTAATTCTGGTGGTGCATTCTCTTCATAACTGCGATCAGAATGCTTCTTCTTCGGTTCACTAGAATGTGGTGTATCACTGAGCTGAGCCAATGATTTAATTTTCAAGTGGCCTGTGTTACGATCTACATCTCCTCCTGCACTAACAAATCCAGATGTGGGATCCACAATATTGTCATAGTCACGATAAGGAGCAGGTGCCCTATACTCCCCATTATCATTCCAACGCTTAAAAGCGATATCTTTCAGGTCTGTTTGAAATGAATCTACATCTACCCTTCCCTTCAGTGAGGGAAATTTCATTTGCCTTATTCGGCGTTTTTCCTCAATTTGCTGTACTGCATGCCCGCCCGCATTAGCATCTGTCAACAAGTAAGTTTGAAAGTGAGGCCTTGTTCGGAATGTTGAGTCTGCCAGAACAGGCCCAGATGTAAATATTTCTGTCATATTGACAGTTACTAGAAAAGAAAATTATACTTTTACAAATCAGTGACCTCAAAAGATCATAAATAACGTTTAAGTATCACCAAAACCAGTTGCCATTTAAACCAATGTATATGTGCATTTAGTCTCCATTTATTTCCGAACGCATGTAAACTTCTTAGTAACCCGTGGCAGCGACGGAATCTTCTATATATGGAAGTTTCCGTGCGCTAGTTCTCGTTTTACTCGGATAACCTCCATTTATTTAGTCTGGTTCCCTGCTTCATATGCTCTTGCGCGGCACTCCGCTATGTTTAAGTATAGCGGATTGCAACGGACTGAGGAGAGAAAATAGAGAACCATACTATCACTGAGAGTGTTTGTTGACTAGTTGTAACCAATCTCTGTGAAATTCAGAGAGGGAAAATTTAATCTATAAACCTTAAACCAATCTTGTGCAGACGACGGAAGTAGTTTACACATCATTATAATGGCCGCTAAAAGCCGCAAACAGATTTCCAGTAGCAACCACGGGACTTCCAGTTCAAATAAGGGAAACAAGAGAGTCAAACACGATGATGAAACTTTAACCTCCAAAAGAAATGATATTCTTTATAAGGGTCTTATAGTCATTATTGGTAAATTGTTCATATATTGCCCCAAACAACTGCTTTCTACTGTTTTCTCTCAATCAAACCAAAGTGGCTCGTATCGTTGCTTACAATCGACCGGTCATACATGTACTATATAAAAACTAGTTATTATATAGTACATGTTTGACCGGTCGATTGTAAGCAATGATACGACATTTTATTTGTTGTAATCTGTCACCCAGTATGTTTGATAATTGGCCCATTGCTGCATTTGTTTGTAATTCTTAATTCCTCAGAAGGGGCCCCCCGAGTGGCAGAGTGGTCTAAAGTGCTCACCGTTACGGATCACTGCTATCTCACCTCTGCGTGGGTTCGAGTCTCAGATTTGGCCAATGTGGGTATATGAGAAAGCTTGCAGGTAGCTTCTTGTGGGTCAGTGGTTCTTTCCGGGGATTTTCCTGGGTTCTTCTTCCACCATTAATACTGGCTGCCATGTATGGCATATTGTGTGATGAAAAATGGTGAAAACCCTACAACAACAAACAATTCCTCAGAATGTTGGAGAACCAATAAACTATGTTAAATAATGGTATGTTTTTTCATGGTTTTAGTAACTGAACACATTAATTAAAATAAGGATTTGTGAAAGTTAAACTTTTGATAAATGTGTTTGTAATAAATAAGCCAAATTAATTTTGACAACAAGAATATGTTGAGGCAAGTTTTACATGATTTCAAGCAGAATATATTGTGATCTGCACTCATTCAGCACAAATTTATATTACAGTTGCTGAGATTCAGTTATTTGCTAAAAGGTGTTAACTACTGAATTACTGAATCTTCCAGAAATCAAATATAACATATATATTAAAATGTTATTACACACCACAGCTTGTAAGATTCTTGTTTTTGCAGAGAGCTTTTGCTTTCAAGCATAATGTAAAGTTAGAGTGGCCCCCAAAAAACTCCTTGCCGACCCAAGTACTTTTTCCCCATTGGTAAAATAAAAAGAAGAAAACAAAACAAATCAAGCACTATATCTGTGCATCTAATTGAGCTAGTTATGTCTCGTACTTTAAAGCACTTATTTTATTTTATGTATGTATGTATGTATGTATGTATGTATGTATGTATGTATGTATGTATGTATGTGTGTGTGTGTGTGTGTGTATTAATATTTTTTAATGTATAATGCACATTTAAGAAAAATTATGAATATAACTTAAAAACCCCCACAATAAACTACGAATAAATTAATAAAAATGAGAAGTAATACATTATATTTTGATAAATTATTGATGAACCTTCAATACTTCATCAGAACTCAGTTGATATAATAAAATGTATGGTGTGCATAATGCTTATAATCAAGCATTTTATAAATAATCATATTTTATTGAGAATTAATTTAAAAATGCCCTTTTAGTTTTAAAGAAGTAATAAATTTGTTTTTATATTAGTTTATACTTTCACTAGTTAACTTATTTTGTAAATTAGAATAATATACAATTATTGTTAACTAATTGTAAACAGGGGACATAATTATAATAATTGTAAAAAATGATTAATGAATATCATATAGTGTTTTGGAATTTAGATCTTTTGGGTATATCTTAATAAGAAGGTGAATCCATTAGCAGACATTCCATCTCAGAATCAGCTATAACAATAGGATGAAAGGAGAAATCTTGCACAGTATTGGAATTCTTGTTAAAATGTGCAGCAACATGTGATGAAAATGTTTGATCGATATAATTTTTTATGTCTGATCTATGTTGTATCATCTGTTTAGATATTTATTGATTGTTTAAAATACTTTTAGCAGAATGATCATTGAAATCTTTCTTATTTTGCTATTTCTTGGTATTTATGCAGAATAATCAGTGCTTCAAAAGTAATCATTTTTCTTTCAAGTTTCAGATTGATTTTTAGCGTACTTTAAAAAAGTCACTTTGTTGATTGCAGTCATTCCTGTCTTTGGAGATTCATTCATTGTTACTAGTCTAGTATCATGACTATATATGAGTGTATCAGAGCTTAAATTACCCAGGCCAGGTGTCTGCATATTCAGATTTTGATATAAAAATGCACTATTAAGACACATTTGTCAATATGAACAAATTATTTGTTTATGTAATCATAAATAGCTATAGGTGCATTTTATATCCTTTCATTGTGCCTTTGAATTTCTCTACCTGAAACCCAAGATTGTATATACAAATTTAAAGAGCCAATAAATGTTGTTGCAAAAAAAATCGCTAGAATGGTGCAATTGTAATATGTATTAAACAAGTCATACATGCATGGCAACCTGCAGGTGTATAAATACTTGTTTAACAACCAACATGAGTAAAGATCTTTGGCAATGTGCATGTATACAGATACATATATGACAGCCAGCATGTATACTGTCAAGTAAATCAGTTACAAAGGGTTACATATAAAATGAAGTCCTAAGGCAGTAGCATAGGAATCATTTAGCCATCAAGTGGTGGTATCACTAATTTCAATCACATTATTATATTAGGTGAAAATTTTATCAGATTCAGAGAGAGTTAATTTTTTTGTTTTTTTTAATTGTTTGCACTTTAAATTGTTATGAGGAGGTAATACCAATAATATAAGGTAAATGTGGATGACAGGTTTCAACTTAAAGAATTGCACAACACTAGCTGTTTAACTTGAACTTAAATTTTACTGCAATTTTCTTCTAATAAGACAAAAGCTATTAATCTTAACATTAAGAACTTGATCTTAGCCCATCAATAATTCACTAAAATTTTATGTCATTAATATTTAAAATGAAACATTCACTGAAATTTAATGCATCTGAAATAATGTGAATGATAGCGGTCAGATTAATTGGTTAGGTAAACTCACCTAGGTACAGTGACATATACAAAGGGAATGATTCACAAGTGTGACAGTACTCCTTGGATCTAATCTGGGTTATTTATGTGTTTTTTTATAGATTAAATGTATGTGACATTAAGTTAAAGGAATTGAATTATGAGAAATATTCTAATCCTAATTTATGCGTAGTTGTCATTTATGAGAACCAGAAATTATACATGATAATAGTTATAGAATGATTCACATGTGTAACACTGTTCCATAGAACTATCATGGGTTTTGTTGTCTTTTTTAGGCTAAATGTACATAACATTAGGTTTAATGAATTGAATTATTATAAATATTTCAGACCTAATTTATGCATAGTTGTTGTTTATGATTACCAGAAATTACACATGAAAGCTTTAATAGTTGAAAACTTGAACAAAAGTCTTTTGAATAATTGCTCATTGTAAAGATTATTGGAATTAGTTTATCTACTGATTGTCACTGATTACCGGTATAATATAGAATGTACCGTATTTCATGTATTTTTTGTACCCTTTAATTTTTCACACACAATCCAGTTATCAAAATAATAGTTATTTAAATGTATCATAATTTTTCAATCATATCACTTTATATTTTTCAAAAAAATCCATTAAATTATCAGATGTAACATTTCTACTAAGTTTTGCATTTGCAAAAATTTGATATATTACAACAAGTGTAATCATACAAATGAAGCTTAAAATATGTCACAAGATTCTATTCAAAACACTAAGTAAATATCTGTCCATGACTGACTGCCCCCTCCCCCCTTTGCAAAAAACCTGTGGGCGGGCGCCCATGTGCATAGACTTTCCTAGTGTCATTACAATGTCTACTGGTGTTTATTAACTAATGGACAAAGGACTTCACAGACTATACCTTTAAAGTATTATCATTAGTTATTATTAAGTCTGTCACCGTAACAAAACACCACGTGCATTTCAAAATGAGTTCTGAAGACCTTTGATGTTTCTTATACAACAAAAATTACATCACAGTCAATGCTAAAGTGAAGATCACATACCAATTGTCAACTAGTCTTATTGTTTCATTATAGTCATACAAACATAGAATATAAATGCCTAGTCATTTTCTATTGTAAATATGAAAGTCACAGACTTTTAAATTGATTTGTTAATACATAATACTATCTAAGTGCTTGTTCTGTTTTGACTTGGATATAATTAACATTTTATTGCAAATCTATTCTACAATACACCCCACTATTATCTTTATTGGCGAGTTTGAATAACAAGTAATGTGTATGATCGCTTGTCCTTATAACATCTACTGTTTGGACAATGGCTTCAATAGCACATTGACAGTTTTTCATTTCTCTAAAGAGAGCCTCATTTCCCTACTGGCAGCCTTGCTGATTTGACCTCTTCTCTCTATTCTTGCATTCAATCTGGTTTCAACTGGAATAACCAAAGCATGGAATAACCAAAGCATGGAATAACCAAAGTACTAAGCATGTTTAATTACCATGTAATTAACTCTGCATAGCAATGTGGTTGTTGTGACAATATAAATGGTAATTAAAACACGAATGAGTTGTTAATTTAGCTTTGTTTATTGATAATGGAATATAGTAGGGTCTTTATACATGAGGAATATCACAATCATCCAATAACAGCCTTTTTTTTCTCTTTGCAAAAGCTACAAATAAAAACCTCTTTCAGTAAATAGTCTTGTACACTGACAAATTTTGTGTCATCTCTCTCTTGCTCTCTCACGCACATGCGTGCATTAACTAAAACGTGATTTCAAGTTCATTATATTTTTTTATTGCAATTTGATAATGAGATTATTGTTGCTGTAAAAATACAAGTTGCACTTAATTTCTTGACAATGTGGTCTCATATTTACAATTTACCAATAAATAACTATTATAACTAATACATATTCAAACCATCTTGATCATTTTGCCAACATTATACAGCATAACAGCTACATATGCTCTAAATGCAGACAAGCTTTCACACTAAGACATAGTTCTCACTCTCTCTTTCACTAATAATAACAAAAATCTTTAAGTACTTTTATTTTTATTGTAATTAGATTCTTGAGTTGAGAGCAGAATGAGACAGAAACTATATGTTTACTTTGCGTGTTTGTACCATTAGGTTATCAAGTAGCAAGTGTTCCGTAGAACTTGTTTAGGTACGATCCTTTTATTTTTCATACATGGTCAGTACAAAGAAATGATAATTATTTATTTTCATATGATTTTTTTGTACACTGAAATTAATATTTTTTGTGTATGAAAAATAACATGAAATACTATATCAATATCCTGAATAATTACTTTTTCTTCTTTCAGCAATTGGTGTTGGAGTTATACATAGGTATGTCTTATTCAGACATTATTTGTGCCTTATTATTTGTGCCTATTTGTGTCTTATTATTTGTGCCTATTTTAACCAACATAGATAAGATTATGTTTACGTAAATGGGGATGTAGGTTGATTTACATTGTGAAAAAGTGAATAATTTGTAAATTACAGATGAAAATCTGTGGCATTCATTTTACTTTTACTATACCATGTAAAGGTTTATATAAATGTGCTGCAATTTAGTAATGAGATCCTGTTTAAATGATCAGAATTGTATTTTCAATTGCTGCATCTCTCATGTTGTTGGTACAGTAAAACTTGTCTTGAAAGACCACTGCTATGTGAGACCACCTGTCTTGAGAGACCACACTCAGTGCATAAATATTTTTGATTATATAGCATTTTGACCTGTTATAAGAGACCATCTGTTTTGAGAGACCGTAAATTGTGAATATCATGTTCATTTGTTGGCTTATTTGAAAGTTTCATTTGTGACTCAATGAACTCATCCACATCATTAGCTTTATCATCTCTACTTTCAGATGGATGAAATGGCTCATTTAGTTCATCCACAAACCAATCTAATAAACCGAAAAGCTAAAGTGTGTGCTAAATGAGCTTATTTTGTTTGTTTACAAAGTAGTTTCTAATGCACTGTAATATTTTTAGTCACTTGTCATTCAGTATGATAAAATATGAAAAAATACCTCAAGATTATGACAATGTAAAGTTAATGAAGAAAAGAAATGAGCATATGGTAAATATAGATATTTGAATTCTTTTTATTTACAAAAGTATCAATGAATTTAGTCTGATTAGTAATTTTTAATTTACAGGAATCATGTTGCTGGTATGTTTGAAAGGGACAGACATTTTTCTCATTTGTCCACACTGGAGAGGGAGCTGGCTTTCAGAACTGAAATGGTAAGGTTTTGTTGAGGATCTTTCCTTATTTAAAGAAGAATCCTATACTGATACACTATACTTGTATTTAAGGATATGTGATTTCTTCTTTTGGATAGAACAGGGAGAAGTGGGAGCAGAACAGGGAGTAGTGGCTGCAAAGTAAGAATTGCAAATATATATTTATAATGTATGTGTGTATGCGATCTTATTTGAACTGTGTCATTTATTTCTCATTATATATGCATTAATTGTTGAAGTTTGTAAAAAAATTCAAATAAATTTGCTGTAGAATGTGGCAGTTGATTAGCTATTGATACCCATTTAGATTACAATGATGTAATATAGGCAAACCACTCCCTCGATAACTCATGCCCTTATATTTTTATTACTCTCAAACCCACTTGCAACACTGGGTCAGTCATGGATCCCGTTTGTTTTACTAGAAAGTACCAAACATTTGACCCCTATTTGTTGAACAAGAAGAAAATTGCAATCAAAAATGGTTGATATGACTTGGAAAATATGAATCAACATTATGAAATTATCAGCTTTTAATATGATGACATGTATTTTGTTAAAATTTCTTTCCAAAGGAACATTCTTGGTACATCATAAATAACAGTGAGCAAAAGAATTTGATCAATGAAAATGTCACTAAAGCTGATGGTGCCAATGGTGTTTTGATACCTATTTTTAATAAGTATTTGTTGTATTGTTGTACTGACTTTTAAGCTGACCTCTTTATATTACCAATTTAATTAGACATTTATATAAATGCGATGAAATAAATGAAAAGTTGAAAGGCATGCAAATCCAACCTGAGTTAGATCTAGCGGCCCAGGTCAAGTATCTGGTCAACTCATTTCAAGTGATCAGTTGAACACGGTTACAAATTTCCTAAATTTGCATACTCATTCACAAATGTGACCAAAAATAGGAAGGCAGCCTATCGAATACTAGATGACATAAATTTCTGTTTCACAGATACATTTTATTAATGAGAAGCTAGTTTCAGAATTTGTAATTAATTTGTAATTATTTACTTGGCACTCTGACATTTTCACATGAATGAGAAGAAGTTTCACTATTACTTGCAATGAAATCATGGCATCAGTATTTTACTAACAGAACAATAAGAAAATTTACTGTTGACGATGAAGGATGTTTCACAAACTATATGTTCTGTAAATAAAAGGAATCTTGTTTGATTCTGAACTTGAATCAATAACTATTCTGGTTTCCAGCTTAGTATTGCATTGCATTCCACAATAGGAGAGAGCAAATCAGGGAATATACAGTACAGGGAACCAGATTACTTAACAAGAACATAAAGCAGTGATGAATACACAATATTTTTGCATACATGTGACAGTTATTGCAACCAGTTGGAATTATGTTAACAATCTCACAGTGGTTGGGCATCTTGAAAAGAAAGATCATTTTTAAATAAAAACGAATAACTTTGTCCTAAAAAGCACTTTACTGACAATTATTCTCTATGTGATTTAAAACAAGATTCAGCCAGTAGACAGACAAGTTTGCCTCTCCACCCTTGCAGTTTTTTTAATGTCCAGTGAGAATGGCATCATTTCATATTGTTTTATAGGTCCCTTAGTAACCTTTACCCTTACTTTTAGTGTGGTCTGTGTTTTTGGACCCATTTGTACCCTTCATTATCAAGGGACTGGTGGTGAACTACATAATTTAGCTTTTTGTTGACAATTAACTGAAGCATTAAAGAAACTAAATCAGCACAGTCTAGTACAAGTATGGAAATATGGTGCCAAGTAGGCCATGTTGGTGCAGCTGTTTTTAGAAATGGATTTTCTTAATATGACAACCCAAGTTCTGGTTTCTTAACAACAATCTCAATATTATTTGCTAGACTTAACCTTGTCCAAAATTGAGTTCGTTTCTGCTTGACTTTTAAAACAAATTTTTCATTTCATTTTATGTAAACAACTAATAATAGTTTCATTATTCTTTTATGTATGAACTTAATATCAAGATTTTTACTCTGGTAAACTAGAAGAAGTAAATATGTTGGTTTGAGTCCGGATTTTGTAGTTTCCTAAGTTAATTTTACAGGTTATTGTGTTGTATATAAACAAGGTTCATTAGATCATTGTAGAAAGTTATTTAGTAAATAATACAATGATGCATCTCCTATAAGTTTTTCTTTCTGCTTCTTGCATGGCCCACAGTATTGTGGAGTTCAAAGATTGTAAAAGCTCAGTTTGAATTGAAAATTCAATAATTGTAATTAGGATGAGGCCAAATGGATAGGATGTGTGTATGTGTGTGTGTGTGTTCATTTACATGTCAGTCCAGTTCTGACATAACAGAGTCTGTTTTTGTTCAACTGATTAATCCTAACAATTGTATAGACCCAGATCTTTTGGTGCATTATTCAACATTAAATCTGGGTATATTCAGTTTCAAGTTGAATATCACTTTTGTTCAGATATATATGACAAATTACCAGTGTAGAACATTGTGACTTTACTTTACAAAATAAAGTAAAATTTTCTAGATGCTTCAAATTATATAATTACATGATCTTGCTTTTGTTTTGTAGGGACTATACTATTCATACTACAAAACCATTATTGAGGCCCCAGCCTTCTCAGATGGTCTGATGAGTATAATGTACGACAACATCACTGAGTATCCACTGACAATCAATGTCTTGAAGAGGTTTAACTTGTACCCTGAGGTAAAACTGTCCTACCTAGGTCACCAGAATAGATTTTGTATAACAAAGAACCAAAAGTATTTTTGTCATGTGATAAAGGCGCATTTCAAATATATTTTATGAAATTTGCTGAATAATTTAAACTGCGAAATATAGAAGTTAATGTTTAATTAGCTCCATACATTATATTTTAATGGGCACACTCACATGGAATTTTTATTTCTAGCTTTTAAAAATTGTATCATAAATTTCTAATGTTTTTTGTTCCACTGGCACTGTTGTTATCAATGGAGAAGTGATACATGTTTTCCTTAATCACAGTATGATAACATATTGGTAGTAAAATTCACTCTTCGATTTTGATAGGTTGTGTTGGCAGCTGGGTACAGAACATACGAAGCAATAAATGCAGCCATGAAGAGACCAACAAAAATGTGCTGGTCTGTCAACAGGGGTGAGGGAATGCCACCAGTTCTCAGCTGTGAAGGTATGATACATGAAAAATAAATATTTTATTATTTTGCCTGTGTTTGCAGAATGAGCATTACATTAGCTGCATAGACTTCTATGAAGTCAACATTTTGAGTTATTGTGTTATTTTAAGATTTATAACGAAACCAATTTCTAAACGTGGAGATAAATCTCCTGACAAGTATCTTATGATTTTAACTTTACAACTGCAGAGTAGATTATTTCAATAATTTGCCTTTTGGGAAAATTACTAGCCAATGGCTACTAGTATTGGGAGCATAACAAATGTAAGAAAAAGATAACTGTGCATTCATGGTATAATGGCTGAGTGTTGACTTGCAAAAAAAGTCGACATTATGTGAATGGGTGTATCATCATGTCCAACAATAAATTTTACAGTAGTAAGCAAAATTATCTTGCTATTATATCTATATGACTAAATGACAGATGAGTTTAAATGTTAGATGCCAGATTTATTAAAAATCGCTCATGTTTTTTGCAGAACACAGGTAAGATTATTCCAGGAGGAAATGTTCTGCTCTGTCTGGAATAATCCACTTGTGATCCAATACTATTATAAGGGAATTTATTTATATTTATGTTTATCATTTTTTTATGGTGCTGCATATATTACACTTTAGTTGGTTCTACTATTTATTGTTATGTCTTCCTTCGTGGAAGGGCCTTATTGTCTCCCCAGATGAATAATTGTTGGGTGTTTAAATTTGCAACCAATCAAACTACTCAAATTGGTATCCCCTGTATCATTTATGCATTTTATCTATACTATAACCAATGAAAAATGCCTTATTAATGAAATGCCCTGTTAATGAAATGCCTTATTAATGAAATGCCCTATTAATGGTGTTTTTTTAACAGGTTTAGGGGAGCCTGCCTATTTCTACATTGAAGCTGTGTTTGCATTGAATGGTCTGATGATGAGCATTTTCTTCTTGTTTGGCACCTATTTAAGGTACACTTATAATTTCTTATACAAGCAGGAATCATAGTGTATTTTTTATATATAAATATTTACTCAGATTAAAAGGAGAAATTTGAATAATATAATATATCAGGTATAATGTCTGATGTTAATCAATATATAAATTTAATAACTATATTTAAAAAAAACGTATGATGTTTTCCTGCCTTTTCTTTTTATTTTATGTTGAAGTGACTAAATAATACTTGTTGTAAAGCATACAGTAATAGCAGGAAGAAGAAGCCAGTTAAATTAAATGTTGATGATGTGCATTCTTTATAGAAGCATGGGTGTCCATCAATCCTCAAGACTTGAATGAAGAAGTTAAATCAAATGTTGATGATGTGTATTCTTTATAGAAGCTTGGATATCCATCAATCCTCTAGACTTGTTTTTTCATCTTCCCATGACTGATCATATTTTCATCTGTAAATTGTGCTTAGGAATGATGATGGTGATAAAAGATAATGATTAAAACAACAATAACAATAACCACAACTTGAAAAAAATTAAGTGAGTTCTGATAGTAGTGCCAACACATTTTTGTATTTACAGTGAAATGCTTTTGAGTTAGTCAGATTGAAAAAGAGTTTAGTTTTGTAAAGACTTTGGATTAGGTTTTAAAATGAAATAGACAGGTTTCCTTCCCTTTCATTGTCAGAGATACAGTCAGGGGAAGATAAAAAATAACCAGTCAGTTTAACATCTTTAAATATAAAAATAGTAATGCATGACTTAAATAAAATGAAGTATTCAGTAAAGAATAAATAAATGTTCCATACAATACAATGACCAATCCTGGACACAGGCTAAGAATATTTTGTAGTGTGACAAATTTCCTAATATCTCTCAATGTCAGTTAGAATGCACATAACAGCCAACTGTCCTTACTTCCTCGGTTTGACCTATTTCATATCAAATACTAATAATAATTTTGTTTTAATAGTGGAAGTATATTTGGTGGTGTGCTAGTTGTCTGCTCCTTCTTCTACAATCATGGAGAGGTAAGTTAATCTTCAGATGTGTTTTGCCATCTTGTCTTTTTTTAGCTTAGCATATTTTCTGTCTTCTGACCATGTTAAATTTTGGACATAAAGTATTGGGCAAAATTATTATGCTATGCCTTGAGTGTGTGTGTGTGATTTGGATGTCTGCAGTGTGGCAATATGTAGTAATGTTTAGCACTGGGGCATCATGCCACAGACATGTAGCATGATGTCTCACCCAGTCACATTATCTTGACACCAGGCTGACCAGTCCTAACACTAACCTCTTAATGCTGAGCGCCAAGCGAGGAAGCTGTTAGTGCCATTTTTTTAAGTCTTTGGTATGACTCAGTCTAGGATCGAACCCACGACCTCCTGTGCAGTGTAATGCCTTGTGGAGTTCCTGACATTTTGCTTTGGGTCGCAACCCAAGAATACCTAATGCCACAAGTTTGAGCAAACGTCTCAGTGCCTTTGCCTGTAATTGAACAGTGACAAAGTTCAGTTGATTTGGTTATGAATGCTTACCCCTAAATATGTCAGAAACTACTTGTACTTAACAAGAAATATTTATTGTGATGAACTTATCACCAACTAACATAATTCAACATCCTTTATATCAATTGTTATGAAAGATTCGCCCCCAATGACCTTATGTTATGATGACCATTTTATGCAGGCTGTCATAATTGTCCATAAAGGTTGGCCAGCATGGGAATCAAATATGCGTGTGACAGTCAATGTACAACAATGTCAGAGAGATTTGAAAGAACATTTTATCATTTTGAATTTTTATGTAGGTTGGGGAGGTATAGGAATTTTTATGAAGCTTATTTAAACTTATTTCTCCTTTTATTGGCTTCATTCAGTTAATTAAAATATGATTGGTTGTCAGTATATACATCATTAAATTATAACTCATTAATGTGCATCTTTATTGTTGTAATGTTTATTAAAAATGTCTAATATTATCTGTATTTTAATTAGCATCCACATTATTTCAGCAAAACATAAAATGATTTTACTGCAAAATATGAACTTGTGTATTTGCAGTGTACCAGAGTGCAATGGACACCTCCACTGAGGGAGAGTTTTGCCTACCCTTTTCTAGTCATGCAGATGTTCCTAGTCACTCACATCATTAGGTAAATGTTACACAGTTATTTTGTATCTTAACTTGTGTTTGATAGTGTTTATATTATATTTATTAAATAGTCAAATTACAGTAAATTAATAAATATTAAGAAATTAAGCAGTCAGCTTTGTCCTGGTAATCATTTGAATGTTAGTTTGATATTTTGATGTGCATTGTGTTGGTGTTGCTAAAGTGAGTTATGCATAAAATGTGGGCTTAATTATATATGATTAGTTTCGGCTGTATATAATAGTTTTTTTTTGTTTTTTTTTTACCTTTCAGGATAAAAGCTCCAACCAAGTTACACAGCATGGTCTTGGCTTTTGCCACAGTCTGTTTCATGCTTCCATGGCAGGTAAGACCTGCATGTTCTTGCTGCCTTGTTATTTGTTGCTAGCCATATTCTGAAGAGGGTAATTATTGAAGTGGGTACATAATGGATTGGGTATATATTTAAAATCAGGTACATAGTAAAAGTGGGTACATAGTGGATTTGGAATATATTTAAGCAGGTACATAGTGAATGGGGTATGTTTCAAAGCAGGTACTTGGTGAACAGGTATATACATATATTGTTACGTGCTTAGGCTTGAATAAACAGTAACATAGAAAGAGTGAAAATAACAAGCTTGTAAAACTTAATAAACAATTTATTGAGCACAAATATTTTCCAGAAAAGAAGAAATAAACTTACGGTTTTAAGAATCAATTCCAAAATTAATCCAAAAATAATTCAAAATATTATCCACTAGAGACATTGCAAAAGTCCTGGTAATAAAATGTCCAAATAATTCTAAGTTCGAAACCCAGCGAAGTATCCAATATGGAAGACGATGTCACTTGATGAAGTCAGTTTTTGTTAATAAAAGTCTATGAACACAATTCTTTTCCAGATAAATAACAAAATAATTCCTCTTGATCCAAACGAATTGACATAATTTCCAGTACAAGGTAATTTAAATTAACTCAAAACGACACAACTGAATATTCTAACAGCCCAATTTCTTCTTCTGAATAGCTCGCTCCAAAACATAGTTTATATACCTGTTTTTACGTAAACAAGAAAGGGGTCACGATCTTCTAGAATCTCTCAGAACAAATTTACGTTCAAGAAACCACGTAAATACCGTATGACCCAACTAAAATTAGAAAGATGTTTATATAAAACTCCATAATGTCCTTGGAACCAACCAATCATTTTAAAAGCTTGTTTACAACTCTGAAGCCAGGTCAGAAATGAGGTCAACACCTGGTGTTTACTCTGTAAAGTACAGGTCACCCCCCACCCTTCAATGAACAAATCTTAAAACTTAAAATGCCAAATTTAAATCTAACAAACAAACAATACAAATAAATATAAATGACATATCAAATATACGTAACTATATATATATATATATATATATATATATATATATATATATATATATATATATCAGAATAGGTTTCTAGTGAATGGGGTATGTAACAAAGCAGGTACATATTGAACAATGTATATATTAAACTAGGTTCATAGTGGATGGGGTATGTGTCAAAGCGGGTACATAGTGGATGGGGTATGTATCAAAGCAGGTACATATTGAACAATGTATATATTAAACTAGGTTCATAGTGGATGGGGTATGTATGAAAGCGGGTACATAGTGGATGTGGTATTATCAAGGCAGGTACATATTGAACAATGTATATATTAAACTAGGTTCATAGTGGATGGGGTATGTATCAAAGCGGGTACATAGTGGATGGGGTATTATCAAAGCAGGTACAGTGAAGAGGGTAACTAGTGATGATGTATGTATCAAAGCAGGTACATGGTGAACAGGGTATATGTCAAAGTAGGTTTATGGTGTATATGTCTAAACTGGATACATAGTGAAGAGGGTACATTGTAAAGAGAGTAGATAGCAATGGGAGTATGTAGTGCTACCCACATCCATCTAATTCACCTTCTTATGCTTGTGCACGTTTTGTTTCTGCTCAATAGATTTTGAAGGACTTAATGAATTGTAACCAGATTTGGTAAGAAACTACTTTATATCAACTTAGTCCCTCTCTGTGGCCTTAGGGATGTAGAATAGGTTGGGTACCAAGGTGAGCCTTTGGGCAAGGCACTTAACTCTAATTGTGTCAGTACTAAATGATTTCAGGGCACTTAACTCTTTAACTGTCTCAATACTAAATGATTTCACTGCACTTAACTCTAATTGTCTCAGTACTAAATGACTTCAGGGCACTTAACTCTGTCTCAATACTAAACGACTTTAAGACACTTAACTCTATATGTCTCATTATTAAATGACTTCAAGACATTTAACTCTAATTGTCTCAGTACTAAATGACTTCAGGGCACTTGATTTTAATTGTCTCAGTACAAAATGATTTCAGGGCACTTGACTCTAATTGTCTCAATATTAAATAACTTTAAGACACTTAAATCTGATTGTCTCAGTATTAAATGACATCAAGACACTTAACTCTAATTGTCTCAGAAGTCATTAAGTTCAAGACATTTAACTCTAATTGTCTTAGTAGTCATTGACTTTAAGGCACTTGACTCGAATTGTTAAATTATTATTAAATGACTTTAAGACACATAACTCTTTACACTCTTCCATGAGAAGAGACTTTTGCTCAGCAACTGTCTCAATTTTTGAAGTCACATTTTCTAATTCAAGGCATTGTTCGAATTTAGTGAGTGACAGACCTCATCACTCCATGTCAGCTGCGTCTCAAGCATTACAGGGAACCTTAGTCTCACCTTATGCTACCTAGATGCTGTTGCTTGTTCTCCAGTGATGTCATTTATTCTACACTAACCGATGGCACGAGAAGATTTAATCTTTCGAGTCTCCATTGCGGATCTTTTCCACCTTTGACCCCCAAAGTTTTGTTCTTCTCCTCCAAATTTATCAACAACTTGGAGCAGATCTCCAGCATTTGATGATTTTAAAATGGAACAGAAGAGTCTGATCTCTGTTACCCCTGCAGTCTGGGAGAGTCACAGACATTTTGACCCACTTTCATCATCAGTTTGTTGGTGGTTCCCCCTTTGCCAACTATCAGACTTTCATTTGGAAACCTCAGCAGTTGATAGTGATATTGCCACTTTGGGGATGACAAAGCAACACAGATGGCTTTGATGATGCCTGGCAGTTAGTTTGCTGTGGTTTTGCTGATAGACTTTCATCTCTGACCATCTTCCTACAGGCAGAACATAGCTTATCTTCTCCCACACCGAATACCTCAGAACATGCATGAGAGTTGTCTCAGGAATAGCCCATGTTCTGAATATAGCTGTTCTATACACTTTGGCCAATGGCGCAACTGCAGCTACAAATTTACAGAATGGAACTAAGTGCTCCTTTGCCTGCATATTTCTGAAGGACTTCCATAAGGCCCAGCTTAGAGCACAGCCTTCATCTTCAAGCCTTCTGAATAACATCTAGATTGAAGATGTATGTAAATAAGTTACCCAGGAGACCAATTTCCTTCCCTCCCACAACCACAGTGTCAATACATGAAATCAATAAAAGGGCCCAATGACCACTCATAGGCCACAAACCTCTGAAAACTGTCCTATCAATGCTCCACTCAGCAAAAGCCACAGTTCTTGTACACCAAAGCAGATATAGCACCAAGAGGGTCAAATTGTTCATTCCTGATTTTTCTCGGGCCTAAGGGTAAGTGGCACTCTACATCCAGTCATCAACCTAAGTACCTGTATTCACGTCCTTTGGTTCTCAATAGAAATGCCACAGTGCATTTGAATGCCATCCATGATAACTCTTGTTGGTAATGTCCCAGAATTAGATTGGAAACATTCAATAATTGGGATATGAAGTCAACTCTGAAGTAAATTGCACACAGGCAGTAATTTTGAGATGAAGACTACCATAAATTAATGGGACATGAAGTCACCCATGAATTAAATTGAAAGACAAGGTAATGGGACATGAAGTCACCCATGAATTTAATTGAAAAGACAAGGTAATGGGACATGAAGTCACCCATGAATTAAATTGAAAGACAAGGTAATGGGACATGAAGTCACCCATGAATTAGATTGAAAAGACAAGGTAATGGGACATGAAGTCACCCATGAATTAGATTGAAAAGTCAAGGTAATGGGACATGAAGTCACCCATGAATTTAATTGAAAAGTCAAGGTAATGGGACATGAAGTCACCCATGAATTTAATTGAAAAGTCAAGGTAATGGGACATGAAGTCACCCATGCATTTAATTGAAAGACAATAATTGGGACATGATGACTACCATGAAATAAATTGATAAAAAGGCATTAATTGGGGCATAAAAACACCCAAATATTAAGTTGCACAGACACAATAGTTGGGACATGAAAACAAGCTACTATGCAAGCACTAAATATATGAATGTCAAAATGAGTAGAATCGGAAAACATCTGCTTGTTTTTGTAATATAAATTGCAATTTAAAGTGAGACCAATTTTGAAAAAGCTGTGTTTTTTTAATCTCTTTCAGTTTGCCCAGTTTGCATTACTAACTCAGACAGTGGCAGTGTTTGCCACATATGTTCTTGGATTTATTGGAAGTCAAAAAATGTCTGTTTTTCTTACTGGACAAGTAGTAAGTACTTTAATTTCATTCAGTAAGTTTAATTTTATTGATAAATATGTTTAACTTATGGTTCTTTCATGATGCAAAACCAATTTTATCACTGTTTCTTGTTTTGTTTATTATACCATGATGTTAATTATACCTTTTCACTACCAACATTTTACTTGGCACAATCAAATCCAGGATTTTGCTAATTTTTCATAAAATCACACATCTGCATGCATATATATATATATATATATATATATATATATATATATATATATATATATATATATATGTATGTATGTATGTGTGAATATATATATATATATATATATATATATATTTGTAATTTGACAGTCCTGTATACATATATACATTTGTAATTTGAGTCCTGTATACATATATACATTTGTAATTTGAGTCCTGTATACATATATACATTTGTAATTTGAGTCCTGTATACAAATATTGTTTTATTTAACAATCTTTTTGAGAATAAGAATGCAGTCCGTATTTAAAAGGTTATGTTATTGAGAAACAATATCAGAGTTCATAATAAGAATGCAGTCCGTATTTAAAAGGTTATGTTATTGAGAAACAATATCAGAGTTCATAATAAGAATGCAGTCTGTATTTAAAAGGTTATGTTATTGAGAAACAGTATCAGAGTTCTTAATAAGAATGCAGTCTATATTTAAAAGGTTATGTTATTGAGAAACAATATCAGAGTTTATAATAAGAATGCAGTCTGTATTTAAAAGAGTTCATAATAAGAATGTCATAAATTGGTATTTTACTACCTGGTGTGACTTAACATCATTTTTTGAAATTTGATGGAATATTTTGCAAACACTGCAAAACACAAAACTTGCACTGCACTATTCAAAATGTTAACACATATTCAAAAACTTACACTATAATATGTATTTGAAAATTTATGCTACACTTTTTATTTAAAATCTTATATAACAGTATATATTAAAAACTTACTACACTTTCTATTCAAAAACTTACACCACACTACATATTTGAAAACTTGCACAACACTGTGTACTAAAAAATTTACGCTACACAGGGCTTGAATTTAACACAAATGTCTTGGTAGCCAGAAGGACTAGTGTACTGATAAATTTACTAGTCCTGCCAAACATTTACTAGTCCTGTCCACAAAACTATGTCACACACTTGTATTGACATTAACAACAATTTTCATTCATAAATAGCATTATCATATGACATGCAGATGTACAGAAGTATAAATCCTACTTCAAATCATAAATCAGTCAATTAACAGTTCTTGTTTCTCAAAATAATCTTTATCCAATTCCAGAAAGGGATCCAGTGTCATTTTTTGTCCTCCACCAGCACTCTGGGTCCATATGGGGTTTGTTCTGGTCTTCCTACCCGTCCCTTTGAAACATTCCACAAAAGTATTGCTGGTGACGGATCATTTGTTGGAATGTCATTTGTATGGAAGATTATAAAGAGTAGGTCGGACAGAACCCAAGGTCTCAAACAAGATCTTCAGTCACTCTTCACCATTTGTACATCCGATTCAATTTTAAAGTTCGAACAACCCGCAACAAAACTGGATGTTTTCTCCATGTTTGTTTTTGCAAATTCCATACACCATTTACACTGCATAACGTTCTTGATCTCATCATAATTCAGCCATTCCCTGTCTTTTGTCCATGTCTTCTGAAACGTCCGATTATGTTTTTCCCTATTTTAAGAATTATCCCTCTCTTTTATTACATTTTCATTCAGCTTTTGCTTTTTCTGGAGGCTGAACACCTTATTTAAAACGCGACATTTTGCCTGTCTTTTATAGCAGGAATTGTGCCTCTTTTTGAAATGCGAGATGTTACAGTATCGCTAATGCGAATTATTTAAAGTAAGTAAAGGAATGGCAGTGTCCTTTATATAAGAAAGTGAGCAAGACACGTGTTTCAATACATGTGCCTTTGCCCCCGCCCCCACAAGTAAATGGTCTCTCCCTAAAAAAGTCTTGATTTCTGCAGGATCAAAGCAGTGGCTATTGTAAACACTGTTATAAAATATTAACATCAAAAGATAATGTTAGTTTCACCTTGGAAAATGTGTGTTCCCATCAAACAAAGCTATCTGAGTTGGCGCGTTGCATTCAATAGCATCAATTACGGTCTCATCATTAATAGTGTAAATTGAGTAGGTGCTCCTAATTAATCGAACCTCAAGGTATTGTTGAAATTAATAATAAGCGGAAATGTTTCAAATCTTAGATGCCATTGCTGAGAGATTTTAATTCCCAGCAAATGTACGGCATTCTGCTTGGATATCTCCACGTGTTCTCGATTATTTGTTCAGTCTTGTTTGGGAAAAATATTGTTTAAAAAAGTTTTATTGACATAGAAAAAGTAGTTGTATGGAAATGATGTGTCAGTAATGTGATCATAATAAATTGATCTAATTCTTATAATTATTTCGATGCAAACGTAATTATGTAGTTTCCCATTTGTGACTGTTAGCACGTTTAGCTAGCAAGCTCAAAAAAATAAAAGGAAACAAACAAGCGAGCATGCAAACTAATTTATTTGAATAGTTGATACCATGTGTTCTAGTTTTGTAGTTTGTTAATGTGGTCACTTAAATAAAGTGTGAAATTTTTCATTTAATTCGCTGTCAGATTAATTAGGATATAAATTACCAAACTTCCGTTGTTTGACAGGACCGTGATTGGTGCTGTTAATTGAAATGCTAAAAATCAGAAGGCTTCTTGTAATAGAAACACATTTCTGAGGCAGAAATTGACTTCGTCTTCTCATGCTAATATTTTATGACTGTGTTTACAATGGTCACTGCGCTGATTCTACCGAAGATATGCTGAAGTCACATCTTTATTGGGGTATTGAGTAAACAAACTGTTGATAAACGAAACTTACTAGCCCATCGGACTAATAACATTATGATAGTTACTTGCCCGACAGGAAATCTACTAGCCTCGGGTTAGCGGACTACCGCTAATTTCGAGCCCTGACTACACTATTTGAAAATTTACACTACACTATTTGAACATTTACACTACACTATGTATTTGAATATTACACTTCACTATGTACTTGAAAATTTACACTACACTGTCTATTTGAAAATGTACACTACACTGTATTTGAAAATTACCTCAAACAAGCAAACAAATAAGACATTCATCAAGATGTTTACAATGTCTTTTCAAATACATCAAATGGGTTTAAGAGTAAGACTAATTCAGTGTTCATTTGTTTATAGCTCAGTTTGGAAAAGTTTTCTGTTAGAGATTCAGAACTATCATGCATAGAACATCAGAAACTTGAGCCCGTATTATAGTTTAAAATTGTCAAAATGCACCATAGTTTATAGTGGTCACTATGTACCATCATACAATATGGACAGCAGGAGCCGTATCCTGATAACTGTGAACTATATTTTAAAAATGTAGTTTTAGATAATTTGCAATAAAAAATTTCTTTATGAGTTTATATTGTATTCCTTGGTAAAATTTGTAAATAAACTGCTTGTAAAGAGATCTGCATCATTAAGTCAAATCAACACTGTCTCTTAAGTTAAATTTCAAAGCTAGTTTGTATGTAACTATTGCATGTCCTGATTGTTTGAAGTGTATGTGAAATATTTGAATTGGCAATATATTTTGAATGAAGGAAAGTTTTATGCTGTACACAAAACCCATCTTTCAGTTCAGTTTAAACCCACAAAGTATGGAGTTTACATGAAGATACAGGGGTTAAGAGGTTCATTGATAGTTACTAAAGTTACTTGAAGCTGATTACTGGAGTTGTGAGGCACAGTGATAGGAATGAAAGTTATGTGAAGCTGATACAGGGTTCAGAGATACAGTGGCAGTTACTAAAGTTATGTGAAGTTGATACAGGGTTCAGAGATACAGTGGCAGTTACTAAAGTTATGTGAAGCTGATACAGGGTTCAGAGATACAGTGGCAGTTACTAAAGTTATGTGAAGCTGATACAGGGTTCAGAGATACAGTGACAGTTACTAAAGTTATGTGAAGCTGATACAGGGTTCAGAGATACAGTGACAGTTACTAAAGTTATGTGAAGCTGATACAGGGTTCAGAGATACAGTGGCAGTTACTAAAGTTATGTGAAGCTGATACAGGGTTCAGAGATACAGTGACAGTTACTAAAGTTATGTGAAGCTGATACAGGGTTCAGAGATACAGTGGCAGTTACTAAAGTTATGTGAAGTTGATACAGGGTTCAGAGATACAGTGGCAGTTACTAAAGTTATGTGAAGCTGATACAGGGTTCAGAGATACAGTGGCAGTTACTAAAGTTATGTGAAGCTGATACAGGGTTCAGAGATACAGTGACAGTTACTAAAGTTATGTGAAGCTGATACAGGGTTCAGAGATACAGTGGCAGTTACTAAAGTTATGTGAAGCTGATACAGGGTTCAGAGATACAGTGACAGTTACTAAAGTTATGTGAAGCTGATACAGGGTTCAGAGATACAGTGGCAGTTACTAAAGTTATGTGAAGTTGATACAGGGTTCAGAGATACAGTGGCAGTTACTAAAGTTATGTGAAGCTGATACAGGGTTCAGAGATACAGTGGCAGTTACTAAAGTTATGTGAAGCTGATACAGGGTTCAGAGATACAGTGACAGTTACTAAAGTTATGTGAAGCTGATACAGGGTTCAGAGATACAGTGGCAGTTACTAAAGTTATGTGAAGTTGATACAGGGTTCAGAGATACAGTGGCAGTTACTAAAGTTATGTGAAGCTGATACAGGGTTCAGAGATACAGTGGCAGTTACTAAAGTTATGTGAAGCTGATACAGGGTTCAGAGATACAGTGACAGTTACTAAAGTTATGTGAAGCTGATACAGGGTTCAGAGATACAGTGGCAGTTACTAAAGTTATGTGAAGCTGATACAGGGTTCAGAGATACAGTGACAGTTACTAAAGTTATGTGAAGCTGATACAGGGTTCAGAGATACAGTGGCAGTTACTAAAGTTATGTGAAGTTGATACAGGGTTCAGAGATACAGTGGCAGTTACTAAAGTTATGTGAAGCTGATACAGGGTTCAGAGATACAGTGGCAGTTACTAAAGTTATGTGAAGCTGATACAGGGTTCAGAGATACAGTGACAGTTACTAAAGTTATGTGAAGCTGATACAGGGTTCAGAGATACAGTGGCAGTTACTAAAGTTATGTGAAGCTGATACAGGGTTCAGAGATACAGTGACAGTTGCTAAAGTTATGTGAAGCTGATTACAATGGTTAATAAGTTCAATGACAGTTACTAAATATAGGGACCATACACAATAAGAACTCTTATCTAGCTTTCAATGATCACTGCTAAATGTGGGTAATGAGTATTGCTTATTTATTTGATTGGCTAGATTACACAATGTGTTATTGTGATAATGGGATGCTTTTCTTTCCTCGCATATGCATATACGGTCGCATTGGCTAATTGACATATATCTCCTGCATCAGCTTCTGTATCATTAAAATAATGTTTAATGATACCCCATGCAAATAACAACAAAATTTTGGCTTGATTGAAAACGTCATTAACAAATAACTGAAATATTTTATGAGACTTTTGTTTTGTGGAGATTTCACAGAGACACCTGTGAGTTTGGTTTAACAAGACTAATAAGTGCAAGTGTTATGTTGAGTATTTTGGGAAAGTTTGAATCACAGGTTTTAATGTCGGTTCAGCTTGCAATGGCACACATTTGCAAATAACAAACCTTTTAAGATTATCAATCATACTTAGACAATGATTTTTTAAAATACAGTTTACCTATATTGAGAGTTTTATAAAGAAAACACTTATATACGTGTCTGGTGCAGTTCTGATGTTTGACTTTGTCTAACATTATAAAATGCAACCATTCAGCTATCTGGACCCTGTCCACTCATTGAATGTATATGCATACTTTCATAATTGTAAAAATACATAAACCTGTTTAAGCAAATTGAATTCTGTTAAATGCTTTTATTTCAGACTCTGGTGTTTGGAAATTAAAATAAAAAAGTATTCTATTAGGTATTTAAAACTTTAATTTTAATAAGCACAGTGTATACTGAATGTTTTCTCAGTCTGTTTTTAAAATATAGTGATCTTTTTTATAATTATGGCAATTTCAAGTAGAGTTTTACTATTTACTTTCTATTTTCAGTCCGGGTTTCTGATCAGTTACATTTTGCTGTTTGGAAATGAAATGCTTCTTACTTCTTTTTTTTGTTCATGTTTAATTACAGTAACAGTAAGTACCCATTTCTAATGAGAATTTATCTGCTATTTATATCATCAAATCAATAAATGCATTGAGATAATCTGTTTACCAATCAAATTGATGTATGAATAAATAATTTCAAATTCTTGTATTCTCAATTTTATATTTATATGCTGGTGGAGCTTGCTTCAAAATCAGTTTTCATGACTTGATTTCTCTGTGAAATACATTACCCAATCACATTTACATTTAGGAATTACTCTCTGCTACCCCTAAATCCAGCCCTTTCAGGGTCAAAAAAACATTTGTCTGTATATCATTTAGAAGGGAAGTAACTCTTAAAACTGAACTCTCCTTGTTCCCACTGTGCGGCCACCTATGTCTAGAATGTTTATTAGCTGTTAACAGCGCTTCTTAAGAATTCATTGTAATTTATATCATTTTTTAACATCCAAGTTCTTTTTTTCCAGTTGTATTGTAGGTTAAGATGTTGATACACATGTTGGATACGATATTTGTGTTTTTCCAGTGAATTTATTGGTATTTATTCAATTTTTCTCATGATTATTATGCAGGTGATATTGACTCAGTGTTTCATTGGAGTTTTTGTACAGTGCAAGTCAATTTTGGTTTGCGTTGTAGTCCTGTTAATGCTGGTTTTCAAATCTCAAAGGTTTATATATTTGTTGTATGCTCTTTTTTTGTTTTTCTTCTCTAATTCATGCAGCGATGTCAGTAGCAATGGTAAAATCTTTACAAGCCCCACAACTAAAAATTACAACCTGTAAAAATGTCTTGTTTGTTGGGTTGAGACACACACTTGTTACTGGAATTTGCGATGGTGAGTGATAAGTTAACACTGCAAGACAAGGCTCTTCACATTCTCCATGATTTCCATGATTGAATGGTAGGCATCCAAAAGGAAGACAGTTCTGATAATCTCAGAACACTCCAGACCTTGGTGTTATGGTATGCTAGTACTGTCATTGGTGTACCCAGTATGATAAACATAGAAGCCTAGCATATAATACATCCCAGGCAGGCTCAGTGATGGGCCTGAATAGTTATTGAGATGTCAGCTGCTTGATGTAGAGTGGTCTCTCTATCCATCTATTATCCATTGAATCAGTATCCTATGAGGCAACAATAGTTAGACTTATTTGGGGTGAGGTGGAACAACAAACTGCCCACTATTGATGGGAATCGGTCAGAAATTCATAATCGATAATCGGTTCCCCTTAACCAACTGATCGATTATAATCGGTTAATAAAAGCAAATTTTAATTTTTGTTAAACAGTAATACCTTTGAACAAAAGTTCAATATGTTTATAAATGTACAGGCGTAATCTCTTTTAATGACATGTATACTTTAACCTGACAATGATATTTCATTATGTGTTACTTTTCTTCTATAACTTTGTTAAATGAACGCAACTTTTAATGGCTGATCAAAAATATGTAACTGAAATACTGCTACAATCCCCCCCCCCCAAAAAAAAATTCTTTCATTCACATGTGATGTGTCTAATAATTAAAATATAGAAGGACATGTTTTTCTTGTTTGTCATTGTTTATAAATACTACAAAAGATGTTGCACTTTTAGCTGAAACAAATCAACAAAATTTATTAACTCAATAATTTAACAACTTGACCATGCAATAATGACTATATGTTCCTAATTATGGATCATAAGGTTTCATATTTGTAGTTGTGAAGGGAATAAATAAATTTCAGGTCAACTTTAGTGGCTGGGAGTTTTACTAACCTTTGTGCTTTGCATACACTTAAAAAGTAGTCTCCCTTTACATACAATCGATTATGGAGTTCACAATCGATTATCTGCTCAACCAACTGATGATCGATAATAATCGATAATCGGAACAACACTACTGCCCACCTTCATTTCTCCTTTCCTGGACTCAGAAACACAGGCTATTGAAGCTCATTTAGTCGGAGGGTACATGGGCATAAGCCTTTTTGCCATCAGTTCTATTACTCAAACTAATGAAGACAGTGATGGGCAGTGCTTACTAAATAGTTCTGATAACACCTGTCTGATTGGACAGTTTCTGTATAGGTGGTCTGCTAAATCTGTTGACAGACATACCTAACAGAGAAACCTCCCTCACAAGCAGCTGAGGTCACCATTATTCCTTGTCTGAAAAACTCCTTCATTGAACTTGTTTTTTTTTTGTCAGGTATGTTCCATGTTAAAAGGAGTTCTGCACTTCGATTGTGTCAGTGATTGTGACAGTTAGATGGTCCTCAAGTCTGAAGGTATATGAGGAGAAGTGGTACATCTTCACAACTGATGTCACATTAACAACAACACAACTCTCATTTGATATTCCCCATTTGGCTAACTTCTTTTATTTCCTCTTTGACAACAATAAACTAGTACTGTTGCAATCCGACATCAGGAAGAGACAACAAGGATCTTTCTGACTTGTCCAAATCATGTGTAGTAGACCATTCTCTCTCTCTCTCTCTCTCTCTCTCTCTCTCTCTCTCTCTCTCTCTCTCTCTCTCTCTCTCTCTCTCTCTCTCTGCCCATTCAGTGAGGAAAAGCTGCAGGACCTGAAGATTTTGATGAAATGCAAGGATCTATAGGTTTCGCTTAGGCTAAACTCAGAAACATTCAGAATATAATTGGCACCTAGTGCGGACAAGGGGACTTACTCTTCAAGAGTTCCTTCCATTCATTTATAGTGATAAATAGACATGTTTTTTCATCCTTCGAGGAGTGTTGGATTTGAAGATAGCAGAAAGTTATTTCATAATATTATTGTGATAAGATAAATATACTCCTTGCATTATCCTAGTATTTTTGGATAGTCTTTGCATTATCCTAGTATGTCTGGATAGTCTTTGCATTATCCTAGTATGTTTGGATAGTCTTTGCATTATCCTAGTATATTTGGATAGTCTTTGCATTATCCTAGTATATTTGGATAGTCTTTGCATTATCCTAGTATGTTTGGATAGTCTTTGCATTATCCTAATGTGTTTGGATAGTCTTTGCATTATCCTAGTATGTTTGGATAGTCTTTGCATTATCCTAGTATGTTTGGATAGTCTTTGCATTATCCTAGTATGTTTGGATAGTCTTTGCATTATCCTAGTATGTTTGGATAGTCTTTGCATTATCCTAGTATGTTTGGATAGTCTTTGCATTATCCTAGTATGTTTGGATAGTCTTTGCATTATCCTAGTATGTTTGGATAGTCTTTGCATTATCCTAGTATGTTTAGATAGTCTTTGCATTATCCTAGTATGTTTGGATAGTCTTTGCATTATCCTAGTATGTTTGGATAGTCCTTGCATTATCCTAGTATGTTTGGATAGTCCTTGCATTAAACTAATATGTTTGGATAGTTTTTGCATTATCCTAGTATGTTTGGATAGTTTTTGCATTATCCTAGTATGTTTGGATAGTCTTTGCATTATCCTAGTATGTCTGGATAGTCTTTGCATTATCCTAGTATGTCTGGATAGTCTTTGCATTATCCTAGTATATTTGGATAGTCCTTGCATTATCCTAGTATATTTGGATAGTCTTTGCATTATCCTAGTATGTTTGGATAGTCTTTGCATTATCCTAATGTGTTTGGATAGTCTTTGCATTATCCTAGTATGTTTGGATAGTCTTTGCATTATCCTTGTATGTTTGGATAGTCTTTGCATTATCCTAGTATGTTTGGATAGTCTTTGCATTATCCTAGTATGTTTGGATAGTATTTGCATTATCCTAGTATGTTTGGATAGTCTTTGCATTATCCTAGTATGTTTGGATAGTCTTTGCATTATCCTAGTATGTTTGGATAGTCTTTGCATTATCCTAGTATGTTTGGATAGTCTTTGCATTATCCTAGTATGTTTGGATAGTCCTTGCATTATCCTAATATGTTTGGATAGTTTTTGCATTATCCTAGTATGTTTGGATAGTTTTTGCATTATCCTAGTATGTTTGGATAGTCTTTGCATTATCCTAGTATGTTTGGATAGTCTTTGCATTATCCTAGTATGTTTGGATAGTCTTTGCATTATCCTAGTATATTTGGATAGTCTTTGCATTATCCTAGTATGTTTGGATAGTCTTTGCATTATCCTAATGTGTTTGGATAGTCTTTGCATTATCCTAGTATGTTTGGATAGTCTTTGCATTATCCTAGTATGTTTGGATAGTCTTTGCATTATCCTAGTATGTTTGGATAGTCTTTGCATTATCCTAGTATGTTTGGATAGTCTTTGCATTATCCTAGTATGTTTGGATAGTCTTTGCATTATCCTAGTATGTTTGGATAGTCTTTGCATTATCCTAGTATGTTTGGATAGTCTTTGCATTATCCTAGTATGTTTGGATAGTCTTTGCATTATCCTAGTATGTTTGGATAGTCCTTGCATTATCCTAATATGTTTGGATAGTTTTTGCATTATCCTAGTATGTTTGGATAGTTTTTGCATTATCCTAGTATGTTTGGATAGTCTTTGCATTATCCTAGTATGTTTGGATAGTCTTTGCATTATCCTAGTATGTCTGGATAGTCTTTGCATTATCCTAGTATATTTGGATAGTCTTTGCATTATCCTAGTATGTTTGGATAGTCTTTGCATTATCCTAATGTGTTTGGATAGTCTTTGCATTATCCTAGTATGTTTGGATAGTCTTTGCATTATCCTAGTATGTTTGGATAGTCTTTGCATTATCATAGTATGTTTGGATAGTCTTTGCATTATCCTAATGTGTTTGGATAGTCTTTGCATTATCCTAGTATATTTGGATAGTCTTTGCATTATCCTAATGTGTTTGGATAGTCTTTGCATTATCCTAGTATGTTTGGATAGTCTTTGCATTATCCTAATGTGTTTGGATAGTCTTTTCATTATCCTAGTATGTTTGGATAGTCTTTGCATTATCCTAGTATGTTTGGATAGTCTTTGCATTATCCTAGTATGTTTGGATAGTCTTTGCATTATCCTAGTTTGTTTGGATAGTCTTTGCATTATCCTAATGTGTTTGGATAGTCTTTGCATTATCCTAGTATGTTTGGATAGTTTTTGCATTATCCTAGTATGTTTGGATAGTCTTTGCATTATCCTAGTATGTCTGGATAGTCTTTGCATTATCCTAGTATATTTGGATAGTCTTTGCATTATCCTAGTATGTTTGGATAGTCTTTGCATTATCCTAGTATGTTTGGATAGTCTTTGCATTATCCTAGTATGTTTGGATAGTCTTTGCATTATCCTAATGTGTTTGGATAGTCTTTGCATTATCCTAGTATATTTGGATAGTCTTTGCATTATCCTAGTATGTTTGGATAGTCTTTGCATTATCCTAGTATGTTTGGATAGTCTTTGCATTATCCTAGTATGTTTGGATAGTCTTTGCATTATCCTAATGTGTTTGGATAGTCTTTGCATTATCCTAGTATGTTTGGATAGTTTTTGCATTATCCTAGTATGTTTGGATAGTCTTTGCATTATCCTAGTATGTCTGGATAGTCTTTGCATTATCCTAGTATATTTGGATAGTCTTTGCATTATCCTAGTATGTTTGGATAGTTTTTGCATTATCCTAGTATGTTTGGATAGTCTTTGCATTATCCTAGTATGTTTGGATAGTCTTTGCATTATCCTAGTATATTTGGATAGTCTTTGCATTATCCTAGTATATTTGGATAGTCTTTGCATTATCCTAGTATGTTTGGATAGTCTTTGCATTATCCTAGTATGTTTGGATAGTTTTTGCATTATCCTAGTATATTTGGATAGTCCTTGCATTATCCTAATATGTTTGGATAGTTTTTGCATTATCCTAGTATGTTTGGATAGTCTTTGCATTATCCTAGTATGTCTGGATAGTCTTTGCATTATCCTAGTATATTTGGATAGTCCTTGCATTATCCTAATATGGTTGGATAGTTTTTGCATTATCCTAGTATATTTGGATAGTCTTTGCATTATCCTAGTATGTTTGGATAGTCTTTGCATTATCCTAGTATGTTTGGATAGTCTTTGCATTATCCTAGTATGTTTGGATAGTCTTTGCATTATCCTAGTATGTTTGGATAGTCTTTGCATTATCCTAGTATGTTTGGATAGTCTTTGCATTATCCTAGTATGTTTGGATAGTCTTTGCATTATCCTAGTATGTTTGGATAGTCTTTGCATTATCCTAGTATGTTTGGATAGTCCTTGCATTATCCTAATATGTTTGGATAGTTTTTGCATTATCCTAGTATGTTTGGATAGTTTTTGCATTATCCTAGTATGTTTGGATAGTCTTTGCATTATCCTAGTATGTTTGGATAGTCTTTGCATTATCCTAGTATGTCTGGATAGTCTTTGCATTATCCTAGTATATTTGGATAGTCTTTGCATTATCCTAGTATATTTGGATAGTCTTTGCATTATCCTAATGTGTTTGGATAGTCTTTGCATTATCCTAGTATGTTTGGATAGTCTTTGCATTATCCTAGTATGTTTGGATAGTCTTTGCATTATCCTAGTATGTTTGGATAGTCTTTGCATTATCCTAATGTGTTTGGATAGTCTTTGCATTATCCTAATGTGTTTGGATAGTCTTTGCATTATCCTAATGTGTTTGGATAGTCTTTGCATTATCCTAGTATGTTTGGATAGTTTTTGCATTATCCTAGTATGTTTGGATAGTCTTTGCATTATCCTAGTATTTTTGGATAGTCTTTGCATTATCCTAATGTGTTTGGATAGTCCTTGCATTATCCTAGTATGTTTGGATAGTCTTTGCATTATCCTAATGTGTTTGGATAGTTTTTGCATTATCCTAATGTGTTTGGATAGTCTTTGCATTATCCTAGTATGTTTGGATAGTCTTTGCATTATCCTAGTATATTTGGATAGTCCTTGCATTATCCTAGTATATTTTGATAGTCTTTGCATTATCCTTATGTGTTTCAGTAGTCTTGCATTATCCTAGTGTGTTTGGTTCATCCTTGCATTATTCCAGTCACTTTGGATAGTCTTTGCATTATCTTAGTTTGTTTGTGTAGTCTTTGCATTATCCTGGTGTGTTTGGCTAGTCTTTGCATTATCTTGGTGTGTTTGGATAGTACTTGCATTATCCTAGTTTGTTTGTATAGTCCTTGCATTATCTTAGTGTGTTTGTACAGTACTTGCATTATCTTAGTTTTGCTTGGATTGTCTTTGCATCCTATTGTGTTTGTATAGTCCTTGCATTATCCTGGTGTGTTTGGATAGTCCTTGTATCCTACTGCATTTTGGACATACCTTTCCTGAAAGGATGTTTGGAGGATATTTATGAGCAAAAGTCCTATCAATTTATTTAACAGTTTTTTAATCAAAATATTTGTATTTAGTAACAACAAATAATAAGAATCATAATAAATATTATAATTAAGTATTTTTTGTAAAGCTGTTGCATCAAATGTTTGGCTTTTTGTGTAAATAACTATTATTTATATGACTGTAATTCATTTCTTTCACTTTGAATCAAAATTTCAATTTGAAGAGATGAAACAAAAAAAATATTATGTTAAAATCTGAATAATAATAAAAAATATTATTTAAAAGAATTGAAAAACATATATATGAGGCCAGACATATCAAGGATCAGTATAGCAATCTTGTTATGTTGGGTGAAGCTAAATCCCAGTATAAAATTCATCAATAATTTGTCAGTTTTTAATGAATTTCTTGTACTGTTTGGAGACATTTATTGTTTTAAATTCAGTGCCCTTCAGAAATACCCTCCATGTAGTCTGTGTTTGATATTCAGAAATAGCTGATGTTGCTCGTCATTTTTTTTTACGTATTGGAAACAGTCACAAAAATGTCTTTATTTATTTTTCCTTCATTGTTTGTTCATACGTTTCAGCTAATTGTGCTGCTTGAACCACTTTTGGAAGCTCTGAAGATAAGAGTCGTCATATGGGTGAGCATTTGTTATTTGTAAATAAAGGGAGTTTTTCAGATTTGAGATGGAAAGTTTTCAACATTTTTATAATGTATGAAGGTGTTTTGGTGTATTTTAAGACAGTTTAATTTGAAAGGCCACTAAGACATTAATTATTTACGAACAGAAATGTAAACAGTTGTACTCAATTAATTCAGTATTTTGGCAATTGTAAAAGAGAGGATTACCTTGCCGAATATAACAAATGATACAAAATGGCATAAACAATTCAACAGAAATCACAAGAATGTCAGATAATTATTCTTGATAAATTCATGTCAAGGAATTAATTAGCACAAATTAATTCGCAACTGTCTAAACAGCTACTTTTGTATATTTTTGTACATAACATTTTGTATGAAGATATTGGAGATTTTTGTGACAATATCTATGACATTTCCAATTCATTTTTTTCTTGATCGGAATAGGAGGAATATTAAAAGGCATCATACCAAAGACTTACGAAAATGGTACTTACAGCTTCCTCGGTTAGCACTCAGGATTAAGAGGTTACTGTTAGGACTGGTTGGCCTGGTGTCAGAATAATGTGACAGGGTGGGACATGATGTTATATGTCTGTGGCATGATTCCCCAGTGCTAGACATCATTATAAATTGTCACTCTGCAGGCATTGTAGCGATATGACTAAAAAATTGTTAAAGCTACGTTAATCCTAATCACACACATACAGAAACACACACATAGTTTGCTATAAACGCTAATTGATAATGTTTTATCTGATCTGTTCGAGAAAGATAAAATAAAATTTGTTGCTGTAATATCCCCAACTTTTGCTTTACTACCTAACCTACTTGTATCTTGTCTTTAAATCAAAAAGGGTTTCTGAGTGGCCGAGTTGTCTAATGCACCATTCACTACAGATTACTGCCATCTCACCTCTGCCTGTGTGGGTTCGAGTCTCAAATTCGGCCAATGTGGGTATGTGAGAAAGCTTGACAGTAACTTCTCGTGGGTCGGTGGTTCTTTTTGGGTTTTTCCCGGGTTCTTCCTCCACCATTAATACTGGCCACTATGTATAGCATATCCTGTGCTGAAAATTGGCATTAGACCCCAATACAACAACATAAATCAAAAGATTTTTTTGTATATAAATATGAATCTTTAAAATATATGAAGAGTTTTTATTAGTACCTGACATTACTGTATGTTTACTTCTATTACTCTGAACAGGGCTTGCAAGGTATTTTGCTTGGAGTTGGAACTCTGGGAATAAAGCTTGTTATTGCCAAGGCTCTTCAGGTTGCCGATGATGTAAGTTTAAAATATTTGTTGTGTCTAGTTAGCAATAGAAATACATAATAGCAGAGTAAGAACTAATAAATAAAAAGATTCAGGTGTGAATGATTAAAAAACAATTAAAATTTACATAATTGTGATATTTTATATTGACAGTCAGGTGATGGGTTTGAATGTTTTTTTTATTATTCTTCTTGATGTGAATAGGCAGATATTGATAGAACTTGATTTTTTGCTGAAAATTTATTTCAGGACTGACCGGAATCATCAGATCTAAATACTTGGAATAATGGACACAGACTGATTGAAATGTATTTGTATTTTCAAAATAAAAATGAATGTGTAGTAGAGCTTCTGTAAATTCCATGTTTATCATAGAGGTAGCCAGTATAAAAAGTTTTATTAGGATTATAACTACCTTATTGGGATTAAAATTAATGTTGATTGTGCATAAGAAGCTGTAATACAGAGGTGGCTGGTTCAGAGAAGTGTCATTTTATATAAATGGCTTTGACATACTTCTGATTTCTTTATTATGGATATTGGGATTTTAATAACTATGATCTTTATTGCAGGCCCATATAGCTGATATATTCCGGAGCAAATTCACGGACTTTAAAAACTTCCACACCATGTTATATACTTGTGCTGCTGAATTTGATTTTATGGAAGCAGAGGTAATGTTGATATATTGTACAAATACCATCATGAGCTGTGTAAGAGGTAATGCTGATATATATTGTATAAAATACCATAGTCGGCTGTGGTAGAGGTTATGCTGATATATACTGTACAAAATACCATAGTCGGCTGTGGTAGAGGTTATGCTGATAAATACTGTACAAAATACCATAGTGGGCTGTGTAAGAGGTAATGCTGAGATATATTATACAAAATACCATTGTGGTCTGTGGTAGAGGTAATGCTGATATAAATTGTATAAATTACCATAGTGGGCTGTAGTAGGGGTGGAGAAATTTTAACAGTGTCAGATTAAGATTGTAATATTAAATCCTCTCTGAATTTCTTATCTACTGAAATAATATACCCTTAGATTTATAATTTAAGAAAACTTTGAAATGCAAATGTGACAAAAAGCTTACAGCAACTTTATTCATAAAGAATGCTTTGTTTTGTTGTCTCTCCAGATGGCGTTTATAATAATAATGACTCTTCAGATGGCATCTGCAGTCATTATTTCTTTCTTTATCCAATCTTTAGTATTTGTATATAAATTGAATGAGAAATAATCTATATGCTTCATGATTTTGAAGTAGAATTTGCTATTCATTATAATTTATCCCTTGACTATGGACAGCATTATGGACCATTCACACCATGTGCATTGACTGGCAATTTTGAGAATGCATTAGCTAATCTACCAAGAACAAAAAAGCAAGAACAGGCATTGTTCCATATTTTTAACCTTTCCAAAGCTCATAGTTTTATTTTAAGTGGAACAAATTGTGATAAATGACATACATTTAATTCTGACATATGAATTGTTTTAGCTGATTATTCCCTTGTTAAAAGGTAAAGAAGTCATTTTGATTTGTCCTCATTCGAGAAATGTATAGTTGAGAGCAATGTTTTTCAGTATAGATGCTGCCAAAGCCAATAAAAATAGAAACCTTCCTGTTGTTGCTATATGAAAACCTGCAAATATTTAAAAACTTCTACATTTAGAGAAAATTTTATGTAGAGGAAATTCAACTGCTGTTCAGTATACTGAATTTGTTTGACTGTATTGTTTGTATGCATTTGTTTTTTCTATAAATACATTACCCAATCATAATACTTTAGCAGTGCTACTGTTACCTTGCAAATCCAACCATCCCAGATAATATTTGTAGCTAAAGAGAGCTGGAAATTGTCTGTCAACCTAGGTGGCAGTCATGCAGAGTGATCTCCCCCTTCCATAAAGATTGGTTGCAAAACCCAAGAACATCATTCTCATAACATGAGACCTCACAAGGGACAGAATCTATTTGGAAGATTTACCTTTACAAGCTGGAAAAGTTTTTCACTTCTTGGAAAGTAGACTCCATATTATATTTCCCACATCAGTTCTTCCTATACCAGCAAAGTGCTGCCTTTACGATTTTTTAATACTTCGTTGTTGCCACACATTTATGTACTTGCAGGGGACATTGAGTTAGGGCAATCATTTTATGTGTGTGCAAGTCTCTAATGCTTATAGAAAACTCTTACTATAAAAGGAATTCCTTTTCAAATGGGTACATAAAGGTGAGTTTCTACACTAAAGTATTCTTGGTGTCTGAATGCTAAGCTTCAATGATTTTACTTGTACATGCTGCCCTTGAGCTTTCGGACAGGTAGTAATGTAATTATATTATACCTGGACTCTTCATTGCTTGTATAATTTCATCATTACTGGTACATACAAGTGAGTTTCTTTACTTAGGCATCCTTAGCATCCAGATGCCATGCTACAGTGATTTTACCTGTCCATGCCATCCTTGACCTTTTGTGTAGATAGTATTGCTATTTTCATGGTAACCATCTTATGGTATAGCTCTGCACCTTCTCTGTGTCCAAACAAGACACGTGTAGGTCAACAGGATTTAAATTTCTCCTTCCTACAGCTGATATTGTCATTATATTATTCCCTGTACGCTTTTTTGCTTTATTAAACTCTCTGTTATCAATTTCTGAGTCAATTTTTTTTAGATATAGCTCTTCACCAACATTTTGTTCTAAAGACAGATGCAAGGCTACACAGTATGATATGTTCTGCTCTGTTTGTCATACAGATCAGAACCATGTACAAAGCACAGAAACACACAGTGAAGAACAAAGACATTACGAGTCTGTATGCTGACCTTTCCTCAGTGCAAGAATTTCTAGCAGACAATGGAGATAAGTTGACTATGGACCCTTAAGCCACAAAGCGCAGTAATTAGACACAATTTCAGACTGTTTCGGCATCCAATTCACCACCACTGGAAAGAACTAAACAGACAAATGTTCCCTCTCACTCAGCAGATACACAGATTGGTTATGTGGGTCAATGTCCCATAATCAGTACATCCATCTCATGACATCCTCCCCAATGACATCCTCCCCACATAGATGGCCTATTTCCTATTTCCATTTCGGATGGCCTAAGCCATATACAAGGGATCACAAGGGGCCAAAACAACAACTAATATGGGCTTAGTCACCAGATAACAGCACTGTTTCCATTATGTTGAATCCAACCTATGCAATCAGTTATGGAGACCAGTCTATCACATGCACTGTCTCAAGACATTCATTTGTTAATGCCGAACTTAGTTCCTCATGTTCCAAAATGTCGCTTTGCAATTCTGTCGACACTCTGCCATGAAAAGAGACTACTTAATCAGTGATTACTTGTTCTCATTCAGGTGGCAGGTCTCATACCTCTTCACCAGGCATCATTGGAGACTTTAGCCTCACCTCGTGCCACCTCAGACAATGATGCTTGTTCTCAAATGATGTCATCAGTTCTAGACTTTATGATGTTACAGGAAGATTCAGCCTTCTGATCCTCCATCGATGAAGAGTTTTGCTTTGTACTCCAAGCCAACCTTCTCCCATTCCATCAGCTATCTGGACCAGAGCTCCAGCAAAAGTTGATCATATGACAGAAAATGAAAAATTAAACTTAAAATTGCTTCCGCAGTCATGGAGAGTTAACAGACATTCTGAACTGCCCTTATTATCAATTAAAAGATTCAAGTATCAACTAAATTTTCTTCTCGCAAATGTGACTCCCATCAACTTTTGTCATCAGTTCTTCTACATTTTCCATATACCAGTATTTCATTAGGAAACATCAGCAGTCAACAGTGATATCGTCACATTGAACATGACAAAGCCATGCTCTGTATATATGGATCAGATGATCTTAAATGACACTCAGCTAGTGCACAATCTCATTGTGGGTTCTGTGTTGGACTTTGTCTCACTGGATATCTTCTTCCAGCAGGTGGAGTATAGCTTCTCTCCCACCTTGAATACCTCAGTGTGAGTCCATTTCAAGAATGGCCCAAGTACTAAGCAGAGCTGCTCAACACATTTTGACTAATGCCATAACCGTTACAATCTTCAGTTGGTGGAATGCTACTTGGTGCTCTTTACCTACACTTTCCTTTCTCACCATAAGGCCTAGCTATGAGCACAGCCTTTATCCTTAACCGTGAAGAAGCCTACAAACAAACCACATAAGAGAACAATTTCACTCCCCGGCAGGTACAGGGTTGATCAGGGGTATTATGGGAAATCAACAAAAGAACATAAAAGCCACACATAGGACACATACCTCTTAAAAACTGTACTATTGAAGCTCCACCAAGCAAAAGCCATTGTTCTTTTAAACCAAAGTGGATAAAACATAGAGAGGTTCCTGTCATTTGCTCTAACCTTTCTCCTGACAGCCTCCTCCTCTCTGAAAAAATTATGTCTTCTACCACTCCACCATTTCCACACATCTGGTTCTGGAGGAAGGCTCCAGTTTTTTACTGCCAAATAGGACAAGATTTGCCATGATGATCCATGAACTTGGAAGTGGTTTCCAATGGATGTTGCTTCAACATTCCTCCTTTCCTCTCAAGAGTTCTAACAGTTACATCCCATGGGACCCATTCAAAGCCATGACCTTGCAGCAAAAGAAAATCATAAAAAAATAAACAACCTTCTCCAGAAATGGGCAGCAGAACTTGGTCAAAATACAAATTCTCAAGGGTTTTATTCCAGACATTTCTTGGTCCCAAAGGCAAACAGCAGTCCGTGTTTGGTCCTAAATCTAAGCGCCTTTGATCAATTCATTCATGCCCCTTGGTTCTCAGTGGAAATGCCACAGTGCATTTTGAATGAAGGAGACTTCACAATAAGTGTTGATTTAAAAGACGCATATCTTCATGTCCGTATTCATGAGGCTTCCAGGAAGATCCTGCGATTCACCCACTATGACATGGTATACCAATTCAGAGTACTCCCATTTGGACCAAACATCAACATTTGTCTGATGAACCAAGTAATGGCACATGTCCAGACCATTTCTACAATGGCAACATCAAGTTACCTGGACGATATCCTGCAAAAACTCTGGGGGCATTATACATTATATCTTAGAACACAACACTAGGACCAATTTGGGTTTCTCATCAACAAGGAGAAATCTGACTTTGTACCATCTGAGTAATTTATTCACCTAGGTATGGAATTCAATACACAGGCAAACAATATTTATCTTAGACCCTCAGGAATGGGCATTGAAAATCCAAACCATAGTGGTTTCTTTACTTTCAAGGAAAACTATCCACACAGAATTCCTTCACTTACTAGGCTTGTTCAGTGCAGCAGTGGACATCATTGTACTCGGTTGCCTTTATATGCTCCCTGTGCAAGTGATTCTTCTGTCCCAGCGGAGGCCAAAAGTTAGCCCTCTAGACCAACCCCTCACCATCCACACACAATTGAGGCACCATCTTTGGAATTAAGGCAACCTAACATTAGATATATATACCTCTGCAAGTACCACCACCAGAGATTACAGTCTGTACCAATGTAAGACACTTTTAAAGTAGGATACTCATAGATGCAAAAGTGATAAAAAAAGCAAATCAGAGTGTCACCTCATCTTCATTGCACCACTCAGATGGGAGAGGTTGTGGATCATCAACCTTATTAATCTCTCAACGGAGACTCATTGGAGAATACTGATTTTCCCTCATATACTTAAACAAGTGCAATGGTAGTTGTTTCATCCCTACCTAGAGCAACTGAACCTGTATGACTGAATCATATTAAACAGGCCCTTAGGAATAAACATTTCTTACAACCAGTCATGGACAGAATTGCTCAAACAGGAAGGCCATCCACTCAGAAAGCAAAATTACATGCAGTTCCAACAAGGTAAGACAGTCACTTTTACTCATTACAGCATCCTGTCGCCAAGAACATGCTTCCTTCCATGGGTAAGCAGAATTTCATGATGTAACCTCAGTTTAGTTTAGACACATAAGCTCAAGGTCACCTTCTAGACCTTGTTTTGTGCTTTGAAGTGGTATCTTAATAGAACAAAGCCACTTTGTCAAGGGAAAACAAGAAGGAACTGGAGGACATATCAACACAGACTGTCTCGTCCTAGATTAAATGTGTTATTCACTCTCCATATTGAGAAACAACCCCTGCTCCAATGAACTTGAACATTTTTACTCATGAGGTTAGACCATTTGCCACCAGATAGCATTTGACTATAATACAAGTCACACAAGTCATGTAGGCATTCAGCACAGATTATTTCAGTAATGGAAGGTCATTATTTAGATACCCCGATTGGTGCATACAGCAAAATCAAGGTTAATGTACATTGATGTTTTTTGGATGAAATGATATTAAACCTGTGTTCCACACAGTCTGGATTGAATGTCATGTGATGTCACAATGTTGATAAAAAAAATGATACTACCTTTGATTAAGACGATTCCACTCGACACTCTTATTTTGACCCACGTTTAGTGCATAGCCACCATTGTAAAAAGTCCATAGTGATAGATAATTTTTGTCAGGAAGTTTCTTGGTGACAGTTAAGGTGCAAAGCATTCAATAATCAGGATTGATTAGACTTTGATTAAACAAATTAGTGTAACATTACATCTTAAAAGAACAATTTATATTTAATTTAAAATGAGTAAATGCGCATATATAACCCATGAAAGTTATACTGTAGACTGTTCTCTAGCTATTCAGGCCAATTGATGGAGATCAGAATCCACATTCTCTTTTATCTCAGAGATCTGTCATCCCAAAGGTCTAAGTTTGATCTGGTAAGACTTATAATTGCAGCTCAGAAGGTCACACTTCCAGATCATTCGACAGTTGCTTCATTAGTGACTTCTTGACTTCCTCTGGAATTGCATTGGAATGGGGCATTTTCCCCTATTTGAAGTCACTTCCTGACAGATGGAGTCTCCTCCAGTCAAGTTACTTAAAAAGCTGTCTCACATACCTTAGGGATCTGAAGATTATATTTCAGGGATAAGGAGATGTACCTCCCTCCACCCCATACTTAATCACTTTAAGTATTATGATTTGGTAATGTATTTATATATGTTTTATCAAGAATACTTACCCAGTCATAATACACATATACCCTCCCAGTGTGCATTACACTCGAGTAGTAACTGAGAGGTTCACGGGTTTAGCCAAAGTCCTTATAACAAGGAGAGATCACTCTGCCTTAGTTCCACTTTCGGTCAGCAGGCATATTAAAGTTCCTTTAGCTAAAAGTATTATCTGTGATGGCTGGATTTGCAAGGTAGTGTAGCACTTCTCCGAAAGTATTATGATTGGGTAAGTGTACTTGAAGAAACATATTTTACTATGAAAAATGGTTTTCTCTTTCATCAAGTGAGGTGATTGTTAATAATTTATTTCTGTTGAAAGGTGGATTTTGTGTATAATATCGTAATTAAAAGTGAAAGGTTCTAAATATAAAATTTTAACATTGTAACTAAGTTTCAAAAGGTCATTAGTAGGAAATTCATGATTCATTCACCAATCTTTATACCTTTTAAAATACAAATACATTGATGATGAAAAAAAATTCCAAGCACCTTTTTCTTGGACAGCAAGATCATATAGATGAGCTGTAAAATTGCTTGATAGTGATCTTAACCTTGTTTATGATTGTTCTGGGAACACATTGGATGAGAATTATTTTAACCTTGTTTATGATTGTTTTGGGGACTCATCGCTTGAGAATGATTTTAATCTTGTTTATGATTGTTCTGGGGACTCATCGCTTGTCGCATGAGAATGATTTTAACCTTGTTTATGATTGTTCTGGGGACTCATTGCATGAGATTGATTTTAACCTTGTTTATGATTGTTCTTAGGACTCATCGCTTGAGAATAATTTTAACCTTGTTTATGATTGTTCTCGGGACTCATCGCTTGAGAATAATTTTAACCTTGTTTATGATTGTTCTTAGGACTCATCGCTTGAGAATAATTTTAACCTTGTTTATGATTGTTCTGGGGACTCATCGCTTGAGAATGATTTTAACCTTGTTTATGATTGTGCTGGGAACTCATTGCATGAGAATGATTTTAACCTTGTTTATGATTGTTCTAGGGACTCGACACATGAGATGGATTTTAACCTTGTTTATGATTGTTCTTGTTACTCATTGCATGAGAATAATTTTAACCTTGTTTATGATTGTTCTGGGGACTTGTTGCATGAGAATGATTTTAACCTTGTTCATCATTGTTCCTGGAACTTACTGAATGATAATTATATTAACACTGTTTATCAAGTCACCCCTTTTGATCTGTATATGGAGGTCACAGTTTTATGGGGTCACACCCCTTACAATGAAAAGATAAATATATAAGAGAGACAAAAAGGTAAAAATGTACTACTTTAACAATGGGTGGCTTCTTACAAGAGTAAGAGGATTTGCATATGAGGGGATTGCTGTTTTTGTATGAATATACGTTTTTTGTGTTGTTTTTAATCTTTGTAATCTGGTATAGCTCCAGAGAAAGATAACATTAATGTTGATTATCTTATTGCATGTATGTGATACAAATATGAATGTTATAAAATTCAGTTTACTCTCTTGCAGACACCATGGAGAGTTTTAAAAACACTGTTGGCACCAAGTGTAATTGTGGTCATTGTGACAGTAATTGTACAGGTAAGGATTTTTATCCCTATGCTTTTCTGCACAGTACTGGGTATGTTTTGACTACCTCAATCTGTGTATTAATCTGTCCATCTGGTCATTGTGACAGTAATTGTACAGGTAAGGATTTTTATCCCTATGCTTTTCTACACAGTACTGGGTATGTTTTGACTACCTCAATCTGTGTATTAATCTGTCCATCTGGTCATTGTGACAGTAATTGTACAGGTAAGGATTTTTATCCCTTCACTTTTCTACACAGTACTGGGTATGTTTTGACTGCCTCCGCCTGTTCATTAATCTGTCCCTCTTTGCTAAGCTAAATGCTTCAGTTCTTTTTTTTATATACAAATTATTGTAATCAGGTGGAATAATTCTCCATGACACAAAGTTGCATAATACTTATTATGTTTCTAGGTCTCACAAGCATTGGAACCCAGAGATGGATCAAAGTCATAGAGTGCATTAATGCCACAATATGTTCTAATGAGATTTGGATTTGGAACCAACAACAATTGACATGAAAAACAAATTAAGAGATACATTTGAGATTGGCTCCATGGTCTATTCCTGCTATAGGAACCTAGCTATTTGGGTATATATACCAAAGCATTGAGAAGGTATGTAGTACAGTCTACCAATACTGCCAACCAAAGCGTTGATACAGTATATAGTACTGCCTACCAAAGCATTGATAAGGTATATAGTACTGCTTTCCAAAGCATTGATAAGGTATATAGTACTGCTTTCCAAAGCATTGATGAGGTATATAGTACTGCTTTCCAAAGCATTGATGAGGTATACAGTACTGCTTTCCAAAGCATTGATGAGGTATACAGTACTGCTTTCCAAAGCATTGATGAGGTATACAGTACTGCTTTCCAAAGCATTGATAAGGTATATAGTACTGCTTTCCAAAGCATTGATAAGGTATATAGTACTGCTTTCCAAAGCATTGATAAGGTATACAGTACTGCTTTCCAAAGCATTGATAAGGTATACAGTACTGCTTTCCAAAGCATTGATAAGGTATACAGTACTGCTTTCCAAAGCATTGATAAGGTATACAGTACTGCTTTCCAAAGCATTGATAAAGTATACAGTACTGCTTTCCAAAGCATTGATAAGGTATACAGTACTGCTTTCCAAAGCATTGATAAGGTATACAGTACTGCTTTCCAAAGCATTGATAAGGTATACAGTACTGCTTTCCAAAGCATTGATAAGGTATACAGTACTGCTTTCCAAAGCATTGATAAGGTATACAGTACTGCTTTCCAAAGCATTGATAAGGTATATAGTACTGCTTTCCAAAGCATTGATGAGGTATACAGTACTGCTTTCCAAAGCATTGATAAGGTATACAGTACTGCTTTCCAAAGCATTGATAAGGTATACAGTACTGCTTTCCAAAGCATTGATAAGGTATACAGTACTGCTTTCCAAAGCATTGATAAGGTATACAGTACTGCTTTCCAAAGCATTGATGAGGTATACAGTACTGCTTTCCAAAGCATTGATGAGGTATACAGTAATGCTTTCCAAAGCATTGATAAGGTATATAGTACTGCCTACTAAAGCATTGAGAAGGTATGTTGTTGTTGTTGTAGCGTTTAACGCCATTTTTCAGCACACAATAGGCTATACATGGTGACCAGTATTATTGGTGGAGGAAGAACCTGGGAAAACCCTCAGAAAGAACCACCGACCCATGAGAAGCTACTGGCAAGCTTTCTCACATAACTACATTAGCTGAATCTTAGACTCTAACCCATTCAGACAGAGGTGAGGTGGCAGTGATCCATAACGGAGAGCGCTTTAGACCACTCAGCCACTCTGGGCCCCTGAGAAGGTATGTAGAACTGCCTACCAAAGTATTGATAAGGTAAATAGTACTGCCTACCAAAGTATTGATAAGGTAAATAGTACTGCCTACCAAAGTATTGATAAGTTAGATAGTAATGTGTAACAGAATTGTTACTGAGTGAATGGTGGATCAAATGAAATACTCAAACACAATATGTGAAAGATGATGTAAATTTATGAAATAAATTATTAATGAAAAATAATGATGTATCAACACAATAACTCATGCGTTCAACCCACAATCACACTTCACAACCATTCACAATTTGAAAATACAATTAAATATTAATTAAAAATGAACACAGATCCAAGGAACCTCCTGGACTGCACAAATGTTTCAAAGTAAAGGAAACCTTTACAAAAATTATATTATCGCACGTATGAATTGCGATAAACCTATTATATTATTGCACGTATGAATTGCGATAACAAGTAACAAACATCTATATGTATTAAGTCAAGTTTCTAACTGTTCTTGAGATTCATGTAATTCCTTGGAATACTACCGAGATTCAAAGTAACTCCTTGTAAATATATCAATGCATTCAATTGTAACCACAATTGAAACACACATATACGTCTCGACCCTGTACAACCGTATGATTCACCAACTGTTGAATCGGTGCACAGCTTCTCCGAATACCTAGGGTTGAACCAATACTTTTATCGGCCGCTTGCCCTTCACGGATCCACTACAGTTATACGTCACACTAACATACAGACAGCATACAGCACCTATTAGAACCACCGGTCCCAAACACTTAGATGCTACCCCGGACGTTTACACCTCTAGACAGCTCCGGACACTCGGACATTTAGACTTCTAGAGAGTTCCGGATATTCACACATCTCGACAGATATCCTCAGACATCACAACCTCCTGTTCACACCAGATACAAACGTAGACAGACAGACAGACAGTCAGACACCTCAATTTGATCGCACAATCAAATGGCACTATCAAACAGCACAATCACAGCACAATCAATAAAGAAACCAAACTAATAATAGTTGTTTCTAAAACAATCTAAAATTTAGATTACGCTATTGCATTTAAAGTCTAATAGTGACTAGTAATTCCAAATATTCAATGGTTTAAATCTGCATTGTAATAAAGGCATCATTACATGAAATGATAAACTGAATAAAATTCACAATAAAACGAAATATAAATTTAACACTCACCCCTTTGGCTGGAGAAAGAAAATGACGAGCTATCTCTCCTTTGACAAGATACTATTTACTCGTAATCTTTTTAGAAATTTTCTGCCTTATATGTCCCCAAATAGGTGAGCAGAATTCAGGGCAAAATTCCCGTGCACCCCGTGATTATAATGTTCCTGACTTAAAGGGATTTCCAGCCAGGTACATGTAAGTCGCTACACGTCGCTTACCTTGAAAAACACTTATTCACCCCCAGGTAACGCATGTACGACGAAACAAAAATGATGAAATTAGTTTGTATCCAAGAAGAAATAAATTCATTTTTCGCCTAATTCTGTGACATACTACCTACCAAAGTATTGATAAGTTAGATAGTACTGCCCTTCTGAATCTATACAGTCATTACAGCTTAGATAAGTTTTGCATTTAGGTCTGTTTCACTGGTCAAAGATAAATGTTTGCATTTATTTTCAGCTTTTGGGAAGGGAGTACCTGTCATGGAATTCAGGAAAAAAAGAGGCAGTGGAAAATGGACAGAAAAGTCCTGATGAAAATAGGTATATAGACAGAATGTAGTTTAAATGTAGCTTATTGTAGTCATAAATTTTGCCTCTTAAAGCATAATGCCTTTCTTTTCACCATTGTATAACAGGCGTAACATTGCAATTGCACCATAATGCTTAATTTAAATGACCTTTAAATTATAGATTTAAAGTTCACTTGCAGAAAATATAAAAATAGAATCATTGTGGTTAGATATGGATTGTCTGGTATTGGTCCAGATCCACATTTTCTATTTGAGTCTTTGGAGTTGATTTGAGAACAAGACTAACTTTATGAGGAGCACCTCAGACACTTTAATAAACCTATGTTCATCCAATGCATCCTTATTCCGACTCAGCAGTTAATGGTAAGCAGTTAATGGTAAGCAGTTAATGGTAAGAAATGGTCTTACATCTAATTTCCTGGAAATTCTTTTCACCCAGTAGAGCATCAGTCCTTTCAGTGCACTCTTGTTATAAATTATGCTTTTATTAAATATAAATTAAAAAATTAAATTAAATATTTTATTAAATTATTACTTACAATTGAAAACATTGAAACAGATCAGGTATGACCATTAATGTTGAACGTACAATTGATTCTGAAAAAAGTTGAGTTTGGATGTATTTTTTTTTTTATATGTAAAGGCTTTTAGAATTTGGTTGGTGCAAATAAATAGGAAATTAGCACAAATAAAAACCTTTTTAAATGGCTGAAAGTAAACAGTTTAATTGCAAAATTTTAATTGAACTTGCTTTGCGAATTTGACTTCTGGTTTTAATTGTCAACTCATCTTAGGTTGTTCGTCTGGATCTGTGGTTTTATTTGAAAACTCATTTTTTATGATTCTGAGGCTGCAAGCAGCTTACTGTGCTCTTGAAAGTCATGTAAATCATAATATGTTCATGAATATTTGGTTCATCACTTTCACAAGACAACAAGTTGAAACAAAATTTGTCAGGGGTGATATATTTAAACTATATGTAGCAATGGCTAATGAAAAATGTAAACTTGCAATTGTGTATAAATTTTTTTAATATGTAGAAATTTACAAGATTTGATTTGCAGTTAATCATAATATAAATGAATTAACAAAATTAGTTTTATATACTAGTAATCATCCAGTCTATATAGTTTTTTAATTAATTGTTGATTATTCTCATTCCAGGAAATATAGGAGTAAGCCAGATGCAGAAGTAAGTTTTACTACTTTTGTCAGTTTGAAGGAAGAAAACATTGTCTTATAACTTTTTTATTTGTCCCTTTACCAAATTCAGTAGCTAAAATAATCTTGAATCTTCTTTTTAAATAATTGCAACTTTAGCTTATAAATTCTTGGTAAATTGATTTATGTTGTAAATCATAAAACATGATTGACATTTTTTGCGTATCCTGGTATTGACATGTATTTCACACTACAATGCAAGCATTAAAAACAATTACTTAAGTACAGTTTTGTGTCATTCTTATTACATAATAAAACCTTTTTAGAAATGAGATGTGCCTTTCTGTACTTGTGCAGTTGTATATATTATAAATACAGCTGCATACATTATTTTATGGTTTAATGAAAAAGAATGTCACAAAGGGAATACAAGTCTGAATACATGCTTTTATTGTGACATTTCAGATAGTGTACCACATTTTTCAGCTGCTAGCTTTCACTGCCATGGCCATCATTATAATGAGACTGAAACTGTTCTGGACGCCCCACATGTGTCTCATGACTTCATTGCTAGCATCCAGACAGGTAATAGGCACCATTTTTACCTGACTTTGAACCTTGTAGATTCACACCTACCATTTTTTTTATTATGATTGATATAGGTTTAAGCTACTGGCCTGTATGTTAAAATTATAGATTACAAGGCACATAGACTGTAGTGTATTTAATGCTTTGTTGTTGTTTCTTAAACCTCTTATAATGTTCTAAAAATCGAGTATTAATTATTAAATACAAAATTGTCAAATGGTTGCCCCTCCTCCTCTTTTTCTCTCTGGATTATTATAAATATGGGCAAAAGAAATGCATAAGAATAATAGCGTTGTGGATTTTCACTAGTGTCATATAATGATGTCTCTGGACCTGTGAATGATGGTAAAGTTTAGTCAAACCATCCAAAGGTGGGGGAAAGAGTTGTTGTAGGGTTTAATGCCATTTTTCAGCACACGATAGCTTATACATGGTGATCAGTATTAATGGTGGAGGAAAAACCAGGGGGAAAATGCCCATGGAAAGAACCACCGACCCAGGAGAAGCTACTGGCATGCTTTCTCGCATACTAAAATTGCCCGAATCTGAGACTTGAACCCACGAAAACAGAGGAGATATCAGTGTGAATAATACAAGTAATTTGCTATTTATAGCAACTGTATATAACCCATTTCCAAGAAAACAAATGGGTTTCTTCTGATATGAAATTTTTCTCACAAATTAAAAAGAAAGTAACATAAACAAGGCAGTTAAAATCTTCAGTGAGAAAGGATTAAATTAGAAAGTACCCTTCTCTGATTATATTCTTAAAACACAAGTTACTATTTTCATTATTGATGTTTAAGTATCGAGACAGAAGTTGGTATGTTTTCATTATCATATGATTGTCCTAATTTGTGGAAGTGTGCAATGATAGAATTTATAGGTGACACTTTACTTTATTTACTTGCATGTATAGAATATCACTGTGTCTTTTGCTAATGTATATTGTAGCATCTGCTTTGTAAGTATCAGCAATTACACTTCAGCTCCCATTTTATGTTTAGATTGTTACATGGAACAATGAAAACTCGTTTATTTTACTTTATAGCTTCTGCCATGGTTGGTCAAGCATGGGTAAGATTTCTATAAATGGCTTACACAGTAGCATTCAGCTCATATATGATGTAACTATAAGTGATGCTTCAGAGATTTCACCTGTATAGGCAGTCAGAATTGGTCTTCATATGGGTTGTTGCTAGAATTGATTTTATGCCTTTTACTTCATACATGTAGCTACTATAAATGACGCTTCAGTAATTTTACATGTATATATAGTCAGATTGATCTTCCTATGGGTTACTTGCAACTAGAATTGATTATTTAGCATTTGCTTTGTAAATTTTAATAGCAAAGCTCTAATTCAATCCCTGTACGGGCCATTTGCATCCCGTTACAGGTATTTATCATAGTGTGTAATGCAGGAACCTCACTGCAATTCAGATTTCGACCACAGGCAAATCCAGTCTGACAGCCAGTGTAGTTTTCTCTGGTTGTCAGACCTTGAATGCATGTCGAACATGTCTACAGTTCTGACATCAGGTGATCATTGTCTACAAAAAAATCTACATTCAGTTGCTTTGACACTCTGACAAGTGACTGGCATTTTGGGACTGCTTACATACTAAATGCACGTTCAAAGCATGTTTTTCTTGCAAATGCCTTCTCTTTTATCCATTTGGACACCCTTGAGTTGATTCCAAATATTGTGACCATGGGATCAACATTGCATCAAATATTATAATGATCTTTCATTAAGCAGAACACAGCTTACATTCTCCCACCCCGAATCAGCGGAAATATGTGAGAACACAGAATGGTCCTCTTTGTAATATAATATACTATGGCTTTGGCTTTAACAGCAGCTATGAACTTAAAACAGGTGGTATGAGAAGCAGCATTCTTTTCCTCCACCTTTCTTAAAGACATTATAGGTCAAGCTGTGCTAACAATCATCATCATCAAATTTCTTTAACGATCAGATTGACAGAATTTGCAACAAGCTATGAAGAATACATTCCTTCCATCCCTCACAGTCTTGGCTGTAGTGGTGGGATTTGTGTAAGGCAACCAACAAAAGGTTACAGGAATATCTCTAAAGCACATGCCACTTGGAAGCATTCCTGCTGAATTTACAACCGGCAAAAACAACAGCTCTCCCAAACTAAGTAGAAGAGTCAAAGGGAGGATGATAATTTTCACCAGCATTCCAGGAGACCATACCTATCTCAAAAAATATGCATCCATGATGTATGAACCCAACAGATGGTTTCCTAGGAACTCTGTATCATGTTCAGCATATCTCTTGAGCCTTTGCCCAGAGTTCTTTCAGCTACAGTGCAGCACTTATCACCTCGTTATCAACCAAAAGCACATTCAGTCAGTTCTGTTACACACTTGGGTTTGCATTGGAATACAGCAACTGGTTTTAATGCCATCCGTTGTTGAGACAATGCAATCAGTGTTGACTTGCTTGAGGCATGACTTCACATCTCCACTCAAACATCTTACAAAAGTTATCTGATTCACCTACAACAAGCAATAAACAAAGCAGGCCAGTTATATTTTTGAGCAAAACATGCTTTTGCATATTTCCCTTTGTTTTTCATTCTCAATCTTCTTTTCAACATGGACATCTCCAACCTCGTTCCCTTTCAAGATTTCAGTTGACTAGGTCTGGAATCAGTGTTCAAGTAAAAGCCATATATTTCCCTAAGGAACAAAATTGAATTCATGCCTTGTCTCTACAGAACAATCTATCTGCAAGAAAATTTCAGCATGTGCCAAGTATTAATCAATGTGGCATCAGATGTATTTGTCCTTGGCTGCATTCTTGGGCTCCCAAAAACAAAATGATGTCCAAGTAGATGCTGAACTTTTGACCATTCTACTAACTTTTATAATCTGCACAATACAAGGTTGCATCTCGAAAGCAGTGAAACCACTCTGGACTTGTGTCAGGGATACCTCTGCAAATAATCTGGTAATCATGATCAATATGGATTCAAACACAGGGCATGGGGAGCAAGTCTCCTACCATTTTGGGATGTCATAGAAATGTGTGTGGAGTACCTACACGGGAATGGGAATGGAATTTTCATTCTGTCTAAAAGCTTCACTTTGATGTCTTATGTCTAACAACAAAGCAGAACCAAGTACTCATATCTTTTATATTCTTGCTTGAGCACCAATTTTAAAAGTGGTGCTAAGTGACAAATCCATGTTTGAGGTTGACGTATCCTTGGTTGGCTAATGCATTGGCAGATGCATTGTGCTTCAGGAAGAAACAAATGTAAATGGAATGGTCTCTTCATTTGTCATTTTTCACTTAATAGATGCTTGATGGGATCAACCTATGATGGACCTGTTGGTGGCAGGGTGCAATACCAAACTGCAAAGCTTTGTCTCACCAGTTCTGGATCCAAAAAGCCTGGATAATTAATGCTGTTTCAGTAGATTGGGATGGTCAAATATATATGCTTCTCCAACACCTCAGGATCTGTAGGTGATACAGGATTCAAAAGAATCTGAGTTTCTCCTCCCGAACCAACTTCATCAATCTTGCAACAGAGTCACAGGATTCAAGATATTCCCTCATCTGCTTTAAGCAACCATCATGGCAGTGTTTTCATCATAACCCAGAGTTACTGAACCTGCATGTCTTAATAAATACACCCGTAAGAACAAACACTTCTCACAACAATTTGTGGGGAATCCATCAAGTGAGATGGCCTTAGAGGTATGTAAAGGGAATGGACTATCATCTCAGTGGAGTACACAAGAGCATTTTGCCAATATAGTCATCCATGCTTGAATTGCTGACTGTCAATGGCTCTTGGATAAGAAACAGCACCAATCCCAGTTAAACCTACCATTCAACAATAAATGGCACACTGTGTCATCATGGAAGAAAAAATATTGCACAAACCACAGACCTGATCTTCTGATTATTTTGGATTTCTCCTGGCCAGTGACAGTCATGTATGCTTGACCAAGTGAAATTTATCATAAGTATTAAGCTGGCTGAGCAAGACACAATTTTAAATGCTCTCTGGGACTTTAATTTGTTCACCTTTTTGTGTAGACTTTGTCACTACTGGTTTGGTGATCAGCAGGCACAATCAGCAAATACAGTTTATATTGGTGAATTCATTTATATGTAGTTCTGACAAGATGGATTAATATCACTCATGAAGCCCACCTGCTTTCATTGCCAAGAACAGGGTAATCAGATATTGGTTATATTCCTGTCTAGTCTGGATAGTTCATTTCAAGGTCATCTGCATGACTCATTGTGAGGTCTGAAGTGTTATTCAGAAAGAACAAGCCATTGTATCAAGGGAGATCATGTCTCATTTTGCTTTGCAAAGAGGGGAAGGACAGTATATCAAGACAGATACTTTTATCCTGAATAAAGTGTGACGTGTTCCACATATGGAACTAAACCGACTAAAAAAATTTGATTTGCATATCAGCTTATGTAGTTTGGACAGTCACAAGCAAAACTGTTCTTTAACTATAATTATCTATACCTTGGGATGGAGAGCAGAAGGTATTATTCTCCAGTTTTTCAAGATATCTTTCATGCTAAAAGGCTCAGTTCAGTTTGGAGGGACCTTTACCTGTAATGCAAACTGTTACTTTTCTGGGTTGTCTGACTCCTTCATAAAGATGCGCCTTTATGACTTCCGCTAAATTTGTTGGAGGGAAGCTTGTTCTTTTCAAAGCTGCCCGCCCCCCTGCAACATTTTTTTTCCATCAATTAGTTTATATGGAAGCTGTCTTGCATACCTTAGGTGACCAGAAATAGTCTCTCTGGGGTAATGTGATGTACCTCCCTCCATCTCTTACCTATTCTCTTAAGGTATTTTGATTGGGTAATGTATTTGAAGTTGAAACAATTTATTAATAAAATATGTTTCTTCGATAATACTTAACTAATCATAATACACATACACCTTCTCAGCCTCCTTGCAGTTACATCCATAAAGAGAGCATGCATTCTGCTCCAGTAGTAATAGGTGATGATTTTAGTAAGGAAGAAGCTTTTGATTTTTTTTTATAAAATGATTAAAGATCAAAGCCTCTGATTGTAGAAAAAATGGCTTTTGTGTAATAACTTTAGTTTTAGATCACAACCATCTTCAAACTTTGTGGAGTACCTGTATTGAAGTTATTACAGAGGCTTATTGCTTTTGTATATAGCTTGCAATTAGGTTATTAAAGAGATCCATCAATTCCTTTGTCAAAAAGTCAAAAGTTATTGTCAGGTTAAGACAGCTAGAAAATAATGATTTCTGCACAAAAAGTTTAATTCAAAATCACACCAGTTAACATAAGCAAATGCCAACAGAGTGAAGTCAACTAACATTTTCTTTTTCGTTTAGGCTTTATTGCTGCTTTCTGTTGAATGTAAGTAACATTTATCACTCTGCAAGAGGTCATGCATCAGGGGATGGTTATAATGCAGAAACATGTTTGTATGCACCAGGGGAAGGTTATAGCACAGAAACATGTTTGTGGAGGATAGGTTCAAGAATATGTTTTGGCCTAGAATGTGCATTAGTGGCTGCCCATTTTCTCCTAGCTCCATTTTTATATGCTTTTAAACACTTTCCATAGTGAGAGATTTTGTGTGAAATTAGTCTATTGATGATTCACAATTTTTCTTCATTTAAGCAATATCATGGATTCAATTATCAATACTTTGTATACATAAAATATCTCTAATGGGTGTTGAAAATTGTATTTTAGGGAGTAGCGAGGGGTGGTGTGACTCGAAAGAAATAGTCATACTAATTCTTTTTCTCCATTTTCTGATGAGTTTAAAAACACATGTTGATGTTTATGGAGTTTTATTTTCAAATCTGATGACGTCATTGGTTCAAGGGTACATTGCTGACCCAGGTTGTGACTAATACCAGTTGTATACAACAACCTGTATATGACATTACTTGATAAAAGATGTCATTCTACAAAGCTTGCTCACTTCAAGCTATACATGCAAATTTTGTTTTTCTCACAGAGGAGCTTGCCAATTGAAAGTAGTAAAAGGAGGCAAGTTAAGGAATTCTCAATACAGAATTGATTTACCTTGAATATCTGTTGCCTATTACAGTTTCTAAAGGCAAGTTGAATCTGTATATTCAGGCAATATATATTCAAGCTAAATTAATTCTGTATTGAGAATTCCTTAACTTTCCTTTTTGGCAACTTTAGGAATTCTAAATACAGAATTAATTTACCTTGAATATCTATTTTCTGAATATACAGTTTCTAAAAGCAAGTAATGTTTATTTGGTACTTTATAAAGAATACAGTTCAAAAGGTGGAGAGAAACAATCGATGACATGCCATTATAATGCAATCAATTATCCACCTTGTTGAAAGCTTCTACTAGTATCAGGACTGTTGAAGATCGGACAATCCATAAAGCTTACCTTACTGAATACAAACCTGTCTGCTGTCCATGCTTGTAGTGCATGATCCTAGTCTTACTGAACCCAGATCTTTTTTCATTGCTAACAGTGCCTACTGCTTTCCTTACTGAACCCAGACCAGACTGATATTCATGCTAACAGTATACAATCCTGTCCTTACTGACCTCAGACCAGACTGACAGTATACAATCCTGTCCTTACTGACCTCATACCAGACTGACAGTATACAATCCTGTCCTTACTGACCTCAGACCAGACAGACAGTATACAATCCTGTCCTTACTGACCTCAGACCAGACTGACAGTATACAATCCTGTCCTTACTGACCTCAGACCAGACTGACAGTATACAATCCTGTTCTTACTGATTCCAGACCAGACTGACAGTACACAATCCTGTCCTTATTGACCTTAGACCAGACTGACAGTACACAATCCTATCCTTACTGACCTCAGACCAGACTGACAGTACACAATCCTGTCCTTACTGACCTCAGACCAGACTGACTGTACACAATCCTGTCCTTACTGACCTCAGACCAGACTGATGTTCATGCTAACAGTACACAATCCTGTCCTTACTGAACCTAGACCAGACTGACAGTACACAATTCTGTCCTTACTGACCTCAGACCAGACTGATGTTCATGCTAACAGTACACAATCCTGTCCTTACTGACCTCAGACCAGACTGATGTTGATGCTAACAGTACTGTCCTTACTGACCTCAGACCAGACTGTATAAGATACTAACAGTGCACAATGCTGTCCTTCTTGAACCCAACAGTACATGTCTTCAATATTGATAGTGCACAATGTCCTTCTTGAACCCAACTAGGAATTCTTAGATACTGACAGTGCACAATGCTGTCCTTTCTCACCCCAATCAGGCTGTATTCAATACTAACAGTACATAATGCTGTCCTTCCTGTATTCCATGTTAACTCTGCATAACACTCTCGTTATTAAATCCAACAAGATTTGCACTAGATTACATTATTAAGTATTAAAGAATTCTGGTCATTTGTGTTCTAAGAGGTCATCTGGTATTATGCTTCAAATATGATGCAGTAGGCTTCTTGATAGGTTTTTACTAGCTAGTCCTACAGAAAGGCTTATTTAGAAATTATCAAAATATAGTATGAAAGAAGACTATGCTAATTGTACAGAAAGGTTGATATTGAAGGTGACAAAACATCTTATTAAGACACATTTCCAAATGCTTAAGAAAGGAAATTTGTTAGTAATTAATGTTAGTATTGTAATTTAGTTTTTCAGTTGGTTGGGAAAAACAGAGAAACATTTTGCCATCCTGGCAATGTTGCTGGCATGCATGAGTTACCAAGGGATACTTAATCTGCAGCACCAGTGGAGTATACTGGGGGAGTTCAGTAATTACCCTCTTGAGCAACTTGTGGAATGGATTAAAGCTGAAACACCACCAAGTAAGATCTGTGTCTGCCAGAAAAGATTATTGTTAAGAAATTTATGTGAATATGTTAAGCAATTATTCATGGTTCAAGTTTTGTTTGAGGTGGATTTTTTGTTTTAGGAAAATAGAGAACTCATACCTGACTGATGACCTTTGATCTTAGAGTTAGCTCCCTTTGTAATACTATTCTGGGAGACATGCCACCCATTTGGAAACATCTTTCTGACCAGGTTATATATAAAAAGATATAATTTTATTCAGTTCTTTACAGTCAGACATTTTTCATTGAGTACTGTTTTCTCCTTCAAATACCTTCACCAGATATATTACATTGTGAATATTAGCTGCCACACATATCCAACATACTGAAAGATGAAAATTGGCTTTTCCTGTTTATTGCCAATAGACAAATTGCAGTAACTCTTGCCCATTAACTCCCCTTGAGGTCGCCACGTGTTGCTAGTTTTTAGCTCTACTACTGTACTGATCACATCATACAGTTTATCCTCCAATAATTAAAGCCATATTTGATTTCTATTTGAACTGTCCAATGTTCCATTTGGATCTATTATGTGGATTCATCATTCTGCCACAGGTTGCATACTCTTCAATTTTTGCCAGATTGAAGTGATTTTGTCATTTTTAGGGACAGTGAACTATTAAGACCACATCACACCATGTCACACCACACTATTTTTTACTTCTGTAAGGTCATTACAAGTCAGCTTGACTTTGACCTTTTTTAATGTAACTCCTCTTTTTTCTCTTTTAGTAACTGGGATTTCATTGATCTTAATGAGCTCATAACTTGATGAATTACTGATTTATGCATTGCTTTCTCTTCTTGTGTCATTTCAGCAGAATGTCATTTAAATGCAGCTATACATGCAGTGTCAGCATAGAAGTCTACCATGACTCTTGTTTTATTTATACTAAGTATACACTGTCATTGATATGCAGCATCTGCTATTGATGATCAGAGGAAAAATCTTGGCTACTGTTATTGCTAATCACATGCTGATTTGCTGATCTATGCTTTGTTATCTATTCTTGTGTTGTTTCATGAGAACTTATGAAATGCACATTCAAGGCAATAGCCCATTCAGCACTGAAGGAAAGGACAGATGGAATAAGTCAGGGAAGACAACCTACAGTTTGTTGTTCATGATACCAACTCTTCGGGGAGTATTCCCCAATTTTAGGCAGCCAAGTGGTCATAAGTCCTCGTGAATGAAGTTCTTGTTATGTTCTCTGTGGTGACTTAACTCCAGCTGCAAGGTGGAACCAAGTTCCCAGACTTTTTATTCTTGATTGAGATTTTCAAAAGTGGCATCCTAAATGACAAATCCATGTCCCAGTTTGACATATTTTAGGCTGGCAAATGTAATGGTCACAAGAATGAGCTAATGCAAATGGAATGGTCTCTTCATCCCTTGGTTTTCACTTAATCATTGCCAGATGTGATCAATCAAGGACGGACCTGTTGGCAACAAGGTGGAATGCCAAAATGCCAACCTTTGTTTCTGGATTCAAAAGCTTGAGAATAATTTATGTTTTTTCTCTAGATTAAAACAGCCAAATGTTAATACTCCTCCTTGAACGCCACGGGTTCAGAAGATGATAAAGGAACCAAATGAAATGGAGTATCTCTTAGACTGATTACTCCTTTCAAATGGTAAATCTTCTAGCAACCTCAGCAGTTTCAAAACAGTCTAGCCAGGAATCAGCTATTACCTCATATGCTTTAAGCAACCACAATGGCAGTGTTTAATGGCAGTGTTTCATCCCAGCTCATAGTCACTGAACCTGCACAGATCTTATTAAAATACACTATTAGGAACAAAAAGTACTCACAAGTGGTGGGTTATCCCTTGAGTGAGATTCACCTTAAATATGTACAACCCAATGGAATATATTTTTAATTGGTGCACTTGAGAACACTTTTAATGCTGCAGGCATCCATACCTCAATAGCTAACTTCCTATTACCCTTCAATGAGAAACAATTAACACCAATCGCAATTAAAACCTACGATCCCACAATCGCAAGTACACTGTTATGATGGAAGATAGGATATCAGACAAACCAAAGATATATCTAATCTTGTGTTAATTTTAGATTTCACCTGTCCAATGACACTGTATTCTTATCCAAATTAAATTTATCTTGGGTACTAACTGGGTCAAACAAGACTGTTTGAACTGCTGTCAGGAACTTCTTTAGTTCACCTCACATATAATTCCTGCCTCCTCACTGCATTATTGTACATCAGGCAGAATCAGAAATATCCTGAAGGTAGACCCATCTACATGCAGTTCTGACAACAGGTCAATAACACTCATGACACCCCCGCTTTCATTGTCAAGAACAGGGTATTCCTGTCTACTCTGGACACTTTATCTCAAGGTCATCTACAGTACCAGTGCGAGCTCTGAAGTGGTACTTAGGGAAGATTGAGTTATTACATCGAGGGAGATCATGACTCTTCTTGCTCTCTAAAGAGGGAAAGGATGATACATCAACACAGACACTTTCATCCATATAAAATGGGCATATCAGAAATAGAACTGATCCAATGAATTTGCTTTGCGTCTTGGTTCACAAGGTTATGGCAGTTGCCACAATTGTCACATATGAGTGAAACTGTTCAAAGTGTTACAGTTTTGAAATCTTTCGTCCTAAGTGTGTTTGTGTGTGTGTGCATGTTTTCATGGCTGACTTTAGTTAAGGCATTGTTTTTGTTGGACCTGTTGTTTAGGAAACCCAAACTTGATTCACTTTATATATGTAAAATAACGTAATCACATATTTTCTAATTCTTACTATACTGTTAATGTATCTTGGCTATGCTCTTTGATGCAGCCATAAACTTAGAGTTATCCCTTTGTTTTATCTACAGCTTGTTTTAAGAACATACCATATAATCAGTTACTTTTCATTACTTTTGTGGGGTTTTTCACTTATTTTCATGAGATACCAAACTGATTCAAGCATTCTTCTACCTTGTTGAAAACTCGTACAAGAACCAAGACTTTAGAAGAGCTCAGAGTGTGCATAACACTGTCTTTATTGATCACTGTTTCCCATGCTAACATTACATAATTCTATCCTTACTGAACCCAGACCAGATTGTCTTCTATCGTAACAGTGTATAATGCCATCTTTACTTGTATGAAAAATAGACTTAGTTAGTTCGGGGGCCCCGAGTGGCCGAGTGGTCTAAAGTGCTGTCCATTATGGATCACTGCCATCTCACCTCTGTTTGCATGGGTTTGAGTCTAAGATTCGGCTAATGTAGTTATGTGAGAAAACTTGCCAGTAGCTTCTCGTGGGTCGGTGGTTCTTTCCGGGGGTTTCCCTGGGGTCTTCCTCCACCAATAATACTGGCCGCCATGTATAGCCAATATCATGCTGAAAAATGGTGTTAAAATATTTATAAAAAAAACAAATTAGTTATTACTGTAGTTATAAATTTTAATATGATCTTGTATGGGTGAGTGGTCAGTTTGTTTGGTCGACCGAAATATCAGACATTACATATAAAATAGATGTTTATTATGGACTCTAACATATAATTTACTTCATTTTATCAATTATCAACGAATTATTTGAAAGAAAATATTTCAATAATCAGGAAAATAATGCTCTTCTCATTCAGTCATAATTTAATTCAAGATATTATCCAGTAATTATATCTGGCAAGTTTAAATAAGCTTTACATGCTAACTATACGATTGGCATAGTCATTATGCTTTTTTTCTCCAAATTTTGTTTTATGCTTGCATGTATAAGGATTACCTTTTTTGGTTCATTAAAAATAGAAATAAAATAAAGTATTTAAAACAAAATCTTTTTTATTATCATCTCTTTGATTTGCTCACATTAGTTTGAGAATAATCTTAAAAGATGACTGCAGTGTAAGAATAGCAAAAAAATAGTTTCCTTAGCAACTGTATATAACCCATTTCTAAAGTTTGCCCTTTGTGACATGAATTTTGACAAGCAGCATTACAAGATTAGTAAGAAAAATAAATAAATCTTTTTCATATGTGCTGTAATTCTGTCATATAATAAATAGTTCCACTTTTATTGATGCCCAAATTTCACTTTTTTGCTACTTATAATAGCAATGATTACGCTTATACTTCTTGGAGGTTGGCATGTATGATGTTATAACATAGTTCAGTGATATCATAATGTAACACTTTCTATATTATCGTCAGCAACATACACTGCTTAATGACTGTGCATGGGATAATACTGTTCAGTTTATTTTATGTCAGGTATATATAAGATAAATATCGTAGTATTTAATGATTGCTCTAAGAGCCTAAGTGGTTAAAGAATCCACCTTGGATATAGGAAGTTGCAGGTTTGAACCCTGGCTGAGTCATACCAAAGACTTATAAAAATGGTACTAGCAGGTGCTTCTTGGTGATCAATATTAAGAGGTTAGTGTTAGGACTGGTCGGCCTGGTGTCAGGATAATGAAAACAAGTGGGACATGATGCTACATGTCTGAAGCATGATGCCCCAGTTCTAGACATCACCATAAACTGTCACACATCATAGCAATATGACTAAAATTGTTAAAATTACATTAAAAATCCAAAAACACACACACACTCATAATATATAACATGGTTGATAGTACAGTAAAACCTGTCTTGAGAGACCAATGCTGTGAGAGACCACCTTTCTTGAGAGACCAGGTTCTCCATGTACATATTTATTGATTATACAGTGGGACCCCGCTATGACAAGGTAGTTGGGAGCCATAGAATCCGACCGTGTTATAAACCGAACCGTGTTATAAGCAACCATGTACAATACCAACACATTTTTGGATTTAATTGGGGGGGGGGGGGGTACATAAAGACGGGTGCGAAAATGCATGGCACAATTACCATTTTTTATCAATATATATTAATTGAGAAAAACATTTGCTGTGGTAACGGAAATTGCAGATATAATAAATTACTTTATTCAGAGAACCATGCATTGGTACATACACGTCTAATTTATATATATATGTATAATCTATTGCATGAAAAGAGTATCAACACCGTGTACTCACCAGCAAATCTTGTAACATACATTGAATCCATAATACAAATATTTCCATCAAAAATATCCACACATGGATGTAAAATATTCAATAATTTTGTCACAGATCATTATGTGACTGAATTCAATGAAAAGAAAATAACAAAAATTACGTAACGGGTGTACTTAATGAATGATGAAATAGTACATGCCCGTAGATTAAATAATGGAAGCTAAAGTGTATTCTAATAATAACTACATGTACATCTCAGGATCTTCCTGTCTCTGAATTCAGTCATTGTAAATTTCAGCACATTTTCCCACCCAAGCTGCTAATCTAAAGTCCTTTGAATTTGCCACCCAGCTATTGCGTCATGTTCTTTTGATGTACTCTAATAAATACAGCAGGCACAACTGGCTGTATTTTAACCACTGAATTATGTCACTGTAAATATCAGCACAGCTAAAATGATAAAGTAATCAACACTAACTTTGTCTCCCAGCTATTTTCATGCATACGGAGGACTCCTGCATGGAGTGATTTATGTGTCCCAGATCAAATATTTGCATTCAGATATGTGTAATTAAGCGTTTCCGAGACCTCTGTGTCATATACATTTTATACCATTGCATTTCTCATCTGTCAATAGTTATTATTTTTTGAAAAACTCTGATTTTTAGCTGCTTTCTGCTAACGTCACGTTTGCTCTTGGCAAAGTCATTTATAGTTCTCAGTTGCAGAATTCGAATTTACTAGTCAACAGATTGCATAAAACAACACCGCCAAGCCACGCACACATGTTGGCGGCTTTTTGTTTCTTTGATGCTGTATAAATCGTTTCTCCCTGATTTGAACAAGTTTAGCTCGGCAATTCACTTTGATGATAAATAATGTACTTAAATGAATTGATTTACACATTCTGGTGAGAATCTTTTATCAACCCCCGCATTGGCTGCTGCTTAGCTGTGTATGAAATTAAGAGAACATATATCGGAGATTATTAGAGCAACGATTGTATTCGGAATGCATTCAAGACAAACACAAAGTAGACACGATGGCTTCATTGCTCAGGGATCAGTAATAATAATATTGACACTTATGAGCTGTCATTTTTCAACAATAAACAAAGATCAAAGAAGGCCCAGCAATTGGTTCGTATTTCCGATGTTTATTCTGGCACAAAACTAGAAGAAATTTTTTAATTTTTGAAATTTTAGGAACCATACAACAATTATTTTATATTCGATTTTGTGTGTGATTTCCTCACCAAAATGATAATACATTTTCTACACGTTTTTTTTTTTTTGCACTTTTTAGATGAGTATGAGAATGATAATTAAACTCGTGACATATTTTATTTTTCATACTTAAAAGATTTTTTTTTTGTCTTTGAGAAAAATACCTGTAAATTACCTGAAATTTCGGGAGCCATGCCACGACCGCGTTATATCCGAATTCGTGTTATAACGGGGCGTGTTATAGCGGGGTCCCACTGTATAGTGTTATGACCTGTTATGAGAGACCACCTGTCATGATAGACCGTTAAGTTTTGGCAGAAAGGGTGGTCTTTCAAGACAGGTTTCACTATTTTAATCATCAGGCAACTTTTGATTAACAATACAGTTTTCATCACCCATGGTTTATTGTATTTAAACTTCAAAACTTTGACCAAAAATATATTTAAAGATTTTGTACTTTAAGCTAACAGGAACACGGTTGGGGGTATTCTTCATTGCATTTGGGGGGATTTTGATTTTGTGACTGTGTTACTGTTAATTACTGTTGGTAATTACTCAGTCAAATGTTCTTTCTTTTTTAATTCAGATGCTGTTTTTGCTGGACCTATGCCAACAATGGCCACGGTGAAATTATGTTCAGGACGGCCAATTGTCAATCATCCACATTATGAAGATGCTGGCCTGAGGTGATTTTATATTTTATGCAGACTTGTATGTGTAGTGTTTATTTCAGTTATAGCCCTGTTTTGAGATATGTAGAATATAAAGGATTGGCTTTATTCATCAGTCTGTTTTAATCTGTCCTTTCATATAGCCTCCATAGCCCCTATATTACTTCATCAAACTTTACTTGTTGGTGCATTTCGAGTTGAACATGTGTAATACATTTAAACCAGCTCACTCTTATATTGTTTCAAAGATAAAAATGTTTATTTTGAAAAACACATTTAAAATGGTGTCATTGTTTATATTTCAGTTTCAGCTGTTGCTTTGAAATTTGCACTAAGTGTGCATTAAAGGTTGATGCAACTGCATCACTTCAACGAACTTGCAGGGACTAATTTAAAATTGCTGACAAAATATGTCCATCCTCCCTGTCTGGACTCTAATTTCAATACCACTCAATCAATTTGTGTTCTTGGGGATTAGAATATGTTATACATCAGAATTGGGTTGCAGAAATCTACTTTCGAAAGTTATATAAAAATTGGATACAATATGTATTTGAGCTGTATTTTCAGTACCTCTTAGACAATTAGAATCAAACTTGCACAAAAAATGCATGTGAAAATGAATGCATTTCGCACATAAGAACTTGGACACATTGACCTTTTTCCATTATTTTTAACATTAAGATGACAACTGTGGTCTGGTTTTAATGCCTTAAAACACAGATGCATTTGGGCATTAAGCTGTGAGAAATTGGGTTTCTGTGATCTACTTCTTACGGTTAATTGAATACTGATAAAGATAATGCTTCATACTATTGAAGCAGGATTAATACCACAACAGCCATTTCAATGATATAGGGGTCAGGACGACGTGCAGTAATACAACAAAGGTCATATAAATTGGATGAATTGAAAACAATCCTATATGACTATCTTCATATATAGTTTAACTTTGCATTCAGTTTATAGAACCCATATTAAGATGTGTTAGCCTTACAATACTCATCTTGCCTTTCATTCTGTCTGTCCATTCTAACTTCCTGTAACCAATGTAGCACTTCAACCCTTAATCGTAATGATAGTTTTGACTTTTCAGATCTACTGTTTAGAAAGTTATTGGCTTTTTCCCATCAATATTGCATCTCCATGACAGTAACTTCTTGTACCCACCATAGCTCAGGAACCTGTCAGTATATTTTGATCCAGTTTGGTGTGTACAGATGTGTCTTTTATGAGTCTCGTTCATTTGATTTTGGACAGAGCTGTGTCCTTGAAGGTAAAGTTATTTCATCACATGGGATGTTACTCGTAACATATAGCACTGTAATCTTCTCAAAATTAGATGTCATGTGGGAGATAATTTGCTTAATATTTGAAGATGTGCTTTGTAGAAAGTGCATCTTTTCAGGTCCAGATGTAACAGTTATTAACTTTTTTTATATTAATATTACCTTCCCACAACAGCAGATCCTTGTAACCATCATAGCTCTGGAACTATTCAGTATACATAATACTGGTAGAGTGTTATGTTTTCACTAGTTCATCCATTTTAGCGATTCTTTTGCAAAGGGAAACCAAATATAAGTTGTACTTATAATGGCTTGCAGCATATTACCCACAGTGGCCTGCAGAAATGTCCAATTTGTACAAGAATTTCCACTTCTACCATCACCTGCTATAACTATACTTCTAACTGAAACTGACATTCACTTGCCTGTTGGAAAAATTGAGTTCTAATGTTGTCAAAATTTGTTGTCATCATTTTAATTTGATGGAGTATGTTTTTTTCTTCAGAAAACCTGAATGGTACATTAGACTCAGTTGAAATGAACATTTGTTGCAAATTAATTATACATATTTAATATATTATTTTTAGGTTAACATCTTAAGGAAATGTGATAGATTTGATTTTACATGCTTAATGTGTACAATATCTAAATCAACTCACTTCAATGATGTTGTTCATATGTATCAATGAGCATTTTAGCCCATGCTAAACATTTTACTTTATGCTTGTGAATTGCATCATCACTACTAATTACAGCTATTATATGCTCATTTTTGTCTCCGTTAACTTTACATTAATTTGTCAGAATCGTGCAATAATTGCATGCTTTCATATTGCGCTCACATGCATGGCATGTGTGCACAATAGTGTATTGGGAACTACCGGTACCTTGGAAACAAATGTACTCTCATGTAGTTGACAGTTTATGTTTTGGTTGATTAAATTTGTTTTTGAAGTCACTAAAGCAGAGATGTTTCGTGGACTGCCACATAAAAGCTGCTTTGCAATATTCTGCGTTAAATTTTTTGATTCCATGTTTCGTATTTAGGATAGCAATAGACTCCACACAGGTCATAAAATTGCTGGACCCCAACAAATAACATGCCAGTGGACAAGGAATAAACATGTCTAATTTAGCTGGTAATAAGAATGGCATAAAATATACATACAGTTTTACATCCTGAATTTCCTATAAATATACTTAATTAGTTCTTCCTATCCAAATTAACATGAACCATATCATGAGTTCTAAAGTTTGATTACACATTTCGAAATTGTACTGTAATTTCAGCTACATTCCAAGTGCAAGTACGGCCTCCTTTCTGTACTCAAAATGAAATGAACATTATATTCGATAGCATCTTTTTGTTGTTGTTGTTGTTGTTGTAGAGTTTAACACTTTTTTTCAGCACACGATAGGCTATACATGGCAGTCAGTATTAAAGGTGGAGGAAGAACCTTGGAAAACCCCCGGAAAGAACCACCGACCCACGAGAAGCTACTGGCAAGCTTTCTCACATAACTACAATAGCCGAATCCTAGACTCAAACCCACACAGACAGAGGTGAGATGGCAGTGATCCGTAATGGAAAGCGCTTTAGATCACTCGGCCACTCGGGGGCCACAGCATCTTTTTGATAATTACAATTGAAAAACTTCATATTTTTCTGACATTATGATTTAAAGCATTCAATAACAGGACAGAAACACACTTGCAGAACTCAACATGCTGCTCCCTCGCTGCTGAAATCAGATGTACTTCATGTAGAATTGACAAAAATAAATCAGTCCATAATCACGAAATTTAGTAAAATAAAAAAATATACCAAAATCAATTAATTCTAGATCAAATGGAAAAGTTGTTGCAATGCGGATTCATTCAAAACATGACTCTAAATTTCAATTTTAAATAAACCTAAACACCATTTTCTTTCTGAAGTGATGTCAAGCGTGTGACTAAGTTCAGATTTATATTGTGCATTAATAATGTTGTTGTGTAATGATAAATCTACACTTCTCTGTTTAGCTTGGAATACAGCATACATTCAGTTACTTTGTTTCTTGTTGTGTATCTTTGTTTATATAATTAAGCCTTATGTGGAATAAGAAAACGAGCTTATAGTAAAAAGGTTACTGCATTTGTATGGAAAAATATGAACTCATTTTGTCAGATGGATAAACTGCACTTCCAAGGACGTGAAGTATATCCATCCAAAAAATGTGTTCATATTTTCTCATATTTTCCTTTAATGATTAAACTGATACAAGGTTTAAGCTATTGAGGTTCTGTTTTCTCTCATTCTGTATATATTGTTCGATTATGCTCATCTTTTCTTTGTTCTAAGGGAGAGGACAAAGAAGGTATACACAATGTACAGCAGAAAACCTGAAGAGGAAGTTAAACAGAATTTGCTGGATCTACAAGTGGATTATGTAATAATGGAGGACTCCTGGTGTGTCCGTAAAACCAGGCAAGTCTTCTTGCATATAACATTCAGATTAAGTGATACTTATTTTATCTGGACTGAGCTATGCATTTTAAATTAATTGATAAGTAGGATGGCTCTTTATAGCTGATTAAAATCTATCAGAAACATTACAGTATAAATTCATATTAACATGCAATATATTCAGTCTTTTTGTAAACTAGTGTATAAATTACAACAATCTTTTTGTTTTCTTTCAACGTTGAAATGCTCAAATTCTTTTCAAATTATGAACCCAGTAACATTAAAGACATTTCATAGTTGGACACATGGAAAGATGCAATACAAAGAAACTTATTTGTGGTGGTGATCATGGTATTAATTTATGTAGTCAGGAGTGTTATGCTGTTAGTTATGATTTTTTTTTACATACTGAGTTTTAATTGTAGTATAATTAAACATTTTTACCAAGTCTTTATTACAAGGATTTAGATTGATAAACATCGCATTATATGGCAGAAAACTAGACATTGTTAGTTCAAAACACCTGAAAGGAACTACTTACATATTCATCAACCATTCTTTTGTACTTTTATAAAATATGTGAGTAAATAGGTAAAATGTTGTTCTGTTATTTATGTCTTGAGATTCTTTTTTATTGTTATAGCTATTTGTAGATGAATTCAGCTTCTCATTTTATAGGAATCATATAGTCATGAAACTTGAAAATCCAGTACATATACTTTATTACAACTTTCCTCTGGTTTTTTTTTGTGCATAAAGGTGAGACTTTATAATTCAAAACAAATAAATAAACAATGCTTTGGTCACTGATTCTTCTTAAGTTACCATATGGAGTCTTGATGCTACAGCTTGTGTAACGTTTTTGCACAAAGCACTTTACTCCATTTTTGTCTCAGTACTTCATATGTTAGCCATGTGGAGACTTCCATGATGCTACAGCCTATTTGGACAGAGCATTTTCTCCTTTTAGTATATATAGTATTTGATGTGTTGATTTGTAATAATAAAGAAGCAATAATAAAAAACAATCAAATGATACTACAGCTTGTATTCTTTTATCTGTAAATGTAAATACACACATAATTGTGAATGCATAAGCAGATCTTAGACCCAGATTTGTTATCACCTAAAGTGTACATTGTGTGATACCAGTTTCAGATTTATCATCACATCAAGCATACATTGTGCTATAGCAGATCCAGATTTTGCATCAGATAATATGTACATTATGTGCAGATAGCAGATCTTAACTGCTTATTCACAATAATCATTTCAAAGAAACAGGTCAGACTTTCATATGCTGTCAGCTAATGTGGCTGTGGATTTGGGTGTATGCTGTTTACAGTTGGATCAGGATGTGACACAGATGTCTTGAGATGAAAAGGTCATGCATATTAGTGCGCTTTTCATCCCCACCCACCCCACCCCACCTCACACACTTAAGTGGGGCGTATTGCAATACTTTTAATTTGTTTATCTTTCCATCTGTCCACTCAACATATCCTAAATCACTTGGTAGATATTCATCATTGGTGTATACATTATCCACAAGATAAGTGTCCAAGAAATGAACACCGTTTTTAGGCCTACCGCCTGTGATTCCTGAGTAGAAATCAAAGGTCAGTATATCAAAATGGCAGTTACATAGAAATTTTTAGATTTGTTTGGTACAAACTGTAAACAAGCAGTCATCGCTCAAGGACTTGTCCAATAAGTTTGGGGTTATGGCCCTTTGGTCAAGATCGGGTGTCAGGCTATGGGGTTCATTATGTAATTAAAAGTATGGAAATTTGAAATGATGAACTATGGAAGCAACTCATGTTCATTTGCTATTTCAGGCCTGGATGTGGAATGCCAGAAATCTGGGACATCGAAGATGAGAAGAACAGAGAAGTTGAAACCCCAGTTTGCACCAGATTAAAACAGAATCCTGAACCTCACTTTAAGAGAGTGTTCAAGAACAATATTTACACTGTCCTCAAAGTAAAATAGCTACAATATGATACATTTAAACAGCAATCTCTCTCACTGTTCTAGAGATCTAATATTACTTTAAAATACCTTTAAATACTTAATTCATCTATTTGGCAATCTTATTTTCGCTTATTGTTTGGCTGAGTCTATAAAAAAAAACATATGCATTCTGGTGACATGGCTTGTAAATTTCATTACTTTTTTCTCAAACCAGTACTTTAAAAGCAAACAAACCAAAGGACACATTTTTCAAAAATACACTGGAATTTGCACACAATGAACATTGAGGGACAAACATTTTTTTTCATGTTATGAAAGAAAATATTGTATTTTATACTCCTTCAGATTATTTTTTTAAAAATGGACTTTAGCTGAAAATATTTTACATCCAAATTTCTTGAAAACATTTTCCAATCTATTTTTAAGAAATGTTTTTTGCAGCACTTGTGCACAAAAAGAGAGAGAGAGAGAGATATCCATGACTCTTTAGCCAGTGGCACAACTTAGATGTAGTACATGATGACATTTTGATTGGCTGATTTCAGGGATCTATTTTAGGACAGTATTCATTTTCTTTGATTACAGGAAGCTATACATGACTTTAGTAATTGTTACAGTGGCAGTAACATTATAGCTCCTTAATATTGTTGTCTGAAGTAATATTTTATCCTTGTCTCAGGCTCTGGCACTATATTCCACCAAACAATACTATAGTTTTCTTGTGAGAAAGCAATAATGGAGTATTAACATCATTTACCGTGAAAAATCATGACAACTTTGTTTAATTCAGAAAGAGAAGTGTACAGTTGTATATTTTGTTGATGTGGTTTAGGATATTAAGTTTCAGTGTAGCAGTAATAAGAGTACCATCCTAGTTAACAGGAGTACCTTCCTAGTAAACAAGAGTACCACCCTAATAATGATGATAAATAAGCAAGCTCAGCAGCATCTGAATCAGTAATTACATTTTATCGTATTTCAAGCATGTATGCTAATTCAGCATGAGCATCAAAGGATCCAAAAAAGATAATGTCAAAATTTATTAGCATTTTACTTACCTTTTCATTGTTTCATTATTATAAATGCACTGTGTAGAAAGCATAAGATGAGATAAGAATTCTTTATTTCAGACTACATAGTCAATACATCTAAATTAAAATATAAAGTAAAAAACATTGTAAACATAAAAGAACATATATATCATACTTACATGTATGCAGATATATCTACATTATTAACTTTGCAATGTTAAGGATCAAATTAAGTGGCACATTTAAAAAGTAATTTGCTCCATCTACTAATAATATGATAATTTAAATGCATGTCATAGTTCCAAATAGATTTCAATATACAGTTCATACTATTAGATATTCTTGTCATCATTGAGAATACATACTTTCTCATTATGTCATCAAAACTGAATACATTATAATTAACAAACATGTTGGAGGCACTATTCCATCTTGGAAGGCCTAATGGAAAATGAAGACTATTGTTAACTAGTTTTCTTTTCATACATTTACTATTTACTAAAGTTTGTTCACACCTCTGTGTTAATTTAGATGTCTGGACTATGTAGTCTGAAATAAAGAATTCTTATCTGATCTTATGCTTTTTACACAGCTTATGTATAATAATGAAGATAAGGTAAGTAAAATGCTCATAAATTTTGACGATCTCTCTTTTGGATAATAGCACAATACATAGTGCAGCAATAAGAATTGAATAATCTAATTTTGATATCCAGTGAACAATTCTTAATTTTACGTAGAAGCATGTTTGTTCAAGTACACAAAAATCAGTAATGTTACATCATATCATCATTATCTGACCAATTGGATTTCAAAATATGACCCATATATGTATAATTGTTGACATACATAAGAGCATTGCCATTAAGATGTGCGGAGAGGAGATATCAGTCTTAATAGTCATTACAATAGGTCGATGGTCAGACCCTACTAGGGTGTGTAGTAGTCTCATAGCGCTTATAGAGGAATAAGTAGACTGTGTAGAGACAATGATCCAGACAAGACACTGTATTGTGTTAATCACTGACGTAAGTAAAATTTGCTGTGTGGTCTACAATTAGTTTTAAGTTCGATATGTTATATCCATATTCAACACAAAATAGGCAAAGCTCATCTTCAAAGGAAGTGGATTTGAGCGTATTAGCATTCCAATCTCCTACTACATAAGCATTTAGAGTATTTCCTACAATAGAATTAATTTTGCCCAAATAATCTACAAATTCCCCAAAATTTTCTGCAAGATCACCAGGTAAATAGATATTGACAAAAAGTAAAGAGGAATCCCCTGTATGGATAGTAATACCTATTATTCTGGGATCATCGAGGTGTTGTACATCTATAATACTTGCGAGAGATTGTTGGTATAGTACCCCAACACCTCCATGAAGTTTACCTGTATGAATATTGTTAGAAGATTCAATCAGAGATTCCTCTGATCCATAGAACTTGTCTACAGATGAGAGACATCTAACTCACTATTGAGAAGCCACAATTGTTCTAAGAAATAAATATCTGAAATATCACATAAATCTTACATTTTGTATATTTCTTGTCAATGAATGAGTTATAAAAAGAAATGCGTAAAGTATCCATTATGTTTATTTGAGTCCTATTTGTGGATATGATAGTTCAATTCTGACTTTCATAGTAGTCTCTAACGCATTTTTCGGGGGCAAGTCTTGTCACGAATATGCATCGCTGTCGCATTGGATGCACTGTATGCAAATTTGAAGATGCTGCGTTTTTGAGTCTCATTGCTGTTTTCGTACATGAATTACATATATTCATGTGTGTGACTAGTAACTTTTCTATTTGTTGATAACTGGGTTCAGGGATATTCCTCGTTGACTTACATGGCTGACTTATCAACTCCTGATTTGTTGTACTGTAGCTTCGGTTTACAGATGAATTCTCAGTGAGTACAATGTTAGACTGAATTGTGTTTAAATTGTCAACATGGGGAGGCAATTAACTTTTGACTGTCGAACATGGCTGGGTTTGTTCACATAATCATTGCATTGCATATAATAACTCCGCCTGGACTGACTTGAGTATTTCCACTGAATGTTTTACATTTTCCATGTCCTTCAATAAAATTGACATGTCCACTTAATTGTAAGATACAGGTGGCAACTTTGATAGATCCAATGCACAAAAACTTGGCATATCATTTGGGTCTGTGGACAGAAATAGATTCAAAATATCTTTCATATTATTTATAGATTTATCTGACCCTTCTTCTTTATCATTCTCTTAAATGTTTGTACCACTGAGAACAAGGTCAGTTTTGCAGTCTCAATGTCACTGTCACAATATGTATCCACACACAGCTTCACAATATAATCATATGGCAATATGTTCGTTTTGTTTTGTACAGAACACAACAGTTTACTCACCATTATTGACAGACTATCAATAAACCGCTGTCATTGGTATTCTGCTGTCATACTTACAGGGCTTCTTGTCACCCTAAGAAATCTTTTCAGCTCACATTTCATACATAGGAGTAAATCTACTGGACACAAATGACCAGTAGACATTCCACAATCTTCACACTGCATGTCTAAGTTAAAATATTTGTTAAAGATATGTGAAACATCACAACTAGTCTACAGCAGTGTTATAACACCGTTATCATGGAACAATTGCATTATACTATATGATGTTCAGACTTACATGGGTATGTTGTAAACAAGACTACAAAGAATTTAAATGCTATATGTCAAACTACATTGTTATTCATAATAGAACTATATCAAGAAATACTGGTATACTAGAAAGCTCTTGACTATTAAAGGGGGGGGGGGGGATGGGGTTCCTTGATGATATGTGTGTCTTAAGAGTGACTGATATACTAAGAGGTCTTTAGAGTGAGTGGATTCCATGTTTATGCCTGTAAGTGACTGTGGTATATGAGGTTGACTCCAGAGAAAGGGAATTTTCATGATGATATCTTTGTCATATAAATGACTGGTATATTCGATTGACTCCTGAGTAAGGGGATTTCCTGACAATATGATACAAGTGACTGTGATAGGTTGAATCGAAAGGGATTCCTTGATGATATCTGTGTCATACCATTGAATATAGTATTATAGTTTGACTCCATTGTAAAGGGATTTCCTGATGATATCAGTTCCTTACAACTGACAGTGTTATACTAATGAAACTTCTAGATGATATCTATGCCGTATAAGTGACTGGTATACTAAGAAACTCTTTAAGTAAAGGAGATTTTTTAATGATATCTGTGTCATTAAAGTGATATGCTTGGAATTTCTAGAGGAGGAGGGTCATGAATATATCTATAAATATTAGTTTCTTTGTTTTACTAGGAGACTCCATACTAAGGGGTTTCATAGTGATATTTGATATTTGTGCCATGTTCTTTTTGTTGTTGTTGTTGTTGTGGTCTGTAGAGCGGGGGGGGGGGTGGGGGGAGGTACATATAGTGGCTCTTGAGGATGAGACCATTGTATTTTATAAAATTGAATTTACAATATGTCATGTTTAAATACGAGTCAAGTTAACCTATATCAGGTTTCTAAAGTCACGTTACTAGTCAGTTTTGTTAAAATTTGTTGATATTATGTAAAATTGTATGTATATTAAGATGTCTTGGGGCCAGGGAAGATATGGAATAGATGTGTTGGTATCTGTGTTTGTGTTATTAGTAGTACATGTATATGTTTTCTAAAGATTTTACTTCTGGTTATGGTACCTTTGAAATATCTATTTAATTGTTTTCTTGAATTTGATGTGTTATTTTTTTTGAATTAATACTTAATTTCTCTGGTTTGATTTTCTTTCAACACACTGAATGATTATTAATATGTATTGTCAGTATTTATGCTCATAGATATCTGTGAACAAGCCTGATAGTTTTTGTAATGTAAAGTATGCACTTTTCTAAGAGAAAGAGACGGGAAAGAAGCAACAGGCTTTGCATAAATGTGACATTCATTCACATTTTTAATTTTTTTTTTAAAAACAAACGATGTCATGAGGTAGACTTATGTGAAAGAAGAGTCAGAAGATGTCAAAAATTGACCTTGATTAATATATTCCTGTCATAAAAGGTTTGAACATGAAAATACATCTAAGATAAAAGTCCCTAAATGTTGTCCATATGTATAACCAGATATCTCATATTTAGAGGTGTCCACTATTGGCAGGTATGTATATACTGAAAGTCACTCATATCATGCATACTTTTGTGTTTGTGTTTATCAAGTTTGAGTTCCAAGCAGTTTTTTTTTTGTGGTTAAATATACTTTGTTGAATTACAGAGTGATTATCAGAGAATCAGAAAAACTTTGTTGTAGATACTTTTATTTTATTTTTATAAGTAAAATTTGCGGATTTTGTAATTCTATGAGGTCCATATGCACACATAAGGTTTTGTTATTTTGAGATGTGATTGAGTTTACAAATACAAATTTTTGTCCCTGTGAAAATAGCACAGGTTGGTAAATCATTTAGATTTTAGACCGACAGAATTTTTGATTCCGCAGTATATTTCAATGTAAAACTTGTTAATGTAAAATATGTTATTGCAGGAGATTGCTATAGTTGACACAATTACTATGTTGAAGAAAAATTAAATTTATTATATTGTTAAGAAATAGACATTTGGTGCAAGTAATTTTAATTGTTTTTCTATTTGCTTAAATATTGATGGAGATCAGACATGTTATAAAAAAAGTTAAAATGAAACAAAATTTGATGTACCATTTTAGTTTCAGTAATTTTTCAGAAATTTTCATGTTTATAAGAAAGCTTTTTCTTCTGTTTGTTTACATGGAGCTCATGCATAATTATACAACACCACTGTTTCCTATTAGTAAACAATATTTTCAAACACATTAAAGGACTTTATACTGAAAAGATTTACTTCAGGGTCTGGGTCTTCAGCTAGACTCAGTCATGACTCCAGTCATCCCACCAAATCACAAAATTAATTGAAAAGTTGATGACGGCTTGGTCAGGGTCCTGTAAGAATGTTGATATTCCAGTGGGATTTCTTCAGCACACAAAGATCCCTGTTAATCCCAATGGGATCCTGCTGGATTCTCGATTCAATTTCTAAAGTTTATCTCAGTATATTTTAAAAACTGAAAATTATATTGAAATACCATGTACATACATGACTTGTAAAACCTAGATAATAATAATAATAAAAATAATAACAATGAGGACTTTGTATAGCACCTAATTTTTTAGAAGCTATAACTTCTTTACAACATTAGACAAAAACTATAACCTATATATTTTATTACAAAAAAAAACAATGATTACAAAAAAACAAACACCATGAAACTAGAAAATATGAAAACATGCTGAAAATATTTAATATATGAAACATTATTAGGCCTTTAATTTTGTTCTTGCAGTCAAAATAGGTGAGTTTTAAGAGCACTCTTGAATTGGATTACTGTGTCTGTTTCTAAGTTCAGTGGACAATTTCTTCCATGTTGTTGGGCCCTGATATGCAAAAGAATGTTTTCTATATGACTTCATTTTCATAGTCGGAATAATGAGTATGTGGTTGTTAGAAGAGGAGCTGCTGGGGTGTACACATGGGTAATGTTGGATAGGTATGTAAACTGGAGTCCATCAGTGAAACATAGCACAGAGAACAAATTTTGTGCTTGATTCTGGATCGAATAGATAGCCAGTGTAGGGTACAGAGCAGTGGGGAGGTGTGCTTTGATCGCGGTACTCTACGGATGATCCGAGTAGCTTTGTTTTAAACTTTTTGAAGTTTCTGGAGTAGATATTGAGATGAACCAGACAGAATTGAGTTACAGTAGTCCAGTCTTGAAAGTACTAACGAACACACAAGTGTTTTAGTGGCATGAACTGAAAGATATTTGCAAATGGAGCTGATGCATCTCAGCTCACAACATAGAGCCACATGTTGGTGCAGTTTTAAAGTACTGTCCAAGGTAACACAAGATAAGTATTATTTGAAATAAAACCAACATTGCTTGTCATTTAAAAGAGTAAAACACGTCTCACTTTTTCTTGTAGCTAAAAATAGAGCACATTGTGACATGTTCTTGTAGCTAAATATAGAGCACATTGTGACATGTTCTTGTAGCTAATATATAACAAGTATTAGAATACATTTCTTTACAAAAAAAAACATTTTGCACCTCTTAAGTAAGGAGTAAATTTATTATGTGTGGTTGCAATGAGATGTTACTCCACACTGTATATTTATGTCTTTTGAGGACACAGGAAAAACATCTCACAAAACTTGTAGAAATTCATCATCTCAGACAAGCAAATAGCATTTTATTAAGTGTTTGAAACTAATTATGGTATAAAGAAGTTAAAAAAAGTTAGATGACATTTTGTGCATTGTGTTTGGAATTAGTTCTGTTGATAAATGCACAAGTACATATTACCTTTACTAAAAGGTAAAACTAGCCATATTTTGCAGTATGGTTTGAAGAATTTCATTTTCAAATCATGACAAATTTGCTGCTTATTTCAATACATGAGAGTCAAGAAAAAGGACTCTGTTGTTGTAAGAATAATCACTTGCACTATTCTTTAAGTATGCATAAAAAAGAGAGAAGAATGATGCCTGGATTGTGCAAATTCTGAATTGTTATTCACTGTCATCAATTTTATCTCACCTGGTTGTATGGCCAAGTGATCATTTGGTATTGCCCCATGTTCATCGTGCATCCATAATCAATTGCCATTTTCAACTTGTTCATAAAAAATCAGAAACCAATTTTAACCAAACTTGGCACAGAATAACCTTGCCTAAATTTATTTCAAGCCTTCACACAACCAATACCATCAAATATATCTGCAATTGCTATTAAATAAAAGAAAACCCTTTAAATGACTTGAGAAACTGCTAAAAGTTATAAGACCAAATTTTATGAGCAATGTCCTGGTGTAAAGGCTTTCAAAGTTTTTGTATCAATGCAGATCATTTATTAAATTTGACTACTGAAAGTAAGAATAGAAAAAAAAAATGTAACTAAATTTATCTCAAAACCTTTTCAACAGGTTTTCACCAAATTTGAGAGAAGGCATCCTGGCATTAATATTGCAACTGCTGCCAATAGCAGAAATACCTGCAGACAACATTTCAAAATTAGCTCAATGTAATTTAACCAAGTTGACTGCATTCTGTCATGATAAAGGGCTTTAATGTTTCTAAAAGTGAAAACAATCTGTTGTCAAATATTGCAATTGTTATTAAAACAAGAAAGACTTTTAAATGGCTTCTTCTCAGGGCTGTTCCATTAAAACATCTTGGTACCCAGGGAAGATACTTTTAAAGTGGGGTACTCACTAATAGATGCAATTAAGAATGTTCTTGTCATTTTAATATTAGCTCTGTAAAACTGAACTACCCTGGCATGTATTTCCATAAATAGGAATGAACATACTTTGGCTAGTGGTCAGAATTGCTCATTGAAATTAAACATAAAGACACAGTGATCCCTTTCAAGAGTTCTCTTAAAACTCACCTTTTTTGACTGCAAGAACAAATTTAAAGATCTAATACTGTTTCCTACCTTAAACATTTTCAGCATGTTTTTGTTTTATAATTTCATGGTGTGTTTTTTTGTTTGTTAGTCCTATATATACTTAATTTAAATTCAGATTATCTTACTAATTGAGAAAATGTAGTGTAGAATGTTTGTTTCTATTCAAGCAAATCCAAGTATTTCAGTTGAGTTTCAAATGTACATTAAATGCATAGTTAAACTATCCTAGTGTTTGATATTTTATAACATTGTAGTTTATGTATCTATATTACAGTTCTCCCTCTAGTCATTTATGCTTTTAGTGAAGGTACCTTATAATGATGGATGTTCCAACAAGATCTTGTCATAATAATGCCAAAGCAGATAGTACAGTTTACAATTTGAATCACATCATAATTGGTTCTCAATAACCAAAAGCTACAAATTAGCAGCAATAAAATAAATTGAAGCAATTTAAAATCATCCATATAAAAACAAAATATTTAAAACAAGGCAGCACTATACCAAGGGGTTTTGTAGTAAGGGATAACTATTTCTAATTTTTACATATAACTCCTACTGTACCATTCATCAGATTATTATTGGTAGCTGTAGTTTTATTAAATAGCTGTATTGATAGATGTTGTAATATCAACAGCTGTAGTAATATTCATTGACTGCATTAATAATAATCATAATAACTTATAATAATTTTGTTTAAAGAAGCGCATTTGGTCAACTGACCAATCTTCCCTGAGGCCAATGATAACTACAATATTTAGTAGCTGTCTTGATAGCTTCAGTAAAATTCAGTAGCTGTCTTGATAGCTTTAGTAATATTCAGTAGCTGTCTTGATAGCTTTAGTAATATTCAGTAGCTGTATTGATAGCTTTTTGTAGCTGTACTGATACTAGGAAACTGTTGATAGCTGTATTATTATTCATGGACTGTATTGATAGCTGTAGTATTATTCAGTAGCTGTATTGATGGCTGTAGTAATATTCAGTTAACAGTTGTATCAATAGCTAGTCATATTCAGTAGTTGTAATGATGATGTACTAATATTCTCTAGCTGTATTGATAGCCACAGTAATATTTAGTTGCTTTTTTATGTCTGTAGTAATATTTAGTAATGTTCATTATCTGTATTTATGGCTGTAGTAATATTCAGACAATAATAATAATAAATAATTTTTTTTATTTAAAGAAGAAGCTCATTTGGTCAACTGACCAATCTTCCATGAGATTGTCTACAATGACATTTGTACAGATATATATAATGCACAATTTTTGTAAGATGAGGTGTTGACAACACATGTGGTTAAAAACTTGACAGTTGATCTACTGCTGCAATAAAATATGCACAAGGCTTCAAGGATAAGTACACGCAGGATTTAGTAGTAGAGATCGTGTGTAAAACAATGTAGTTGAGTATATGATAACAATGTTGTAAAAAGAATAAGTACTGACTTAAATAAAATCATACAAATCATTGTTTCTGTAGATGTAGACTAAGAAGCTTTTTAAAGGCTTAGCATGTGTCAGCTGACTTTATGTAAGGTGGTAAAGAAAATTCCTTAGTTTGTGTCCCGAAAATGCAAAACTCTTCTTCTAAAAATGTGGATTTGGTTTATGTAAATAAAACTTCTTGTTTGAGATGGATCTTAGTTCATATATGTTTACATTTTTAACAATTTAAATTTACATTTAAGATAATCTGGGGCCAAACCATGTAAGGATTTATAGACTAGTAAACCCTGCTGAAATGAAGCCACTTTTAAAAAGATTTGTTGATGGTGTATCAAGCATCAAGAATAACTCTTAACTGCTCTGTTTTGAAATTTCAGTAATCTTTCCTGATTTTTTATACCACTATTACCCTAGACAGAATAACAATATTCTAGGTGTGGCATGATATATGCATTGTAGAATATCTTTCTGTTCTTCAGGGAGATAAGATTTTATTCTGTTCAATAGATAAAGCAGTGAATTTGCTTTTTTAAAGACCATATCAGCTTGTATTTTCCAGCACATGATATGGTCTATCATGATGCAAAGTAGTTTTTCAATTTCAGACTGTTGTATATCCATTCCTTTTATTATTACTTTGAAATAATTTTTCTCAACTTTTACTCTTGCTTGACTACCTATGATCATGGCTTCGATTTGGCTGCATTTATCTTCATACCATTGTGTTCACTTGTTATTTAATTTTGTCAGATCTTTATTTAATTTTTAGTGTTAATCTCATGGCCTGTTGATCCAATGTTATATAATCTCGTATCATCTGCGAATATGGTGGTGGTTGATAGCTAAGTGTCATAAGGTAAATCATTGATATACAGAAAGAGTAATGGTCCAAGAACTGATCCTTGTGGAACACCTGACTTTACTGTATCAGTTTTTTATCTGAAAGTTTATTTTAAAATAGAAACTTGTTTGCCTTCAAGATAGGATGAAAACCAAGTTTTACCTGTATTACACTGTTAATTTACCTTACATGTCAGTGTCTGACATGTCCCTTAACTCGTTTACTCGATAACATGGATTACATTTTCCAAGGAATAGTCATGGGCATTGTTTAATTCTTGATGACCATGGTTTCAAAAATTGTAAAGTTAAATACTGTGAATGCTTGATTGGAGAATTTGCCCACCTTGTTAAAATATCCCACAATTTGACTGGTCATCAAACAATGACTGATTGTCACCACAGAAAACAGTGCAAAGTTCTACTTTGTTTATTCTTGGCATCCTTTGTATTTTAACAGCAGCTTCACAGGTAATAGACTGCCTTTTGCTACGCACTTCAGAATATATTATTAATCACTAAGGTCCCATTAAAAAGTGATGGCAGCAATCGTTACTTATTTGGTATGTTATGCTCATACACTCACTGTTCAAAAAGTACTACAATCTGAACAAGATTACATTGGTATAATGTATGATTGTCATGTTATGTTAAGAAATATATATAAAAAAAAGTATGCAAATATTTATCTGATCTTGTACTCATATACTTTTAAATCCTCATTTCTGTTGTAATTTTTTTCTCCCCAAGATCTAACATTTCTTGTGAATACAGTGTATTAATGACTAATTGATAACATCAATGTTGCTGACATTAGTTGTTCAGAACTTTACAACCAGATGACAGGTGAAATTCAGTATTGTGATTGGAGCATTGAATTTAGAACATATTAGATGTATTACAGTATTTTGACATTTTAATGAAAGTTTCCAGTTTTACTAATTTTGTATAATTCATATGTGATCTGTTTGTCAGTAGTTAGTACCAGTATGTAACTAATATGGTTGAATTTTACAACAAATGAAAATTAAATATTTTGATCTGTATTGTAAGATTTGGTCATTTTTGATATGACAAAAGGTTAACATCTGACTGGAGGAGTTTCTTCATATTGCTTAATGATAAATTGTGAGATCTTTTTCAAGCATTAACCCATTTTAGAATTTAGGACGTTAACTAATAAAATATTGCATTGCATCGTAATAAACAAGTGTGTCAAAATGTTATGTTTGGTTGGGGGGGGATTTTTGTTTAAAAGCATATTCACATGAGATGGCCTTACCTTGTTAGAAAAAGAATTTTGACTTTTGATTGAGGATAGAATCATGAGAGCAAGAAGACCCTCCACTAGGAAAGCTTATGAGGAAAAAGGCATATTTCAGGAACTAGTTTTGAATCAATGACATCATTTCTTTAAGTGGCTAAATCCCTCAACAAGCCAACGTTTTCCTCCGGCTTTATGAAGAGAAAATTGGACACAAGTTACCATCAAAGACTACTGCTCCATGATATCTGACACATGCAGGCACCATGGTTGAAGAGAATTTGGTCATGATATAGACCCGTCAGACCCAATAACCAATTTTTATTTGAATAGGCCAAAATCCTTGTTTCCAAACTGAATCATATCATGGTTATATTCAGAAAAATTGGTGCCATTACCCCAGACTTCGCTGAAACTTATCATACACAAATAAAGCTTATATTGTGCCAGGGCTATTGGAGTGAAGAGCATTGACTAGTATAACACCATGCCAGGGCTATTGGAGTGAAGAGCCTTGACTAGTATAACACCATGCCAGGGCTATTGGAGTGAAGAGCCTTGACTAGTATAACACCATGCCAGGGCTATTGGAGTGAAGAGCCTTGACTAGTATAACACCATGCCAGGGCTATTGGAGTGAAGAGCCTTGACTAGTATAACACCGTGATGATACAGCCAGCCTGATCTAATCAGTATTAGGACCTGCACCCATAATATATGTTGTAGCATCGTATACATACATAACATGTAATAATAGATGTCATTTGTATGTCTGGCTTAAAACAACATAGTTTTCTTTATGAGATCCCATTGAAATAATTATGGTTGTTTCATCATAATAATTTTTTAGTAGCATTTTTATTTTTGAAACTGCATCATAGTGCACTTTGAAATGTGTCAATGCTTTCCATAATCGATAATCCAATAATGCTCAAACTGTTATTTATTTTTGGATTTTTTTGTGCAGAGCTCCAGTAATGGAGTTGTTTATTTCAATCTGTCCTGCCTTTACTTGAAGAGCAGAAGTCAAAATGCTAGCTTTAAAATCTTTTTCTTTGCACAGCTGTTTTAAATTTATTGAAAACACTATATGTTCTACAATTGCTTAAAAATAATGTAACCAGTTTAATTTGCATGTTCGCAATCAACTTCCAGCAGTAATGTTAAACATCAACATACAGCTGTAATATTGCCATCAATACCCAGCTGTAATGATGATCATCAATATCCAGCTGCAATGTTACTATCAACATTAGTTGTAATGCTGCCATCAACATCAGCTGTAATGATCATTATTCAAATTCAGCTGTAATGTTGTCATCAACATCCATTTGGAATGTTACCACCAACATCAGCTGTAATGTTTCCATCAACATCAGCTGTAGTGATCATCAAAATCCAGCTATAATGTTAACATCAACATCAGCTGTAATGATCATCATCAAAATTTGTCTGTAATGTTGTCATCAACATCCATCTGGAATATTAATCATTAAATACCGAGCTGTAATATTAACCATAAATACCTTCCTTAATATTTACCATAAATACCCAGCTTAATATTTACCATAAATACCCAGCTGTAAAATTAACCATAAATACCCAGCTGTAATATTTACCATAAATACCCATCTGTAATATTAACCATAAATACCCAGCTGTAATATTAACCATAAATACCCATCTGTAATATTAACCATAAATACCTTCCTTCATATTTACCATAAATACCCAGATGTAAAATTAACCATAAATACGCAGCTGTAATATTTACCATAAATACCCAGCTGTAATATTAACCATAAAAAAAACCAGCTGTAATATTAACCATAAATACCCAGCTGTAATATTAACCATAAATACCCAGCTGTAATATTTAACATAAATACCCAGCTGTAATATTAACCATAAATATCCATCTGTAATATTAACCATCGATATCCATCCGTAAAGTTTGGTATGAGAATTGCTAGTGAGCAGGAGATCCCAATGATTTGGCTTCTTTTCTACATTTGTGACATAAATCATTAAATCAGCTTGGAAAAGTAGATTATTTCAACTATGATGGTAATAGGTGATAAGCTGCATTATGGGTACATCTTGGGATGAGGGTGAGTTGCACACCAATACAGGTCACTGTGATCTTATAACTGAAACTGACAAGACTAGAATAAAACCATGAATTATATCTGTCTATAGGATTTACTGTCTTTTAGGCAAATCAGCTTGGTTAAAGCTCAACTCTGTGAATTCAAAATATTGATATGTGTTAATGTGGCATAGCAATAAACAGTTACATGGAAAACAAAACCCTCCAACTGTTTTGTTTGTATAAAATAAAGAAGAGAAGTGTCATTTAACACAAGGGTCGGCAACCTAGTAAGAGAGTGACAGTTATAATTGAGATATTTGGCTGCTCTTCGTGTGCCACACAAAACCTCTTAGCTTGCCACCTTGAGGCATGCTTACCTACCCATAATTTAACAAAGGGTCACACATGTAGCTGTTTGAAAGCGATGTTAAGTCTTTTCCTACTTTGTATGCACATTGCAGTTAGGTGATCTTTAATTGTCTTACAAAGTAGACAACTAAGTGTGTAATTGACGATATTTTGGTCAAATGCTGCCTGCTAATGACTTATGGAAAGGAAATAGAATAGGAAATATTAAACATTTAATGCATGCTTGAGGTAACTCTCTGTCAAATCTTAGTAAGTCAGAACATTTGTTCCTCCAGTAGAATATCTTAGCGAGTCAAAACATTTGTTCCACCTGTCAAATCCTACACGAGACCTTTTGCAGATGACTATTGTATACAGAGAAATGTCTCCAAGGACTGTGAGATCCTTCAAGAAGATCTGAACCAACTGGCCCTCTGGGAAAGAACTTGCATCACTCTAAGTTTACAGAAAGAAATCACCAATCTTGTCCAAATATACTCTTAAGGAGCACAGGTTAGCCAGGCAACAAAATATCTCTGGTTGAATTGTCCATAGACCTCTCTTGGAAAAGGCACATAGACAAGATAGTGAAAAAAGGGAACTTGTAACCTTGGATTCCTGTGCTGTAGCCTCCAAATCAACAATATTTGTAGAAGTAAAAGGTCCTGCATATTTCACTCTGGTTCGACCATGTCTTGAGTATTGCTCGACTATGTGGAACCCACATAATAAAGATTTAATAAAAAAGATAGAGATGGTTCAGAGGAGAGCTGTTAGATTCACCACAAATAAATATCGTAACACCAGCAGTGTCAGTGCAGTGTTGAACCATCTCCAGTGGGAATCACTTGAATCCAGGCAAACCAAGGCCCAGCTGACCATGCTGTACAAGATTGCAAAGAATCAGCAGAAAATATCTGACCATGGCATATAGCCAAACTAGAGCAAACCACAGGAAAAAGTTCCAATTTAAGTCAGCATCAACAAAATGTTTAAAGTTCTATTTTTTTCCCATGTAAAATAATGACTTGGAACAAATTACCATCAATAATTGCAGAAGCTCCTCACTTAGTATATCATAAGCAGGAGCTTTCCAAAATCACATTTTAATGAACTAGTCAGTTACAAGTCCTACCTAGTTATTCTTGGAGCTATTCGGTTTGAGGTTCCATATCTCATCGCCACTACAGTAGCCAGATTGGTCTGAGTATGAAGGATGAAAATATACACTGACACTTTTTTGCTTATTTCTGCCTTTCCTATCATTTTCTGACTGTTCTATCACTTCCATCTTTACTGTGTCATCATATTGATAGATAGCAACAGGAAATGTTCAACATTTAATGTTTGCCAGACAGAACAGCAAAAAGACCAGCTTTGAGATAACGTAGAAACAAATTGCCAAGAATTCATTACCTGATTTTCTCTCTGGTTTTGAGAATTTGTGATTTTCAACACAGCTGGCATTATTTGTAGCAAAACTTGATGACCAGGAGGTTCTATTGGGTCCAACAAGGCATCTAAAGCATGTTTTTCCTTCTAATAATTCATGTAGCGTAGCAATTATCAAGGGATGATAGATGATGAAGGACCAGTAGAGCTCAAAATGTTACCATTCATGTATTTTAGTATCATTAGTCTGTTTCCCTGCTTCATATAATCCCTGCATTGCACTCCACTATATGAACTGCAGGGAGAATATGAAGCAGGGAACCAGACTATAATATCATTTGTATTTTTTAAAATATAACTTTCACTTAGGATTGGAAAGTAGGATAAATTTGTACAAGATTGTTTTATGTGCACTAGGCATCAAAATCATAAAATAAGCATATATGTTCTCTCCCAAATTTATGTTCGACACAAGATTAACTATGACCTTCATGCTTTAATCCATCCTACAAATTAACCTACATAAAATAATCACCAATTATTTTAGTTTGTTTCCATCCTATACATTAACCTACATAAAATAATCACCAATTATCTTAGTTTGTTCCCATCCTATACATTAGCCTACATAAAATAATCACCAATTATCTTAGTTTGTTTCCATCCTATAAATTAACCTATATAAAATAATGACCAATTATCTTAGTTTGTTTCCATCCTATAAATTGACCTACATAAAATAATCACCAATTATCTAAGTTTGTTCCCATCCTATAAATTAACCTACATAAAATAATCACCAATTATCTCAGTTCGTTTCCATCCTATTAATTAACCTACATAAAATAATCACCAATTATCTTATTTTGTTTTGTACACAATATAATACATAAGAATGTAAAATTGCTGACATGATTTGGTCAGCCCACTTCTACAAGCTAGGTTTGGAAACCGTTGTTCACACTTTAAAAATAATATATGGATTAACCTGTCACTCATCTCATCAAGACCAAATGAACCACATATGATAATGATTATTCTTTGTGATACATGTAGGTAAACTTTGCCGGCCTTTACATATTTGTAATACTGAATGATTCCTAATTCTAATGAAAACTGATAACTCAAACCCATTTTCAAAATTTAAGAGACAAATAGATGAAGATATCACACTGGCACAAAAAATGGGGACTGCCCCGATGGCATAGTGGTTAGAGTGCCTGCTTTGGATATGGGAGGTTGCAGATTTGAACCCGAGCCAAGTCATACCAAAGTATTATAAAAATGGTGCTAACAACTGCCTTGCTATGCACTCGGCATTAAAAGATAGTGTTAGGACTGGTTGGCCTGGTGTCAGGATAATGTGACTGGGTGGGATATCATGATGTCTGTGGCATGATACCCCATTCTAGACATCACTATAAACTGCCACACTGCAGACACCATAGTGCTATGACTGAAAATATGATAAAGCAATGTTTAAAATCTAAATCACACATCATCCAGCAAATGACTTGCTTTGACCCTCTACCTGTATGATTAAAACTGCCTCACTTGAGAATTTGACATATTGAATGAAACTTTTGAGTTACACTGTCAACATAAAAGAAGTCCAGAGTACAAAGGATATAAGAAATATTTGTAAATCAATTTACATGATATCCCTTTATCGAAACAATGCCTTCCTCAAGAAGCACAAATTTAGTTTTTCATAGACTGAGTAGTCACTGTAGATGTGCATCAGTGACTGCTTAAGGCAGTGAAAAACCAGTTTGGTTAGGAAACACCTGACCATGGAGGATGGGTGTCTATTATACTGGACATTTTTATGGGAAATTTGCCCAGGGGATTTGTGTATATGTTTTTCAAAGGCCTTTATTGTGAACAGGTAGCCACTGAGTAAAGGTTTCCATTATAACAGGTGTGAATAAGTTTATTATTATTGTTTTTAAATTTATTTAAATACTTCTCAAAATCATGTTCTGTGCTAAAAATACATACCCCCCCCCCACTATGCACACATGAACAAAACCTTTAATTTATATTTTAATCCTAAAAAAATTAAAAGCACATAAATCAATTTACATATTCTACTCCACATTTACATGCATGTTTAAATATACATTTTAAGTGGCTGATCAATACAATATTACCTGCATATAAATATTAAATGTACGAGGACAATTAGAGTTAGACTGTGTACATACTAAAATAATGCACACATATACAACTAGTGTTAATGCTTTGGAAACGCATGTATCACAAGACAAGTTAGTTAAGCTATTAACAACACATACAACTAGTGTTAATGCTTTGGAAACGCATGTATCACAAGACAAGTTAGTTAAGCTATTAACAACACATACAACTAGTGTTAATGCTTTGGAAACACATGTATCACAAGACAAGTTAGTTAAGCTATTAACAACATATACAACTAGTGTTAATGCTTTGGAAACGCATGTATCACAAGACAAGTTAGTTAAGCTACTAACAACACATACAACTAGTGTTAATGCTACTAACAATATATACAGGGAAACACATGAAAATCGGATACAAAATAACTGAAAGCTACACTAAAAAAATGTAACTGAAAGTTACAAGTACACTACAAAACGGCAACTGAAAGCTTCAAGTACACTACCAACAAGTAACTGCAAGCTACAAGTACACTACCAACATGCAACTGAAAGTTACAAGTACACTACCAACATGCAACTGAAAGTTGCAAGTACACTACCAACCAGCAACTGAAAGTTACAAGTACACTACCAACAAGCAACTGAAAGTTACAAGTACACTACCAACAAACAACTAAAAACTATTACTAAGAAGAACTAAGAACTAAAACACTCCAGATGCAACAAAGCAACAAACAAATGCCCAAAAACAACAAATATATAAATATACATATCTAAAATGGCAATGTGTCTATTGGACATTAAACAAAACATTTTAAATGTTCATATTGCCTATCATGAACACGCACATTTACACCATGGTAAATTTAGTCAAAGTCCAACACTTTTGCAACAACATATTGTGTTGTGCATATGTCTATTTGATTTATATTTCACTTCCTGACTGTTGGAGTGGTATCAAAGTCTTTTGTATAAACAAACCAAATTTATTCTGATAAGTTTATCAAGGGCATCAACACTCAGCCTGCACTGCAAATGTTTTTAAGTACTGTCCTTTCATTAGTACTAGTTTTGTCAATTTAACTGTTGTTAGTCCTGTATAATTTCTGTACACAATGTACTTGAGAATCCCAAATCCTTCATCACTTTCTTGTAACATGTCACAGCTCCCTCTTGTTTGAACATGATAACAGACGACACTTAACATTTTTAGGAAATGTTTCAAACACAGTTCACTCCCTTTGAAGTGACCACAGTTGCAACATGGCCGAAAGAAATTTGTAGCAGAGGAGCACAAAATATACAATCTTTGAGCTACCCACCTTCAATCAATGTAAAAAAATCCATCAATATACACCAGATTTCTTGCTTGTAAACACCAGTTAAAGATGTTCATTTTTGCAGACACCAAAGAAAAAGTGTAGCAAATTCATGAATTTGTATTCTGTTATTCTAGGTATGAAGAGAGTTAAAAATAGAATTTCACCAGCTTGTCAACCTTGCCTGTATGCTTCTACTTGGACATGGTGCCAACTCAAACAGTACAACTAAGACCGATAATTAGTACTATCTCATCTAGGCATATATAAAGCCTACCAATTAAAAAAAACAAAACAATGAATAACAATCAAGCATAGTTTAGTGAGAAATTTACTGCACTATTGTTAACTAAAAATTAGGCTGCCCTTCTATACCCCCACCCCATTTAATTGCATTGTATAGCAAGAATAAAGGTAAATATAAAAATCTGTAATTGAAATAGTTATATATGTAATTCAGTGTTAACATTTTTGTATTCTCTCAATTCAATTTGCATTTGATACACTTCAAACAGTTTTTCAATAAAGCAAAGGCTTTTTCAAGAATAAAGCATACTTTTTAACAAATTCAAATACTCAAGGCAACTCCTCAAACACAATATTTTTTAAAGTTGTATGCGCCATGCAATGAAATCTTCTGGGTTAATATTTCAACGAGTTTGTTATCCACCATTAATAGCAAGGTTGTGTATAGCAATTATTTTTAAAAACAATTATACAAATGCATTGAAAGACACAAAATAAAATGTGTAGTTATTTACACAACTTTTTCTGCACAAATTTTGCAAGTGTTTCATTTATACATAGTTCAGTGCATATTCAAAAACATGAATAAATCTTATTATTTCACCTAAATAAATCATTTTCAAGCAAACAAATTTCTGTAAGTAAACAAAAATGAATATTAGTATACAATTTCTGCAACCGGTATAAAGAATTCATACTGATCAGGAGAACACAACTAAAGTGACTTATCAAAGACCAGTTTTCAGTTTTCCAGGACAACTCTCTGTATTAAGTGTTCTACTTCAAGACCAATAATTTAAATACAAAGAACAAAACCATAGTGCCAAGTGTCATGTTTCAAAGTCACATTGTTTCACTTAATGAAGTCTTTGTCTTGTAGTCAACTATTGCTAAATGTTTTACTTTCTGGACATTTTGAGATAATTGCTTTTTAAAAAGATTATTGCAAATAAACCATCCATCCTTTGCAGAAAGATGTGATGATGTGAAAGAGTGTGCATACATTAATAGGGACGCTATGTTTAATGTCTGATTGATTCTGACAATGGCAAAATAATCAGACTGTAATTCAAATCTGCACATTATATTTTATTTTTAAGCACAATCTCTCAATTTTAAGGACTTTCAATGACCTATATAAAAAAAATCAATGACTTTTGAGGCATTTAAATAAATTGTTCATTCTTTAATATCTTTCATCAACCATGCAATGCCTAGGTCTATATACATTTTTTACTTTCTGCTTTGTACAGTTTGCCAAAAATACAATTTCTTTAAAACTTTGACAAAAAACTACTAAAGTTAATTTTAAACCTACACATGAAAAAAGAAACCCCAAGAAAAATTCTTTAATTTTCTCTTGTAATTAACTGTTGTACCTCATGCACCATTTGAAAAAAGTTATGAAAAATTTAAATAAATTTATATTTTCTGCTCATAATGATTGATCCTCATTTGAGGGTTGGTCTCACTACTGACAAAACCTAGCAATAATTTCTGGAGTGGCTGCATCAAAGCCAACAACATCCAACATCCCATCATCCTGAGGGTCAGCAATAGTAAATTCTTTGCTGTTCATGGCACAGACAACAAGCTTGACATTGGAGTTTCCCGAATACTCCCGATACTGACGCAAAGCCTCAACTGGATGGATCTTTCCACAGTAAGTGTCACTGCAGGTGTAGATACAAAAGACATCATAATCATTGACCTTTCGCTCAATTGCTTTAATTATAGGCAGGGAGCAATCAATCCCTGCAGAATAAGTAACAGTTTGCATCTTTCTGGTGACGCTCTTGATGTCATCATTTGCATCAATGTCCAACTGACTGAAATCATCAGAAAAGATAAAGACATCAAATCTTGATTCTACCTTGGTGATAGTAAGGATCATTGCTGCTGCTGCTGTGTAACATTTCATGTCCTTCACACCCAGGACTGTATGTCTCATTGTCCTTCCAACATCAATTGCCAGACAATATTTCTTTCCTGTTGGTGTCATACTTTGGAAACTGTTGTGGAAAGCTTCCATAAGTGCATCAAGGATGCGTTTATTTGGAATCCAGGTGTTGCACCCTGTTGTTTTGGAGTCACTCCTGTATGTTTCATATGCCATTAAAACTTTGAAAGGGTGGATTATATATGTCCTCCCAGTTTCTTCATTTTCATCTTCAATGTCCGATGCGTGCAAATTGGTAACACGATACAGGAGCAAAATAACTCTTTCTACATGTGTTTCATCTTCATTAAAGAGACCCAGAGAGGTCATCCGTCCTAGATTGCGAAGAAGAGCTTCGATAGGGATGTAGCCAAGTAAAGCTTCCCAGATCTTTCTATCAGAAAGCATTCGATTATTAACATGTTGCCAGTCCAGGTGATGCTCTTGTATAATCCTGCACACTTCAGTTACATCATCACAGTTCTGAGCCACCTCATATGCCTTAAGAAAGGCATGGATTTTCTGCAGATTAGGCATGCCTTCTAAGGTTGGATTGTGTTTGTATGGTTCCATGGCTTTCTCCAGGCCCTTGACAATGTATCTGCATGAGAAATGATAATTTTTGCATAACAACATGCCAAAGCTTAATAATTAGCAAATTATTATCACATAGAGTTATATATGCAAACGTTAAGGGGAAACAACAGGTAAAACCCTTCAATAAAATGTTGTATTATAATACAGAAAATAAATTTGATTTAAAACAGCCTGTTGAGAGCAAATGACCTAAAAATTAATGCTGATCTTGTGAGTTGGACAGCCTCCAGTGTATATAACAAACTGATGATGATGTGGTTATTCCAGATCAAATGAATGTTGTGGAGAGCAAATATTTTTAGTAAATTATGTTTCTCCTAGATTATTTTTGAAATCACATGAACATTAGGAATATAAGCCCTACTAACTTCGAATGGTGAAATTTTTCTCTGTCTATAATATAGAAAGGAGAAAGGACAATAACTCTTGTCCATTATCTTCCCTTCCCATCTACTGGTAACACAAATTTAAGCTGAGTAGAACATCATGTAAATGGATACTTGCATTGTGGGGAATTTGCTAGGGTATGAAGTTATGTGACTGGGTAAATATTTTTGAATTAACATAATTTGCTAAATAAAATGTGATTGTCTCATCAAATACGTTCCCGGATCATACTAACATTAAGAGAATAGTTAATAGGTAGAGGGAATGTTGAGTGTCCAACTTATATCCTAGGCAACCTTTAGGGGAAGAATACTTGATTTCCCATATGAATGTTTACCCTCTCCCAATTATGAGCAGCACAACTAGAGGTGACATGGCTTGGATCTTGGAAGAAGAAATAACGAGATTTTCATACCACATAAACTTTCTGGTTGAATCCAGTGAAGACTGCAAGGGTGCTCATCTGGAGGTTGTGCTGGTGTCAAATAGGTCTGGTAGCCACTTGTGCAACTGCATCTAGCAGATCCAAGTCTATAGATAAAACTGTGCATGCCAGCCTAGGGCCTAAATGATATCTTTGATTGATATATGAGTCAAAACAATGCTCTCATAGATTACACTTATCTCATGAGCAGAGATCTTGATGAGGCGACTCTCTTCTAGTGATATGTCAGAGTATGCCATGCATGTTACTTCAACTATGATTGGGTATGAGAGATTGCATCCTCTTTCCCAAGTTTAACTAGGAGAATGCGGCATCTTTGAGTTCCATTGACTACCACAGACTGTTTCAGATAATGTCTAAGCAAACGTACCAGGTTCTGTTTGAAAGCCTCTTGGGCTGTGCCAATATAGGTGAGAGGCTGCATGATGATGTTTTGAATGCCCACTGACAGCAACAAAATCTTAGCAATGAAATGATGTTGTGTCACAAGGATTGAAGATGAAGGTAGGATCAATCAACAGAAAGAACATGTAATTCACCGACTCTGCAAGCCAAACAAAGTGCTATCATAAAACAAGTTTTCTATGAAAGGCACTTCAGTGAGGTTCTTCCTAAATGCTTACATTTGTTTGAACTAAGACCCCAAGAAAGACTCCAGTCAGGAAAACAATGTTAGTGATAAAGGCTTTATGAAGTCAACAGCAAAAGAGGTTTATATTATTACCAAGATCCTACCTATCATAATGACATAACAAGCCCTTCATAATCAACCTTATCTCCTCGAATATGCAAAGAAAAAGGTCAGCTACTTGTGAGGAATAAGGCACTGAAAATGATGATGTTTTGACTTCATGCCAGTCCTTAAAAACTTGCCACTGCCCTTCACAAGCCTTTAAAATGGAGGAACTTGTGTGATCACAATTCAATCATTGATTGAAGGATTGAATTGTTTCTGCTGTACCGTTCTCTGGAGAAGAACTAAGCATGAAGAAGAAGGTGGTTTGTGTTAGGAAGGAACACATGGGTTCAATGTTCGTGAAAATTTGACCTGGCTAAGATCTTCCTGCATAGATATATCATTAGAATGTCACCATGACTGAATGTGACAATCAATGATTCAACATTTTTCTCAACTGAGACAGGCAGTCAGAGTCATTCCACATTCCTGTCTGCTCAATCTCTGTATATTCTTAGGAACTAAGATTATTGGGGAAAAGGAAGGGACACAGACTGAGAGAAAATGATAAATGGGCCAAACCTCAGGGAAGTGAAATTGGACAGTTTGAATTCCACTTGGTTGTAAAAAGATCACTTTTCACAAGTCCCTTTACCTGAAAAATCTGATGAAAGACCAAAGAATGGAGGGACCGTTCTGTACAGAGAATATGTTCCCTCCTTGGTCAAGAATTGTCCAAAATTGAATATGCTGGGAATATGTCGAAATGGATGTCAATGTTGCCTTGTGTGAACCAATAGTGAGATACCCAGACCAGAATGTAGAGTTGGGTAATTTGGTTATAGCTTTGATCTCCAAAAGATTGATGTGGAGACCTGTGCCCTCTGGACCCTACGGTTCTATGACAGTGTTGAAGTCCAGTAAACAGATGGGTGGCTCAGCCACAGATGCTGTCATTGGTATACACTGTCCTGTCCAGGTGCAGCTGTTCAACAGGTATTCCTATAGTAAGCCAACCTTGGTTGCATCACTTGTCCAGGAATGATCCTGCAATCGAATAGCATGGAAGAGTGGTGTCCTTGAGATACTTAGGTCATCAAAAACAGCAAATTAAGAGGCAACCCAGTTGGACAAGCTCCACTTCTGCACAGATCAATCAAAGAAGTTAGAAAGACTCTTTGGTTGTGACTAATTTTGTTTTGGAAATGAATTCTGCAAGGACAAACAATTCAGATATGCCAAGTTCAGGTAAGTAAACAAAATCTATACAAAGATTGTTTTTATAATATGAACTTATCGGACAGACAGTGATAGACTTAACAACTGATCAGATAGACAATGGTAGACTTAACAACCGATCAGATAGACAATGATAGACGTAACAACTGATCAGAAAACCTAGATGATGTAAGAAGGAAAAAAAGACCATTGTTTCCTTTTAATAGAACAGAACTGGTAATTTGTTTCTGGAGAATATCATCCAAATACACTGCAGTAGAAATAGATTAAGTCATGTGAAACAGGGAATACGATACAATGGAGCATTTCATGAAGACCCAAAGGCTTAAGACAGTGAGAGAGTGTGGTACTGATAACTATATTCTCAGTGTGCATGTAAACCATAGAAATTTCCATAAGAACAGATGGACTGGAATATGAAATTATGCATCATTAAAATCAAGACACATGTCAAATATTTTGGAAAGATGGAAACATGGACTGATGTTATTGTTTCCATCTTGAATGACATTGGCCATCTTAGCCAGAAAAGACTTGGAGTAACAACAGGAACAAAATACTGTAATATCACATTACCATCATTAACAAAATACTGTAATATCACAATGTCACCTAGATTGTGTCATATGCATGTGTGTATGTGTGTGTGAGAGTGTTTTCCTTTTCTGTTGATTATATTTATTATTCCTAGATTATCAGAAATGTTAGATTGTAAGGTGACCTTGGGATGGTTCCCCGACCCAGTGGTCAACCTATATCGGGGATAATAAATTTAAAACAAATAAAAACAATAAAGACAGAGTAAAATTTCCATAAAATGTGAATTCCGCATAATCTCCACCACCGATGTCTTGATGAGTGTTCGGATATCTTGCTTTAAATGCACATCCCTTGCAGAATCTGATGGTATTTCCAACAGGAATGGAGGGAACAAAAGGGTAAATGATTGGCGAATGAGAACCAAAACCTCTGAAATATTTTGAATCACCCATTCTCCTAACAGAAAGAGACGACTGAATACACACCAGAGTCAGGCACCTATCAGATAGCTGTGGTTAGAAACATAAGTTAATGGTGAGAGAGCAGTGGTGTGAAGGTAGACAAATGTTTTTTCCCATTCCACTGACATGACTGTCTCTGAAACTAATTAGCAGATTGTCTACATGCATAGGACTGGGATCACAGCTGGCTTTGGGTTGAACAGTAAATGATCCTTGTCTTATTGAGGGTGAATCAGAGAGGATGTATGAGGCGATGGTTGATATACAGAAAAATAATGGGGCAGTTTTGGGACTGCCCACCTCTACAGTTCTTGCAGCCAAATGGTACAGGGATCCAAAGGGAGATTTGCAGGTCCAGTGAGGGATGTGCAATTCTGCCCTTGACAGGAAAACAGAAAATAAATTCGTCATGAAAGATGCCGAGTTTAACAACAAAGACATGGCCACATAATGTGGATGAGATTCAAACTGATGCCCAGCATAAAAGTAGTTAAAATGAGATGCACTGCAGTGCAGTTCTTTTCTAAAACTGAAATATCTGTGAAGGTGGTGCTGAAATGAGTCTAATACCAGGGAGATTGCAGAGCACACCGGAAATTTACTCTCAGAAAAAAGAAGGCTTTGGAATTGCCTGGGGTACTTCACAGATACACTTGGCAATACTTTTTCCAGACTGCGGAAACTTGCACAGTTTTAGGGAAATATGGAGGGAATGGCTGACTTTCCCACCATTGTAACCGAATGAGGCATTGCCATCTATACCATTGCTGAAGAGGGGGTTGCAACAGACATTCTGAGTTCGGCAACACCCCATAAACTACTCTACTGCCCATGAAGGCTATAACTCTGTACACTCTATGGTGGGATCTGTATAACTCTGTACACTCTACGGTGGGATCTGAGTAACTATGAACAAATTTATCCCCACACTAGGTGTGCAGGCCTACCTGAATGGAGTGAAGACGACGTGAAAAGTACATTCCCAAAGGTACATCTGAAGTGTAGACTTTGTCTACAAGACAGTCACCTTAAGGTCCAAGCACATAAACCATGAATAAATAGCTTGCTGCATCCACAGAATATGCTAATTAAATCCATATGAATGACTTGTCAAAATCAAAGCATCCATAAGTATGGGTGTATATGGTCAGCAGTGCACATGGTTACACGGATGTAATGATGGAATCATAGTAAACTTGGGCAGACAGATGGATCTATTGAAACTGATCCCAGGGAATATGAACAATTCATGGGTGAAATTGACAAGGCACTGGATGATCTATAATGGAAACTATACAGTCAGTGCATTGCATGGATCAAGAACTGGACAGTATGGTCAGAAGCTGAGATGGTACCAAAACTGAGCCACTGCTAGATGGCATGGCTTATTCAAGTCCAAATAAACCCCATGCATCATTCAAATCAAAGAAACATGTCAAATATTTTGGAAAGATGGAAACATGGACTGATGCTACTGTTTCCATCTTGAATGACATTGGCCATCTTAGCCAGAAAAGACTTGGAGTAACAACAGGAACAAAATACTGTAATATCACATTACCATCATTAACAAAATACTGTAATATCACAATGTCACCTAGATTGTGTCATATGCATGTGTGTATGTGTGTGTGAGAGTGTTTTCCTTTTCTGTTGATTATATTTATTATTCCTAGATTATCAGAAATGTTAGATTGTAAGGTGACCTTGGGATGGTTCCCCGACCCAGTGGTCACCCTATGTCGGGGATAATAAATTTAAAACAAATAAAAACAATAAAGACAGAGTAAAATTTCCATAAAATGTGAATTCCGCATAATCTCCACCACCGATGTCTTGATGAGTGTTCGGATATCTTGCTTTAAATGCACATCCCTTGCAGAATCTGATGGTATTTCCAACAGGAATGGAGGGAACAAAAGGGTAAATGATTGGCGAATGAGAACCAAAACCTCTGAAATATTTTGAATCACCCATTCTCCTAACAGAAAGAGACGACTGAATACACACCAGAGTCAGGCACCTATCAGATAGCTGTGGTTAGAAACATAAGTTAATGGTGAGAGAGCAGTGGTGTGAAGGTAGACAAATGTTTTTTCCCATTCCACTGACATGACTGTCTCTGAAACTAATTAGCAGATTGTCTACATGCATAGGACTGGGATCACAGCTGGCTTTGGGTTGAACAGTAAATGATCCTTGTCTTATTGAGGGTGAATCAGAGAGGATGTATGAGGCGATGGTTGATATACAGAAAAATAATGGGGCAGTTTTGGGACTGCCCACCTCTACAGTTCTTGCAGCCAAATGGTACAGGGATCCAAAGGGAGATTTGCAGGTCCAGTGAGGGATGTGCAATTCTGCCCTTGACAGGAAAACAGAAAATAAATTCGTCATGAAAGATGCCGAGTTTAACAACAAAGACATGGCCACATAATGTGGATGAGATTCAAACTGATGCCCAGCATAAAAGTAGTTAAAATGAGATGCACTGCAGTGCAGTTCTTTTCTAAAACTGAAATATCTGTGAAGGTGGTGCTGAAATGAGTCTAATACCAGGGAGATTGCAGAGCACACCGGAAATTTACTCTCAGAAAAAAGAAGGCTTTGGAATTGCCTGGGGTACTTCACAGATACACTTGGCAATACTTTTTCCAGACTGCGGAAACTTGCACAGTTTTAGGGAAATATGGAGGGAATGGCTGACTTTCCCACCTTTGTAACCGAATGAGGCATTGCCATCTATACCATTGCTGAAGAGGGGGTTGCAACAGACATTCTGAGTTCGGCAACACCCCATAAACTACTCTACTGCCCATGAAGGCTATAACTCTGTACACTCTATGGTGGGATCTGTATAACTCTGTACACTCTACGGTGGGATCTGAGTAACTATGAACAAATTTATCCCCACACTAGGTGTGCAGGCCTACCTGAATGGAGTGAAGACGACGTGAAAAGTACATTCCCAAAGGTACATCTGAAGTGTAGACTTTGTCTACAAGACAGTCACCTTAAGGTCCAAGCACATAAACCATGAATAAATAGCTTGCTGCATCCACAGAATATGCTAATTAAATCCATATGAATGACTTGTCAAAATCAAAGCATCCATAAGTATGGGTGTATATGGTCAGCAGTGCACATGGTTACACGGATGTAATGATGGAATCATAGTAAACTTGGGCAGACAGATGGATCTATTGAAACTGATCCCAGGGAATATGAACAATTCATGGGTGAAATTGACAAGGCACTGGATGATCTATAATGGAAACTATACAGTCAGTGCATTGCATGGATCAAGAACTGGACAGTATGGTCAGAAGCTGAGATGGTACCAAAACTGAGCCACTGCTAGATGGCATGGCTTATTCAAGTCCAAATAAACCCCATGCATCATTCAAATCAAAGAAACATGTCAAATATTTTGGAAAGATGGAAACATGGACTGATGTTACTGTTTCCATCTTGAATGACATTGGCCATCTTAGCCAGAAAAGACTTGGAGTAACAACAGGAACAAAATACTGTAATATCACATTACCATCATTAACAAAATACTGTAATATCACAATGTCACCTAGATTGTGTCATATGCATGTGTGTATGTGTGTGTGAGAGTGTTTTCCTTTTCTGTTGATTATATTTATTATTCCTAGATTATCAGAAATGTTAGATTGTAAGGTGACCTTGGGATGGTTCCCTGACCCAGTGGTCAACCTATATCGGGGATAATAAATTTAAAACAAATAAAAACAATAAAGACAGAGTAAAATTTCCATAAAATGTGAATTCCGCATAATCTCCAACACCGATGTCTTGATGAGTGTTCGGATATCTTGCTTTAAATGCACATCCCTTGCAGAATCTGATGGTATTTCCAACAGGAATGGAGGGAACAGAAGGGTAAATGATTGGCGAATGAGAACCAAAACCTCTGAAATATTTTGAATCACCCATTCTCCTAACAGAAAGAGACGACTGAATACACACCAGAGTCAGGCACCTATCAGATAGCTGTGGTTAGAAACACAAGTTAATGGTGAGAGAGCAGTGGTGTGAAGGTAGACAAATGTTTTTCCCATTCCACTGACATGACTGTCTCTGAAACTAATTAGCAGATTGTCTACATGCATAGGACTGGGATCACAGCTGGCTTTGGGTTGAACAGTAAATGATCCTTGTCTTATTGAGGGTGAATCAGAGAGGATGTATGAGGCGATGGTTGATATACAGAAAAATAATGGGGCAGTTTTGGGACTGCCCACCTCTACAGTTCTTGCAGCCAAATGGTACAGGGATCCAAAGGGAGATTTGCAGGTCCAGTGAGGGATGTGCAATTCTGCCCTTGACAGGAAAACAGAAAATAAATTCGTCATGAAAGATGCCGAGTTTAACAACAAAGACATGGCCACATAATGTGGATGAGATTCAAACTGATGCCCAGCATAAAAGTAGTTAAAATGAGATGCACTGCAGTGCAGTTCTTTTCTAAAACTGAAATATCTGTGAAGGTGGTGCTGAAATGAGTCTAATACCAGGGAGATTGCAGAGCACACCGGAAATTTACTCTCAGAAAAAAGAAGGCTTTGGAATTGCCTGGGGTACTTCACAGATACACTTGGCAATACTTTTTCCAGACTGCGGAAACTTGCACAGTTTTAGGGAAATATGGAGGGAATGGCTGACTTTCCCACCTTTGTAACCGAATGAGGCATTGCCATCTATACCATTGCTGAAGAGGGGGTTGCAACAGACATTCTGAGTTCGGCAACACCCCATAAACTACTCTACTGCCCATGAAGGCTATAACTCTGTACACTCTATGGTGGGATCTGTATAACTCTGTACACTCTACGGTGGGATCTGAGTAACTATGAACAAATTTATCCCCACACTAGGTGTGCAGGCCTACCTGAATGGAGTGAAGACGACGTGAAAAGTACATTCCCAAAGGTACATCTGAAGTGTAGACTTTGTCTACAAGACAGTCACCTTAAGGTCCAAGCACATAAACCATGAATAAATAGCTTGCTGCATCCACAGAATATGCTAATTAAATCCATATGAATGACTTGTCAAAATCAAAGCATCCATAAGTATGGGTGTATATGGTCAGCAGTGCACATGGTTACACGGATGTAATGATGGAATCATAGTAAACTTGGGCAGACAGATGGATCTATTGAAACTGATCCCAGGGAATATGAACAATTCATGGGTGAAATTGACAAGGCACTGGATGATCTATAATGGAAACTATACAGTCAGTGCATTGCATGGATCAAGAACTGGACAGTATGGTCAGAAGCTGAGATGGTACCAAAACTGAGCCACTGCTAGATGGCATGGCTTATTCAAGTCCAAATAAACCCCATGCATCATTCAAATCAAAGAAACATGTCAAATATTTTGGAAAGATGGAAACATGGACTGATGTTACTGTTTCCATCTTGAATGACATTGGCCATCTTAGCCAGAAAAGACTTGGAGTAACAACAGGAACAAAATACTGTAATATCACATTACCATCATTAACAAAATACTGTAATATCACAATGTCACCTAGATTGTGTCATATGCATGTGTGTATGTGTGTGTGAGAGTGTTTTCCTTTTCTGTTGATTATATTTATTATTCCTAGATTATCAGAAATGTTAGATTGTAAGGTGACCTTGGGATGGTTCCCTGACCCAGTGGTCAACCTATATCGGGGATAATAAATTTAAAACAAATAAAAACAATAAAGACAGAGTAAAATTTCCATAAAATGTGAATTCCGCATAATCTCCAACACCGATGTCTTGATGAGTGTTCGGATATCTTGCTTTAAATGCACATCCCTTGCAGAATCTGATGGTATTTCCAACAGGAATGGAGGGAACAGAAGGGTAAATGATTGGCGAATGAGAACCAAAACCTCTGAAATATTTTGAATCACCCATTCTCCTAACAGAAAGAGACGACTGAATACACACCAGAGTCAGGCACCTATCAGATAGCTGTGGTTAGAAACACAAGTTAATGGTGAGAGAGCAGTGGTGTGAAGGTAGACAAATGTTTTTCCCATTCCACTGACATGACTGTCTCTGAAACTAATTAGCAGATTGTCTACATGCATAGGACTGGGATCACAGCTGGCTTTGGGTTGAACAGTAAATGATCCTTGTCTTATTGAGGGTGAATCAGAGAGGATGTATGAGGCGATGGTTGATATACAGAAAAATAATGGGGCAGTTTTGGGGCTGCCCACCTCTACAGTTCTTGCAGCCAAATGGTACAGGGATCCAAAGGGAGATTTGCAGGTCCAGTGAGGGATGTGCAATTCTGCCCTTGACAGGAAAACAAAAAATAAATTCGTCATGAAAGATGCCGAGTTTAACAACAAAGACATGGCCACATAATGTGGATGAGATTCAAACTGATGCCCAGCATAAAAGTAGTTAAAGTGAGATGCACTGCAGTGCAGTTCTTTTCTAAAACTGAAATATCTGTGAAGGTGGTGCTGAAATGAGTCTAATACCAGGGAGATTGCAGAGCACACCGGAAATTTACTTTCAGAAAAAAGAAGGTTTTGGAATTGCCTGGGGTACTTCACAGATACACATGGCAATACTTTTTCCAGACTGCGGGAAACTTGCACAGTTTTAGGGAAATATGGAGGGAATGGCTGACTTTCCCACCATTGTAACCGAATGAGGCATTGCCATCTATACCATTGCTGAGAGGCGGTTGTAACAGACATTCTGAGTTCGGCAACACCCCATAAACTACTCTACTGCCCATGAAGGCTATGACTCTGTACACTCTATGGTGGGATCTGTATAACTCTGTACACTCTACGGTGGGATCTGAGTAACTATGAACAATTTATCCCCACACTAGGTGTGCAGGCCTACCTGAATGGAGTGAAGACGACGTGAAAAGTACATTTCCAAAGGTACATCTGAAGTGTAGACTTTGTCTACAAGACAGTCACCTTAAGGTCCAAGCACATAAACCATGAATAAATAGCTTGCTGCATCCACAGAATATGCTAATTAAATCCATATGAATGACTTGTCAAAATCAAAGCATCCATAAGTATGGGTGTATATGGTCAGCAGTGCACATGGTTACATGGATGTAATGATGGAATCATAGTAAACTTGGGCAGACAGATGGATCTATTGAAACTGATCCCAGGGAATATGAACAATTCATGGGTGAAATTGACAAGGCACTGGATGATCTATAATGGAAACTATACAGTCAGTGCATTGCATGGATCAAGAACTGGACAGTATGGTCAGAAGCGGAGATGGTACCAAAACTGAGCCACTGCTAGATGGCATGGCTTATTCAAGTCCAAATAAACCCCATGCGCCTGGAGTTGTGTTCATTTCTGTCTAGGGCAGAACTCCTGCTCATTCAAGTACATATAAACGCCATGTTCCTGGATTTATATTCATCATTGTCTATGGCAGCACTCTTGCTGATGAAGGTCCCTGCTTTCATGACTTATAGCATTCATTCCTGAACTTGACTTACAGGCTTAAAGATAGGGGTGAAGGTTGTGTATGCATCATGATGGTGTCAAAGAAATTAAGGAACTTTCAAAGATACAACATCCTTCTCGATTCATCATTTGTGTCATGATCACAGAAATAAATCGCTAAATAGCTTAACTACTGAATCAATTACTTTCTTTTCTTTCTGTCCTTCTGTCCTGATTATAATCAAATAAATTCAAACCATTTTAAAAACACTTTTATTGGGGGTGTTTCCATCATATTGATCTTGAGAAAAAAAATATCAGAACAAAAAAAAACATTGGACAGTATTAATTGAAAATAACTCAATAATTTGTATGATTAATGACCACAATTGTATGAAAGACCAAACACCTTTGTAAAGTGATATTTTAAGTGTGTGTTATCAATTAACAGGTAAATATATACCTATAATATGTGACAAGGTGATTTTATACATGGTTTAAACAGAATTGTTGCTTACTTCAATAGATGGAAATATTCATAAGGAACAACTTAAAAAGACAAAATTATTAAAAGAGACAACAGAAATATTCATAAAGACTACAAGAACAACTCAAAAAGACGAAATTATTAAGAGACAATATGAATATGTTTGTTTTTAATCACTTGTTTCATTCCACTATCTAATAGCCTTGAGTTACAAGAAAAATATTTTGATTTATCAACGCATCAACAGAGTTGAATGAATTATAATGTATATGCTTGATACACCTATAATTATAACACTTTTATCCTGCTACATGGAAGGTCACACTTAAGCAGTTGACCAGGGCTGGCCTGGCTAGGTACCAAACCTGTAACATCTGGACTACAACATACCAAACCTGTAACATCTGGACTACAACATACCAAACCTGTAACATCTGGACTACAACATACCAAACCTGTAACATCTGGACTACAACATACCAAACCTGTAACATCTGGACTACAACATACCAAACCTGTAACATCTGGACTACAACATACCAAACCTGTAACATCTGGACTACAACATACCAAACCTGTAACATTTGGACTACAACATACCAAACCTGTAACATCTGGACTACAACATACCAAACCTGTAACATCTGGACTACAACATACCAAACCTGTAACATTTGGACTACAACATACCAAACCTGTAACATCTGGACTACAACATACCAAACCTGTAACATCTGGACTACAACATACCAAACCTGTAACATCTGGACTACAACATACCAAACCTGTAACATCTGGACTACAACATACCAAACCTGTAACATTTGGACTGCAACATACCAAACCTGTAACATTTGGACTACAACATTCCACTAACTGAACATCTGAAGCATGAAAATGGAACTTAGTTCATCTAATGGTGTATGATTTTCACTATAGCTAGGTAACAAACCTGTAACATCTGGACTACAATATTCCACTAACTGAACATCTGAACTTAGTTCATCTTATGGTGTATGATTTTCACTATAGCTAGGTAACAAACCTGTAACATCTGGACTACAATATTCCACTAACTGAACATCTGAACTTAGTTCATCTTATGGTGTATGATTTTCACTATAGCTAGGTAACAAACCTGTAACATCTGGACTACAATATTCCACTAACTGAACATCTGAACTTCGTTCATCTTATGGTGTATGATTTTCACTATAGCTAGGTAACAAACCTGTAACATCTGGACTACAATATTCCACTAACTGAACATCTGAACTTAGTTCATCTTATGGTGTATGATTTTCACTATAGCTAGGTACCAAACCTGTAACATCTGGACTACAATATTACAGTAACTGAACATCTGAACTTAGTTCATCTTATGGTGTATGATTTTCACTATAGCTAGGTACCAAACCTGTAACATCTGGACTACAACATTCCACTAACTGAACATCTGAACTTAGTTCATCTTATGGTGTATGATTTTCACTATAGCTAGGTACCAAACCTGTAACATCTGGACTACAACATTCCACTAACTGAACATCTGAACTTAGTTCATCTTATGGTGTATGATTTTCACTATAGCTAGGTACCAAACCTGTAACATCTGGACTACAACATTCCACTAACTGAACATCTGAACTTAGTTCATCTTATGGTGTATGATTTTCACTATAGCTAGGTACCAAACCTGTAACATCTGGACTACAACATTCCACTAACTGAACATCTGAACTTAGTTCATCTTATGGTGTATGATTTTCACTATAGCTAGGTACCAAACCTGTAACATCTGGACTACAACATTCCATTAACTGAACATCTGAACTTAGTTCATCTTATGGTGTATGATTTTCACTATAGCTAGGTACCAAACCTGTAACATCTGGACTACAACATTCCACTAACTGAACATCTGAACTTAGTTCATCTTATGGTGTATGATTTTCACTATAGCTAGGTAACAAACCTGTAACATCTGGACTACAACATTCCACTAACTGAACATCTGAACTTAGTTCATCTTATGGTGTATGATTTTCACTATAGCTAGGTAACAAACCTGTAACATCTGGACTACAACATTCCACTAACTGAACATCTGAACTTAGTTCATCTTATGGTGTATGATTTTCACTATAGCTAGGTAACAAACCTGTAACATCTGGACTACAACATTCCACTAACTGAACATCTGAACTTAGTTCATCTTATGGTGTATGATTTTCACTATAGCTAGGTAACAAACCTGTAACATCTGGACTACAACATTCCACTAACTGAACATCTGAACTTAGTTCATCTTATGGTGTATGATTTTCACTATAGCTAGGTAACAAACCTGTAACATCTGGACTACAACATTCCACTAACTGAACATCTGAACTTAGTTCATCTTATGGTGTATGATTTTCACTATAGCTAGGTAACAAACCTGTAACATCTGGACTACAACATTCCACTAACTGAACATCTGAACTTAGTTCATCTTATGGTGTATGATTTTCACTATAGCTAGGTACCAAACCTGTAACATCTGGACTACAACATTCCACTAACTGAACATCTGAACTTAGTTTATCTTATGGTGTATGATTTTCACTATAGCTAGGTACCAAACCTGTAACATCTGGACTACAACATTCCACTAACTGAACATCTGAACTTAGTTCATCTTATGGTGTATGATTTTCACTATAGCTAGGTACCAAACCTGTAACATCTGGACTACAATATTCCACTAACTGAACATCTGAACTTAGTTCATCTTATGGTGTATGATTTTCACTATAGCTAGGTACCAAACCTGTAACATCTGGACTACAATATTCCACTAACTGAACATCTGAACTTAGTTCATCTTATGGTGTATGATTTTCACTATAGCTAGGTACCAAACCTGTAACATCTGGACTACAACATTCCACTAACTGAACATCTGAACTTAGTTCATCTTATGGTGTATGATTTTCACTATAGCTAGGTAACAAACCTGTAACATCTGGACTACAATATTCCACTAACTGAACATCTGAACTTAGTTCATCTTATGGTGTATGATTTTCACTATAGCTAGGTAACAAACCTGTAACATCTGGACTACAACATTCCACTAACTGAACATCTGAACTTAGTTCATCTTATGGTGTATGATTTTCACTATAGCTAGGTAACAAACCTGTAACATCTGGACTACAATATTCCACTAACTGAACATCTGAACTTAGTTCATCTTATGGTGTATGATTTTCACTATAGCTAGGTAACAAACCTGTAACATCTGGACTACAACATTCCACTAACTGAACATCTGAACTTAGTTCATCTTATGGTGTATGATTTTCACTATAGCTAGGTAACAAACCTGTAACATCTGGACTACAATATTCCACTAACTGAACATCTGAACTTAGTTCATCTTATGGTGTATGATTTTCACTATAGCTAGGTAACAAACCTGTAACATCTGGACTACAATATTCCACTAACTGAACATCTGAACTTAGTTCATCTTATGGTGTATGATTTTCACTATAGCTAGGTAACAAACCTGTAACATCTGGACTACAATATTCCACTAACTGAACATCTGAACTTAGTTCATCTTATGGTGTATGATTTTCACTATAGCTAGGTACCAAACCTGTAACATCTGGACTACAATATTCCACTAACTGAACATTTGAACTTAGTTCATCTTATGGTGTATGATTTTCACTATAGCTAGGTAACAAACCTGTAACATCTGGACTATAACATTCCACTAACTGAACATCTGAACTTAGTTCATCTTATGGTGTATGATTTTCACTATAGCTAGGTAACAAACCTGTAACATCTGGACTACAACATTCCACTAACTGAACATCTGAACTTAGTTCATCTTATGGTGTATGATTTTCACTATAGCTAGGTAACAAACCTGTAACATCTGGACTACAACATTCCACTAACTGAACATCTGAACTTAGTTCATCTTATGGTGTATGATTTTCACTATAGCTAGGTAACAAACCTGTAACATCTGGACTACAACATTCCACTAACTGGGCTAGTGAGATTTTACTCTAATTCAAGAGAATGGATGGAGAAAAAAAATTTCTCTGATTCTATTAAGAATGGAAGGAAAGTGAGACTCTTCTCTGTTTCTAATAAGAATGGACAGAAAATTGAGATACAAGTACTGCTCTATTTTAGCAAGAATGTACAGAAAAATATGATCTGGCTCTAATTCTATTGATATCATACCGGAAATTGGTATCGTACCGGAAATTAATTTTGTACAGGAAAGTGAAACATTCAGTTAATTCTAACTGGAAGATGACAACACTAAGATATGACCTATTGTTTGAGGCATGGGCACTTTAAATTAAAATTAAAATTTAAATTTTGTAGTTTGAAAGAAAATGGCAATAATTTAACATATGCTACATATAGTTGTACTGCTTAGATTCCGAGTAACATGAAGACATGGGGGGAGTAGAGGTTCAGAGGTTATAATTGTATTTATAAATAAAATCCTACCAAACAGTCTGTCACTCTTCTATAATGCTTCAGCAATAAATAAAACATTCCTGTAAAATACTTCTAAAGCAGATTTTGATATTTATTCCAAAAATTAAGAATTAGGTGGAAAATCCCCCACCCAGTTGAAAAAAGGTAGGAATTTTTGGAATAGAGGTTTGAATTATCAAATAAGTAAAGGTAAGATTTCAAATTATAATGCATGATTCTTTTGAAATAAGTGCAAAACCTACAACTGCAAGACCTAAAATACATTTTGGTGATTATTTATTGTTGTTGATCTTTAGCAGTCATCAACTGTAAGAAGTACCTAAAAATAAATCCGAGTTCCAAACTGCAGACCTTTGGATGAGCCAATCGAATTACGTCTCGATGGGACCACTTTTCACGTGTCCGATACTTGGTGACCAGTCTGGCCAATCGTAAAGGATTATCTTTGAAACTATGATACCAGCCACTAACTCCACGACGATGTGAACGACCCCATCCTCCATCTGTAAATAAATGATAATAAGATTTAAAAACACTAGGGAACTACCCAATTTGAACACCAATCATGTATCTAAATTGATAAAAAGAAACTTGCAGAGATGTTACATTTGTATGAGCAAAATGGAATTTCTCTGACAAAAAATAATATTTATATCAAAATTTGTATACAAGCACATAACTGGTCATGTTTTAAAAAAAAAAATAAAGTACATTAACGTATCAAACAGTATACATATGTCTTTAGTGATTAGTCACATCTTAAAAAATTCTTTTAAAATTATTTAATATTCAAATTGAAAATTTTTTTTATAGCAATCATATAAAAGCAAACTGTTATTATATAATATATATATATATTGTGTAAGTTGCTCAAAAGTATGAACCATCGTTACAAAAAAAATACTCTAGGAATAATTCATCTCTAGGTAACAGAAAGATTATCAACTGCCTGTAGCTTACTGTTCGTTAAACTTATAAGGTAGCTTTTACTGTCATATGTAAAAATCAGGAACTGTACAAGATGCATCTGCACGTAATAACAGTCTCTGTTATCTAACTAAGTTCAGATGTTCAGTTAGTGGAATGTTGTAGTCCAGATGTTACAGGTTTGTTACCTAGCTATAGTGAAAATCATACACCATAAGATGAACTAAGTTCAGATGTTCAGTTAGTGGAATGTTGTAGTCCAGATGTTACAGGTTTGTTACCTAGCTATAGTGAAAATCATACACCATAAGATGAACTAAGTTCAGATGTTCAGTTAGTGGAATGTTGTAGTCCAGATGTTACAGGTTTGTTACCTAGCTATAGTGAAAATCATACACCATAAGATGAACTAAGTTCAGATGTTCAGTTAGTGGAATGTTGTAGTCCAGATGTTACAGGTTTGTTACCTAGCTATAGTGAAAATCATACACCATAAGATGAACTAAGTTCAGATGTTCAGTTAGTGGAATGTTGTAGTCCAGATGTTACAGGTTTGTTACCTAGCTATAGTGAAAATCATACACCATAAGATGAACTAAGTTCAGATGTTCAGTTAGTGGAATATTGTAGTCCAGATGTTACAGGTTTGTTACCTAGCTATAGTGAAAATCATACACCATAAGATGAACTAAGTTCAGATGTTCAGTTAGTGGAATGTTGTAGTCCAGATGTTACAGGTTTGTTACCTAGCTATAGTGAAAATCATACACCATAAGATGAACTAAGTTCAGATGTTCAGTTAGTGGAATGTTGTAGTCCAGATGTTACAGGTTTGGTACCTAGCTATAGTGAAAATCATACACCATAAGATGAACTAAGTTCAAATGTTCAGTTAGTGGAATGTTGTAGTCCAGATGTTACAGGTTTGTTACCTAGCTATAGTGAAAATCATACACCATAAGATGAACTAAGTTCAGATGTTCAGTTAGTGGAATGTTGTAGTCCAGATGTTACAGGTTTGTTACCTAGCTATAGTGAAAATCATACACCATAAGATGAACTAAGTTCATATGTTCAGTTAGTGGAATGTTGTAGTCCAGATGTTACAGGTTTGTTACCTAGCTATAGTGAAAATCATACACCATAAGATGAACTAAGTTCAGATGTTCAGTTAGTGGAATGTTGTAGTCCAGATGTTACAGGTTTGTTACCTAGCTATAGTGAAAATCATACACCATAAGATGAACTAAGTTCAGATGTTCAGTTAGTGGAATGTTGTAGTCCAGATGTTACAGGTTTGGTACCTAGCTATAGTGAAAATCATACACCATAAGATGAACTAAGTTCAGATGTTCAGTTAGTGGAATATTGTAGTCCAGATGTTACAGGTTTGTTACCTAGCTATAGTGAAAATCATACACCATAAGATGAACTAAGTTCAGATGTTCAGTTAGTGGAATATTGTAGTCCAGATGTTACAGGTTTGTTACCTAGCTATAGTGAAAATCATACACCATAAGATGAACTAAGTTCAGATGTTCAGTTAGTGGAATATTGTAGTCCAGATGTTACAGGTTTGTTACCTAGCTATAGTGAAAATCATACACCATAAGATGAACTAAGTTCAGACGTTCAGTTAGTGGAATGTTGTAGTCCAGATGTTACAGGTTTGTTACCTAGTTATAGTGAAAATCATACACCATAAGATGAACTAAGTTCAGACGTTCAGTTAGTGGAATGTTGTAGTCCAGATGTTACAGGTTTGTTACCTAGCTATAGTGAAAATCATACACCATAAGATGAACTAAGTTCAGATGTTCAGTTAGTGGAATGTTGTAGTCCAGATGTTACAGGTTTGTTACCTAGCTATAGTGAAAATCATACACCATAAGATGAACTAAGTTCAGATGTTCAGTTAGTGGAATGTTGTAGTCCAGATGTTACAGGTTTGTTACCTAGCTATAGTGAAAATCATACACCATAAGATGAACTAAGTTCAGATGTTCAGTTAGTGGAATGTTGTAGTCCAGATGTTACAGGTTTGTTACCTAGCTATAGTGAAAATCATACACCATAAGATGAACTAAGTTCAGATGTTCAGTTAGTGGAATGTTGTAGTCCAGATGTTACAGGTTTGTTACCTAGCTATAGTGAAAATCATACACCATAAGATGAACTAAGTTCAGATGTTCAGTTAGTGGAATGTTGTAGTCCAGATGTTACAGGTTTGTTACCTAGCTATAGTGAAAATCATACACCATAAGATGAACTAAGTTCAGATGTTCAGTTAGTGGAATGTTGTAGTCCAGATGTTACAGGTTTGTTACCTAGCTATAGTGAAAATCATACACCATAAGATGAACTAAGTTCAGATGTTCAGTTAGTGGAATATTGTAGTCCAGATGTTACAGGTTTGTTACCTAGCTATAGTGAAAATCATACACCATAAGATGAACTAAGTTCAGATGTTCAGTTAGTGGAATGTTGTAGTCCAGATGTTACAGGTTTGTTACCTAGCTATAGTGAAAATCATACACCATAAGATGAACTAAGTTCAGATGTTCAGTTAGTGGAATGTTGTAGTCCAGATGTTACAGGTTTGTTACCTAGCTATAGTGAAAATCATACACCATAAGATGAACTAAGTTCAGATGTTCAGTTAGTGGAATGTTGTAGTCCAGGTGTTACGGGTTTGTTACCTAGCTATAGTGAAAATCATACACCATAAGATGAACTAAGTTCAGATGTTCAGTTAGTGGAATGTTGTAGTCCAGGTATATATATATATATATATATACACACACACACACACTATGTTTCAAGTTTCAAATTACCTCCACTCTCCTCCTTACAATATCGGACAAAAAGAAACAAATCTGTCGGGATGCGACACACATCTGGGAGAACTCGGTATGCTGCTTTTTTTGTGTTTTCATGATTAGCACGTGCACAGATAGCAAGAGCAAAAATGGGAAACTTCTGTTTGGCACATCGATGCTTGACACTTATATTGCGAATTGTCTCCACAGCCTCTTCACCTCTCCCAGCTGCTATCAAACTGAAATATAATTTCTCTTGTAATGTTTAAACTTTTATTTTTGTGCATTTTACACTCAAATGTTTTTTGTAACTTAGTACATGTACTGTTTTTTGTTTTACACAATCTGTTCATAGAAACATTTGAAATGATATGCAATATAAATGGGGTTTGAGGTGAATTATAATAAGGCTTTGTCGTAATAGATGGTTAGCTCCATGTAGAACATGTTACCCCATGATTATTTTTAGTTGACAGCTGAAATACTTTTCATGCATTTCTTGACAATTCATACTGCATTTTACTTGATTTTGGTTGGTCTTAGCAGAAATGAAACTACTGGACCAAAATTACAAATGTTGGATGACAGTTTACTTTTGTCTGGAAACTGAGATGAAAGTGGTGTGCTTGAGTACCTAAATAACGTGGGTTCGTTTTTAAGTACTTCTTGACAATTCCTACTGCATTTCACTTGAATTTGGTTGGTCTTAGCAGAAATGAAACTACTGGACCAAAGTTACAGATGTTGGATGACAGCTTGCTTTTGTCTGGAAACTGAGATGAAAGTTATGTGACAGAGTCATGGCTACCAATACTGATTATGGACAAGTTCCCCAGATTTGGGACAACTTTTACCCAAAACTGTTTAGGGACAAGTTCCCCAGATTTGGGACTACTTGTACCCAATACTGATTCAACTTGGCTCAAAAGACAGTTCTTTAAACAATTATTAACAGTGGTGATGGGAATCAGTCAGAAATTCATAATCGATAATCGGTTCCCCTTAACCATCTGATCATCGATTATAATCAGTTACTAAGAGCAAATTTTAATTTTTGTTACACAGTTATATCTTTGATCAAGAGTTCAATATATTTATAAATGTACAGGAGTAATCTCTTTTAATGACATTTACACTTTAACCTCACAATAATATTACATTGTGTGTTACTTTTGTTCTACAACTTTGTTAAATGAACGTATATTTATATGGCTGATCAGCCATATGTAACTGAAATACTGCTATAATCCCCTGAAATTCTTTCATTCATATGTGATATGTCTATAATTTAAAGTATAGAAGGACATGATTTTCTTGTTTGTCACTGATTATAAATACTACAGAAGATGTTGCAATTTAACTGAAACGAACCAACGAAATGTGTTTAAATTTATTAACTCAACAATTTAACAACTTGACTATGTAATAATGACTATATGCTCCTAATTATGAATCATAAGGTTTTATATTTGTAGTTGTGAAAGGATTTATTTAATAAATTTCAGGTCAACTTTAGTGGCTGGGAGTTTTACTAACCTTTGTGCTTTGCATACACCTAAAAAGTAGTCTCAATTTACACACAATCAATTATGGAGTTCACGATTATCTTATTGGTTTGCTCAACCAACTGATGATCGATTATAATCAATAATCGGAACAAAACTAATGAACAGGTCTGATTTTTCCCCCATTTTCTATGCCCATTACTCGCCCACAATCCAATATGACCCCTAGTCCTACAATGTAAGACATAGCAAAAGTTGTTTTTGTTTTAGTGCCATCACCCCCGAACAAAACTATTGGGTGATGTGTCTTATGATATAGGACTAGTATGACCCAAGCATATAATGGCATAGAACACGTAAAATATTATGGTCTGAAATGTCCGCTACTATGGGTTGAAATGTCCATAAAGTGGGCATAAATGTCTTGGGCCGAAATATAAATGAGAAATTAAAGTGGTGTACTTAACAGTCTCTCTAAACACCCCAAGACACCCCAAGATCACCCTAATATTGCATATATTAGCACCAAATCTCGTAAAAACATACCAAGATGCGGAAAAAAAGAAAAGAAAACACACATACTGACACTGTTACTATTTATTTGGTAATGATTTATAGTATTGGTTGATGCACAAGAGTCTGACGTTTTATCAATAAAGTACGGCGAAATGTCTGACAAAATTAAATACCCTTATCAATATATATATATATTTATATATATATATATATATATATATATATAAACACAAGAAGTGCAAGCGTGACCACAACCCTTCGCTCGATTCGACATTTTCTCACGAGTCTTTTATCGCTTCAGAATCGCAAGAAGACTGAAACACTACACATATGCATTCAAAAGACAGTTACTTACCAATGCATAGCTCTTAACTGACCATGTCCTGAATCCAACCAGGGAATTAACCTTTATTTTCACCATTATGGTCACATTAGCCAAGGTCGGAAATTTATCTGAAGGAAGTAGCCCATTCTACCAGTTTCTACCCTGCAGTAAATATCTGTTCATCATCATCAGTCTCTTGACCTAGTGTGGTCGTTGAGGCACTGTGCTGCTGAACATCTGACCAGTTCCCTCCACTTGACTCGATCATGTGCCAATGCCTGTGTCTGTGCAAAACTTGTCCTGGTCCATTCTGTGATGTTGTCACTCCACTTTTTTCTCTGTCTACCTCTCCTTCTACCACCTTGGACACTACCCTGCAGTACTGTTGTGGTTAGACTGTTGGCTCTCGTGACATCGCCATACCATTTCAGCTTTCTCTTTTTGACAATGGTGAGGAGGTCTTCATAATGGCCTACTTTGTGCCTGATGGTGTTACGCACTTCTTCATTTTCTTATGTGGTCCATGTAAGAGATGCCAAGCACAGGATATATTATTGATAAGGGTATTTCATTTTGTTAGACATTTCGCCGTACTTTATTGATAAAACGTCAGACTCCTGTGGTTAAAGTATACAATGCGAGAGAAAATATGGAAATAAAACCATTAGTTATATAAATAACCTCACTACTTACTTTTCAATGGATGTGACATTCTCCTTTTTGAGTTCTTCTTCATTTGTACAAGCCGTCCCTCCCTCTGTTCCAAGGCACAGAAAACGAGTCAGTCGTTTGATCGGGTCTACGGAAAATACATACCCTCCTTCAGCGTTCTTCACTTGTTGTGGACCATGAAGAGACAAAAACTCAGGCATTTGTTGGTGAGGCAATTCACCCTTTTCTGGGATAGACATTTTTCCTTTCTTTTATCCTTCTATAATTCCACGTCTATTTGATCTTGTACCTTTTGCACCAGTTTAAACAACCTAAGCCACGCAGCGTTTATATATAGCAATATTGGGGATTTTCCCTGGTACTAAAAATATTCGGTTCATTAATTTAAAATAGAATAAAGGTATTTACCGGATTGAATTTATTTACTATTATAAATACCGGAATTAAAGTACTTACCAGAATAATTGTGAATATCAAAATAAAATGAAGATGTAAGAGTTACAGTCTACGCATTGGTAATATAAATTGAAATTTTCTTTTGCAGCTAAAAACTTAAATTCCACATTGAATTGCAGTATATAGTCTAAAGACTTGCTTAAAAAAGTCGGACAATGAGTGCAATTAGGCTAGACCAACAAATTGTTCTCCGCCATTTTTTATTTTCTCTGTCGCCAGTCAAAAAAAAAAAATGCGGAGAACAATTTGTTGGTCTACATTTAGGCGGGAACGATTAATACTGTAAAAATTACATGCGGCAAAAAATATCTCAAAATTAAAACTAAATCATAATTGTTCAAAAAGCGTGGGAATATATTTCTGCGTCTAGTCGATTTTTTTTTAACTGGCACCCAGTTTTGTTTGTACGTTCATATTCAGTGGTGCTTATCGATAAGATAGCCTACACAGTGCCCCAGCATGAGTACCCTTTTGGTCAGTAAAGATTCAGAGACACTTACGTGCTATTTTTTCACCTTATATGGAAGTCAGTAGATTTTTGTTGTATTTTCCTCCAAATCTCTGTTGAAAAAGAAAACAGCTGATTATTTGATTACATTTATTATGAATTAAGTTATACACAGTAATGCAAATTCAAGGGATGCATGCTATCATTTACAATAAAATAAATTTAAAAAATTCATTGTGATTAAAAATAGAAAAGTTGATAATGAAAAGCTATAATGAAAATGGTATTGTCAAAAAGGTACCCGCGGTTTTTTTAAAAAAATAATTGAGTTCTCAGATGTAAAAATGACAATAAGTTAAACATTGTTTCAGGTTTGTTACATTGCTGCACGCTCATATACATATTTCACTTCCATAATTTATCTGCGGACTGAGCCTACGGTATTAGCGTTAGGTTCCCGGATATTGTTGCCCGGGTTGTTCATTCACGTTTATTTTTCTCTGTACATGTATTTTACCTTTGCTCTTAGTGGCAGCTACTGTCGTCGTTCCGTCAGTTGAGGTTACGTATTTACGTTATTTTCTGACAAATTTCCGAATGCTCATGCAATATAATGTATATCATTGTAATAATTTTAACAAGCAATTATGTTTAATGATCTTGATAACTGCCAGCAGCGACAATTTTTTCTTTTTTCAGCTTGTAATTAATTACGTTAACGAAGAACGAATGATAAAAATGATAAATACCTTTTAACACAATTGTGAGAATACTCGTGATTTTGATCATGAGTTATGACATTTAATTTTTTTCTAAAAGGAATGTTTATCTAATTCTCAAGGTTGTTTCTATCTTAAACATCGGTCTTAGTGGAGTCCTTTTTTATTGCATTTTACAGGATTTATTTCTTTACTTCCATTATTCATTGGAAAAACAAGGTCTGACAAACTTCAGGAATAAGTAACTGTTTTGAATTACTGTAAATTCATGTTTGGACAGTTTAGATCTATACCATTGTGATACATAAAGTTAGCGCATCAAACTAATCTAGACTATTGGCACATTAGCACAATAAATTCGACTTTATTTAGAACATCACTGGAATTCATTTGGAAATACTCGATAATTTTGGACATTAAGGACAATTTAAGATTTCATTCACGATATTGAATGTTAATTTTAATATTTCACTATTTATGCTAGGGAAATGAATTATTTGTTTCTTTTTACTCTTGTCATGTTACTTACTTTACGAACATATAGTCGTAACACTACCGTAATCAATTTAGTCGAACTACAATCATGATCCGACCCCTCAAAAGGGTCATCATTGTTTTATGAGACTTTTATGAGATGTTTGGCTGGAATGTTCTATAGATCGATCTCATAAACACATGCTAGGAACTCAGGACGATAGAAAGAAGAGAAGAATGAGTTCCTAGATAAAGGATGTCACATGATGATGGAATGTCTAGGGAATCAGGTACGGAATCGTATGAGACTCTTGCTGGTACGGAAAACTTATTTATGATGTTAGTCCACTAATGTCGTTTTTTTAAGAATCTTATCCATAACTTTTATGAAATAACTCTCTCAAAAGAAAGAGTCACTCATAACGTTGTAGATACGGCTACATCGTTGAGAGAGAGAGAGAGAGAGAGAGAGAGAGAGAGAGAGAGAGAGAGAGAGAGAGAGAGAGAAGGTTTCTTAAAAGCGTGTCGCCGCCGCGATGATAAAACAGCTACACTACATCTGAAATGAGAAGGCGAAGATCTATTTTCTCGTCGATACAGAACTGACTTTATTTAATTAATCAACACACATATATTGACTACATTCTAGAAACACATCTAAAAAGTTTATAATAAAAATTCATGCAATGCATATTATATTTTCCTTTTTCAAGCTTTCCAACTTCATTTATTCGTATAACTTCTGCATTTTAGAATATTATACAAATAGTTCATTCTCGATCAATTTCAAGATAGCCAAAAGTATAAAATATAATAAGTGTAATTAATGCAACAATTAATTTAAGGAAATGCATTTTACTAATTTTAAAATAGAATATTGATTTAGAATATATTGCTAGATAATATTCTTTCTTACTTAAAGAATACTTTATTTCAATCATTAAATCAAAACATGAAGTTGGTAGCAATCTCAACCTTACAATAAAAATTACATAAATATAATTAAATATGAATCCTTTAGAACATTTAAACATTACGTTACAATATATTATAAATAAAAGTATTAAGTGAACAATGTTGCTAACATAACAATGTTACTATTAAAATCTTAACATTAAAAGTACTTATTCCTAAAGAAGTTACGACATATACAATTGTTTTACCTGAAATGAGAAGGCGAAAGTCTATTTCCTCGTCGATATAGAACTGACTTGACCCTTTAACGCGCGGTCTATTTATACGCATCTTGTGTCAGGTTTAAGGTATCGGTGAGGAAATATGTCCGCTCTCTTCAGGTAAGAATCAGTTTCTCCTGGTCAAAACCGGCTTAATTTACGTCATTTGACATAAGGTAGAACTCAAATTTGTAGTTTATCTATATTCGTTTGGCATTAGTTAGGTCCAAATATGATAATTCCTTAGTATTCTAAACCAGCAACATGTTTAAACATACTAAGACATCAGCGATGTCTGTCCATCATTAGATAAGAACCATTTTGTAGCGACGACTGTCCATCATTAGATAAGAACCATTCTGTATTTACGTCAGCACGGAAGTTCGTTCTATTTTTTTATTAACCGAATTAGACTTTTGCCAATGCCTGGTTTTACAGAATATATGTTTCACTGATAAAACTTAGGAGCTGACTGACCCAGTAAGATTTTTGCTTTTTAACCTAATTCCACACAATAATGTACATTCGTATAGCTAGTGATTTACGTTGCCAACTTATGCTTTGTACATCAACTATTTTCCTTCAATTGATATATAGTTGTGCTTTGGAAATAAATGAAATTAATCTGAGCACACTTTAGAACTTACTTAATATAAATGAATAAAACATTACTTTAATACAATTTAAAGAAAATAGTAATCTTATTAATTTTACTAAAAAATCAATTCCTAATAATTGCGCACGAATAAACCCACCCTAACTGAACTTATATATTCGAGTCTCCACTGAAGGTTTCAATCCTTTATTTGTTAAAATTTATATAATTTATATGTAAAAGAATTAAATCGGTGATAAATTATATCCCTATATCTGTCATCATCATCATCATCATCAGTCTCTTGACCAAGTGTGGTCGTTGAGGCACTGTGCTGCTGAACATCTGACCAGTTCCCTCCACTTGTCTCAAGCATTTGCCAACGCCTGTGTCTCCGCAAAACTATTCCTGGTCCATTATGGATGTCAGTCTACTTTTTTCTCTGTCTACCTCTTCTTCTGCCACCCTGGACACTGCCCTGCAGTACTGTTGTGGATAGACTGTTAGCTCTAGTGACATTACCCTATCATTTCAGCTTTCTCTTTTTGACAGTGGTGAGTAGATCTTCATAATTGCCTACTTTGTGCCTGATGGTGTTACGCACTTCTTCATTTGTAATGTGGTCCATGTAAGAGATGCCAAGGATGGTTATGTAGCATCTTATTTCAAGTACCTGGATTTTTCGTTGTAATTCTGCTGTCAGGGTCCAGGCCTCACATGAATACAGAAAGATTGAGATGACTAGTGCTCTCAATAGTTTTATTCTAGTTTTTAGACAAAAATATATCTGTCTTATTGTAATTTAAGTTGCATATCTATGTCACCCTTTATTGAAAATGCTTGAGTTGCCAACAAAACCCCAATTTCGCTTTTCACTTATCTGTATGCTTACATTGCATTAATGGAAAAAAGCCAAATCCGTTTGAAAAAAAATAAAATCTTCGTTTTATTTTGGTATTACACAGTTATTCTGGTAATTAATTTTATTCCGGTAATTACTCCAGTTAATATCTTTATTCCAGTTAACCTGTTGACCGAAAATATTCTCCTAATTGCAAGAGAACAAAGTGATTCTGATCCCGGATCGAAGCTGAAAAAAAGAGAGAAAAAAAGACGGAACTCCCCCCCCCCCCAATAGTCATGATATATAGCAGTAGACCATTGAAGATATTCAAAAGAAAAATTTTTTCGAGTTAAGATTCAGAAATTATATTCTTTGCTATGTGACTGATTTCAAATATAAGTTGTCAAAGACTTGATAAGTAGAAAAACTAACTAACTTACTTCCGACTAAGTAGTATGGTCCTTATAAAGTTGAAAAGAAAGTAAGCGACTTTAGTTACACCATTAACACTCCATGGAGCGTAAACACACACACACACACACACACACACACAGATATATATATATATATATATATATATATATATATATATATATATATATATATATATATATATATATATATATATATATATCACTCAGTTAAATATCCATTTGGTTTCAATCCTGTTACATAGCTTATCATTTTATTTCTTTAGTAAAATTGTAGTACAATTGGCCAGCTAGTTTAAGAGATGCTAAGGCTGAGTTTGTAAATTTTGTCCACACCGACGTTTCTTTTTTCTTTTTTAATTTGTAAACGGCGCTACATGTGTGATGTGTAAAATGTATTTTCGTCCTTCATGCGTTGCTATAGCAATTGATCTTGACCTGGCTCCTTATTTTGTTTACACACTCAAGTTCAGTTCTTAATTCTTAATAACTACAAAATTAATGTACTTGCTGCTACATCGTCAAATGACAGGTTTTGAGAATGGGATTCTTTTGAATACATGTAGCCTATTCTATGAAAAATTAATTCACAAATTCTTCAATAAGCAAAGAAGGATTATTTGAGTTAAATGTCCACTTTCAGCATTATTTAAGTTTGAGAAAGCATTCAGGCTGACGAATTTTGTGAACTTGTTACCAATTCGACGTGTGTGCGTGAGAGATGGATAAATTAGAGAGGACGTGTGCACACCAGTATTGTGTAATGTATATTTTATTTAACTGTTTGTTTAGTGTTTTTTTTTTCGCTAAATTATTTAATTGTATGATATTGCAAATGTAACATCGTATGTTGGATCTCTGTGTATGGGCTTACTATCAAGATAAGTATTAATAGAACAAGTAAATGTTAATTTGGGTGTAAGTTTTGGCATTTCCTGAGTTTAATCCAGGTTATGGTTTTGATTTGGTAAACATTAGGATCATTCTAGAAGGTTATTTCCCATTAGGTAATGTTTTTTGTTGTTGTTATAAATAGAACATACTAAATGCGACCCGAAGTCAAATAGAGAACTGTATAATGTTTTATTTGTAAGGACATGGCAATTTGTACTTTAACATCTAACACTTTTTAGCTGTAAAATGTCGTGTCCACATTGGATCCATAATTTTCTTAAAATTATTGAATTGAAGTGTTTATTTTCTCTGGAAATAAAAAACTCTTAGATAAAGACATTAACTGGAATTTATTCTGAATTCAAATCCGGAATTATATTACTGTGATTGAAAAAAACTGCGGACACATCAACACTCTATAAGCTATAACAGACATACACATCGTCTTCATAGTTTTTTTATTTTTTCGGGATTTGTACTGAGTTTTATTTAGGACTTTAAATTACTAGAACTGGTATTCGTTGATTACCTATTGTTGTGATTTAACTCGCAATACCTGAAGTTCTTTTCTCTCATTTTCACTTTGTAATCTAGGCAAATAAATTACTTGTTAAATTTTACAAAGCTTGTTGGCTTTCTTTATTTCTGTTACTTTAAGAGCATAGACTTAAACAAAAACATAGACAAAAAATTGTGGGCTCGTCCGGGATACAAATATTTCTTTCAAATATTTCAGAAAACGTAGGGATCTTTGTTTGTTTCAAGCTTTGATTAATCTTATTTTTGGAATTTTCCTTGGTATTATTTCACATTTGTAAATCTTTGTCAAAACAATTAGCTTTTTACAATGCCATCTAAAGGTTAGATCGTTATTTCAACTCCTATCCAGGAACTGTTAGACTTCTTGAAAAAAGATGAATTGCTTCAGCTTGCCAGAAAATATGATCTTTCTGATGCAACAGCGTTTTTATCGAAGAAATAAATTTAAAAAAGGTTGGTCCCCTATTTGGTGGATGAGAGTATTTTGGATAAAAGTCTTTGGATTTGATTAGTAAGCCTGTATCAAATTCGAACATAAAAGTAAAGGATTAAAATTAAACTTCAATATCGAATTGGAGCTAAGATAGCTTGAGTTTCAGAAAAAGAAAGAAGAAAAACATGCTTTTGGATAATGAGAAATGAGAAATGATAACAGACGCAATTAGATAAAGAGGAACGGGAGAAGAAAATGCAATTGGAGAAAGAGGAGAGAGAGACAAACGCATCTACAAAAGAGGAAAAGCAAATGCTGTTGGGAAAAATTAGCGAGAAAGGCAAATGCAAATGCAAAAGGAAAAGGAAGGGAATATCAATTTTAGATTGAAAGAATTCGAGCTGGCAGGTAACAAGCATATCCCTACTTTACAAATTCAAATTTTGACTTTACTCACAATATTAGGTCAGTATTCTTTTTTTTTTATAGAAAACTTAATATATATATATATATATATATATATATATATATATATATATATATATATAGTCGTCATTTTGAAAAAGTCGCTGAAAATTCGAAATGGCCGAGAGAGCATTGGACTCTACTATTGGAATGTGTGCTTTTTGGCAAAGCCCGAGACATCTAGTTTTTCCGTCAGTACAGCAAAGTGTTGACTATGAACGGTTAAGGAATACATCTTAAAAAGAGTTATCAGTTGAATTATCCGAAAACATTCAGGAACTGTAATAAAGATGGACAAACTCATGTCGCATTTGTAAGACAAAATACCCAGTTCTTTGATAGGTGTTGCTTAGTCAGGAAAGTTGATCAAGCTTACGAAAATCTGAGACAACTCATATTACACGAATAGTCAAAGAGTTAAAGAATTGCGTTCATTGTGATGTTGGGACTTATCTTGATGAACATAAGGTCGAAACTTTAGAAACTGCTGCTCGTATTGCTGACGAGTATTCCTTAGCTCACAACGTTTCTTTTATCAGTAAGTCTTCCACCCAGCAGTCATAAGGTAAACAAAAAATATATTTCAATGTGAGCCCTTCCAAATCTCAGTCTGGTACAACATTTTTAGAACTCAAGTTTCTGATAAGATTAATCAGAAGTCCTTATCTCATTCTGCAGGTACCTATTGCAAGACGAAAGGACACATTTTTATGATTGCTACAAATTGAAAAATAAGCAAAAATATTAAGACAGACTAATTCCAAATGCACTTATTTTTACGAGGTCAAGGTCACTGTCATGTATTGAAAGCAATACAATTGTTTGGTCATATACACCTAGTCTGATTTTATTATGGAGAATAATGAACCATTCATGTCGACGGGTTCTATATCGCTCATGAGTGATTCAGCCAATCCTATCTTTATTAAAATTTAAAGGGACGTAAGAGCTTATCAGTCATTCATTACCAGACAATTTGCCATTTTCTGAGAAGTATTCTTCTGATGACAGTGTTGTTATTCAGGATGTAGAGTGTGGCTTTGTTAATGTTCCTTTCCACTGCGCAAATTTGTCATCAGACATAGTCTCGGGATCCGTGACAGTCGGAATAGTATTCTCTTTAACTATTGAGGGCATTCATTTATTACAAGGCAATGACCTAGGTGGAGGCAAGGTTGTCGTTAATCCACTGGTAACTGACAAACAAAGCAAACATAGCATACATAGCATACGTAGCACCAGCATATTTTCCATGTATAAATTGATCTATTTCTATTGACATCTTGCACGTATATATACCAGATTCACAATTTTATCGGATCAATATGTTTCGTACGATTATTTAAAACTTTGCGTACATGTACCTTGTTTCCAATTAGTGCGTGTCTTGAGACGGTCCCTCGTTGAAAGCACGTGTCGGCTTTGAATCAGATCGACCGAAATCATCCATTCTATTCTAATTCATCCATTCTAATGATTGTTTCAACTCCTCACTATGTTTCAAGTAATTGGTAGAAATGTATGTATTACTAGATGACGATATTTAATGTTGCCTTATTTGTTTACAGTGTAATTTAATCAAACAGTGCCTCTCGGAACGTGCTCCACTACTTTGTCATGGCGCCCTTGCTCCCAGCCTTCCTTGTTCCTGAGTGCTGTGGTAGCGTTCTCGTTTCTAACCCGAATCGGAGAACCTTGAAAGTCTCCGTTGTTTATGTTTGTGCAAACATTAGAGGTTCTACATGGGTACAGAGAGTATAAATAAGACTCCCCGTCGTTGCAGACAAGAGACTGACATCATTGAAATCAGAACTGTCTGTCTACTTTCAGACCATAATTAGTCATGACTAATTTTATTCAGGTAAAAACTATCTCTGAAAGTGTTATGTTATTACAATGACAAAATTCGAATTTGCCTCGATTTTGTTTTATACAAAATTCGGATTTGCCCAGATTTGTCATTTATACAAATTTCGGACTTGTCCAGAATTTAAATATTGGAATTTCGAATTTGTCAAAAATTCGAATTTGTCCAGATTTTGGTTTACACGAATTTCGGATTTGACTAAATTTGCCACGATTTTCGTTTCAAGGTTATATTCTCTATAAATAGGGTTGATACAAATCTCCACAATAGGATTATACTTTGATACTAAAAAACATAATCATTGTTTTATAAAAATTAGTTTATAAAACATATGTGAGAAAATTGTTGTTTCTTAAAGCATCCGAGAAAAATTGGGTATTAAGCAACACTCTTGTTTGCTTATGTTGTATATTAAATGTATGGTCATGAAGTAAAATTATTAGTGTGCATGTAAATGTACTTGTATCTTGCTGGTGTGTACACATGGGTGAGGCCGAATAGGTATGTTGGACTGGAGTGCGTCAGTGAGAACAAATTTTATGTTTGATTCTGGATCGAATGGATAGCCAGTATAGGGTACAGAGCAGTGGGCAGGTGTGCTCTGATCATGGTACTCTAAAGATGACCCGAGCAGCCGTGTTTTTCACTTTTTGAAGTTTCTGGAGTAGATATTGAGACGAACCAGACAGAAATGAGTTACAATAGTCCAGTCTTGAAAATACTAATGAACACTCAATTTTTTTAGTGGCATCAACTGAAAGATATTTGCGAATGGACCTGATGCGTCTCAGTTCAAGATATGCAGCCTTGCATATGTTCATGACATGTTGGTGCAATGTGAGAGTACTGTCTAGAGTAACACTTAGGTTTCGTACTGACTGTGTGAATTTATTGTTTGAGGTAAAGGATGTGAATGAGAAAGTCTTTGTGTTGTGATCAGAATGGCTTCAGTTTTATCATCATTCATCTACAGCTTATTACATGTCATCCATGATTTCACATCAGAAATGCACCTCTCTACTCCTTGGATGGTACCATCAACTTCAATTATAAACAAGGTTAAAATCATTCTCATGCAATGAGTCCCCAGAACAATCATAAACAAGGTAAAAATCATCCTTATGTGTCGAGTCCCCAGAACAATCATAAACAAGGTTAAAATCATTCTTATGTGTCGAGTCCCCAGAACAATCATAAACAAGGTAAAAATCACTATCAAGCAATTTTTGTAGTTCATCTATATGATCTTGCTGGCCAAGAAAAAGGAAATAATGCTTGGACAATTTAATTGTCATTATCAATGTATTCGTATGTTAAAGGGTATAAAGAATGAATCATGAATTTCATTATAAGCACCTATTGAAACTTATTTACAACGCTGTAATTTCATATTTATAAGCTTTTACATATATATATATATATATATATATATATATATATATATATATATATATATATATATATATATATATATATATATATATATATGATATTATACAGAAAATCCACCTTTCAACAGAAATAAATTATTAACAATCACCTCACTTGATGAATGAGAAAACTAATTTTTCACAGCAAAATATATTTCTTCAAGCACACTTACCCAGTCATAATACATAAGGAGAACTACTACACTACCTTGCAAAACCAGCCATCCCAGATAAACAATTTTAGCTAAAGGGAGCTAAAAGTTGCCTGCTAACCTAGGTGGAACTCAGGCAGAGTGATCTCTCCTTGTAAAAGGACTGGCAAAACCCGTGAACGTCACAGTTACTACTTAAGTGTAATGCATGCTGGGAGGGTATATCTGTATTATGGTTTGGTAAGTATTCTTGAAGAAACATATTTTACCAGGAAAAAAATTGGTTTATTCTTTAAATACATAATGAAATCATAATACCTAAAGAGAATAAGTAAAATGTGGCGGGAGGTAAAATACTCACGAATTATCATATTCAGACCCCTAAGGTAGGCGAGACAGCTTCTTAAGTCACTTGACTAGAAGAGACTCCATCTGTCAGGAAGTGACTTCATATAGGGAAAAATGCCCCATTCCCCTGCAAATCCAGTGGAAGCCATGAAGTCACATTTTCAGGAAGCTGTCAATTGACCCGGAAGGGTGACCTACTGAGCTGCAAATATAGGCCTGACCAGATTGACCTTTGGGATGAAAGATTTCTGAGATCAATGAGAATGTGGATCATGATCTCCATCAATTGACCGGGATAGCCAGAGAACAAGTCTACAGTACAAGTCACATGGGTCATATATGCACATTTACTCAATTTAAAATTAAATGTAAAAAAGTGTATTAAATGTAACACTAATTTTTTTTTTAACCAAAGTCTATTCAATCCTGATTATTGAATGCTTTGCACCTTACTGTCACCAAGAAACGTCCTGACAAAAATATATCACTATTGACTTTTTACAATGGTGGCTATGCACTAAACGTGGGTCAACATAAGAGTGAGTCAAGTGGAATCGTCACAATCAAAGGTAGTATGAATTTGTTTATCAGCATTGATGTCATTGTGACATCACACGACATTCAATCCAGATTGTGCTGGAGCACAGGTTTAGGTTTATTTCATCCAAAAGACGTCTACGTACTTTAACCTTGATTTCTCCGTATCCACCTATTATGGCATCTAAATAATGACCTTCCATTACTGAAATATTCAGTGTGGAATGTGTACATGACCCGTGTAATTTGCATAAATCCTATGATGGTGGCAAACGGTCTAACCTCATGAGTAAAAATGTTCAAGTTCATTGGAGCAGGGGGTTGTTTCTCAATATGTAGAGTGAATAACACACTTAATCTAGGACAAGACAGTTTGTGTTGATATATCCTCCAGTTCCTTCTTGTTTTCCCTTGACAAAGTGGCTTTGTTCTATTAAGATACCACTTCAAAGCACAAAACAGGGTCTAGCAGGTGACCTTGAGCTTATGTGTCTAAACTAAACTGAGGTTACATCATGAAAGTCTGTTTACCCATGAAAGGAAACAGGTTCTTGGCGACAGGAGGATGTTGTCATGTGTAAAACTGACCTGTCTTGTCGGAACTGCAGTTGGGTGGCTAGGCTCGTATATTTGGGTATCATCAGCGTACAAATGGTGAGACAATGGGTGATGATCTATGACACTTGAGATTGGCTGAGTGTATATAATGAAGAAACAAGTCCAACAACAGACCCCTGTGGAACAACACAACATAGATCAACTGGGCTGGAGTGTATTACATTTGCAGATACAATTTGTGTCCTGTTGACTAAGTAGGACTTGAACCACTATACAGCTGTATTGTGAATAACATGCTGGAAACGATGAAGTATTATATCATGGTATATTGTGTCAAATGCTGCAGACAAATCAAGGAAGGTGAGTTTCAGTATTGTGGCAAGGGCGATATGCAGACTGTTCATTGCTACAAAAATGACTGTTTGAATTCAAATGAGATACAAGTTAGGTTAGAATAATATTTTTTTCTAACAGTTGTTATATGAACTTTAGATTAGAAACTGAGCGGTAGTTCTTTAAATCGTTTTGGTCATTTTTCAGTTTTGAAAAATGATGGGAATTCCCCAGATGAGAGTGATATATTAATAACATCAGTTAGCGAAGGCAATATTGGGTCTAAGCACTCAAGCAGCAGTGATATTGGGATTGAATCAAGTTTACATGACTTCGGTCCACTCTTCATCACAATTATCCGTACTAAATACGGCTTAACGTCCCTTGTAAACGATGTGAGCTAATTGAGTTCATCTGTGGGTACATGGACCAAGACGAAATTACACAGCTGTGGACAATACGTTATCTGCCAAAGCCTTGTTTATCAAAATGACCAGTTTTATAAATGTCTATAGTTTTTAGAGGTTTGTATTGATATCATATTTAAAGGCCTGATTTCTTCTTTAAACTATTTGTCTTTTATGCATTGGAATTTAAAGTCTTCTGATTGTCATCCATTAGACATGTATACAACTAAACAGTATCATAAGTTATATTGACCGTTGCAATTAACGTTCACAAAAACAGGTGTAAACTCTTTAAACGCTTTGTGCACACTCCTTTTATTCTGGACCTTTATCCATGAAGTATATATTTTGCCTTAATAAATATCCAATGATAATGTAAGTTTTAATTATTACATGCACACTAGATTTCTCACCTGGAAATAAACATAAACGCTGTTTATTGCCTCTAACGGACGTTTTCTTCGCAGACGGTACAGTGCCAGTACATCCTCTATCAGACATTCTCCTTCGCAGACTTTACAATGACAGTACTGCTTCTATCGTACCTCCCTTCGCAGACGGTATAGTGCCTGTACTGCCATTAACATACATCCCTTTCGCAGACGGTACATTGCCAATAGTGCCTCTATCAGAATTCTCCTTCGCAGACGGTACAATGTCAATACGGACTCTATCAGACCTCCCCTTTTCAGACGATATAAGTGCCTGTACTACCTTTACCATACCTCCCTCAGACCTCCCCTTCGCAGACGGTACAATGCCACTAGTGCCTCTATCAGACCTCTCCTTCGCAGACGGTACAGTGCCACTAGTGCCTCTATCAGACCTCTCCTTCGCAGACGGTACAGTTCAAATACTGCCTCTATCAGACATCCCCTTCGCAGACGGTACAATGAAAATTTGGCTTCTATCAGACCTCCCCATCGCAGATGGTACACTGCCTTCAACAGACTTCCTTTTCTCATCCGGTACAATGACAGTAATGCCTCAATCAGACCTCCTATTCGAAGAAGGTACAGCGTCAATACTGTGTCTATCAGACCTCCACTTTGCAGACAGTAGAGTGCCAGTGCTGCCTCTGTCAGACCTCCCCCTCGCAGACGTTACAATGCCAGTAATGGATCTATAAGACCTCCCCTTTACAGAAGGTTCAGTGCCAGTACTGCCTCTTTCAGACCGTCCCCCAGCCCCATTCACAGACGGTACAGTGCCAGTACTGCCTCTATTAGACCTACCCACTGAGACGGTACAGTGCCAGTACTGCTGCTATTAGACCCCCCCCCCCTTAACAGACGATACAATTCCAAAAAATGCCTCTATCAGACATCCCCTTTGCAAACGGTAGACTGCCAGTATTGCAGACCTTCCCTTCGCAGAGGGTACAATGCCAAAACAATGTCAAAACTGCCTCTATCTGACCCCCTCCGCCTTCACAGACTGCAAAGTGCCAGTACTGACTCTATCAGACCTTCACCTTCGCAGACGGTATAGTACCTATAACACTTGTACTGTTAATAAATGCTCGCCGTTGCCATCCACTCTGTCTAAGTTAGTTGTTTTTGCCAAGATTTCATGCAACACTGTGATATGTATATTTTCATGTCAAAATTTAATGTGTGGTTTCATGTTGCAAGGATTAACCAGATTTAAACATGTATATGTTAGACTCCGGGGCTATTAATTTCGCGCCGTAAATATTTTCGAGGGTCAAATCGGCGAACAATTAGGTGTCAGCCAGTTACATAATAATCGTCATCACAGTTTTCACAGGAAAGTGATAGAATTCTGTGTTCGGATCAAAGGAACATCAAGTGGGGTCGTAAATCAACCCTTGATAGACTTTTAGGTCGGGGCAGTGTCTGATAATTGTATTAATCTACACACACTTGTAATTGAGCAAGGCGTGGCCAACATTAGAATTGCAAGCTTAAATCTATTTTTTTGAGAACTAAACAACTGCAGTCGCTAAACCAGCTTGCGAAATTATAAGGGAAACTTGTTATTCTTGGAATTACAAGGAGCTTCAGTACAGGTGAGTGACTATTTGCTCGATTGTTGTGAAGTATTACGGCATAGTAAGTGTGCTTTAATTATTGCAGTATGTATACTTTAGTACGTAGAATTACCATTTCTAGGGTTTGATTCATTCGTAGTGATTGATATATATGCATATTTTGAGATATGAGCAATGTTTATGTAAAGAATTCATATTGTAATTCACTACTGGGTTTATTCGTAGTAACCTCGTGCATTTATTATTTTGATATTATATCTTTACAAATGTTGAATTGAATTATAACTTTGTATAATGGTTGTAGTGTGCAACATTAGTTAATAAGGAATTTGCCTATTTGTGTATACTTTGTAGGAGTACCTGTGTAAGGATATATCACCGCATGGATATGTGGATATCTGTGTACACTTTGTAGAAGTGCAATGTACAGAAATGCGTCTGATTATATAATATTGTTCTGTATAATAAGATTAAGAATATATATATATATATATATATATATATATATATATATATATATATATATATATATATATATATATATATATATATATATATATATATATATATACCGTCACAGTGTACTACACATATCAAACAGAATGTGTATTTTGATGGGCACGAATGCGTGACCAAAAAAGGTAATGGCTTATCTGATGATATTGTTATTTAGTGTGATCTTAGATAGCTAGAGGATGTGCAATTCTAATATCCTTTTATGTTAATACAGGAAGCTCTTTGGGACCGGAGGAACTGTAGGAGACAGAGGGAAATACCCTAGTGCAGTTGGTCCGAGGCAGAAGTTAGACGGACTGGTGAGAGTTGTATAACCAGTCCAAAAAGATCATACAGATAAGTAGGAACACAGAACAGGAGGACAATCTATCACACTAAGTCAGATGATGAAATAGGCTGTCACGCGGTCGAGCGAAAGACGAGTGATAGGGTTTTAATTTGAATTGTATTTGAGAGATGACTGTTATTCAATGATATCAAAGTGTTGTTTATATGAATTTCACATTTTGTGTATTCACCGCTGACTGGGGGCTTGGAGCTTTACATATCTATATCACTACTTCAATTTCGGACAAAAACGAGCCAGGGTGGGTCTTCTGTAATAATTTAAATAATATTAGGAGAAACCTACCCTTAATGTAACAAAAGGGAAACCTCTACATGCAGTTTAAAAAATATTTAACTGGAGCTTTAAGTAGAGTAACAAGCCATAGACAATGTGTTGTACTTGTTTGCTTCTTGCTGATTTTTTTCTTTGCTTTTCTTTCTAAATCTTGTTTATTTGTCTATGAAAAAATGTTTATTAATATCACCTGTATATCGTATATTAAAATTTACTTTTCTGTTGCAAACAGTGTTCCCATATTTATTATGTTGTGTTCCCCGACATTTACCTGTAAGTATATGTTTCGCTCTTGTTTCGTTTTCCAATTGTAGTACAAACATTCTCATTTCTTTTATCTTGCACTCTGATGTATTGCATTTCGTTTTTCCATTTACTGTTTACCTTTTTCTCTCTTTTAGATCTGAAACATTATACAGCTGAATGTACACTTTAATTGTGCAATTTCAATTAAATTACTACAAGATGTATTCGAAAAGTGCACTTGCAAAGTCTCAATAGTCACGTACTGTGGAAGGTGTACAGGCATTTGCTTCATCAAGTGGTGTACATGGCATAAAACGTATTACTAAATCAAATGATAATGGTTAGTTTTGTTGTACTTATTTGTGACTGAATTTTTTATATGAGTTTTTAAATTGAGCATACTAAGTATTTTGTCGATGAAAATTCATACATAATTGAATAATTAATGAATCTCTGCTATACCATCTTTGAATAAAATCTGAAGGGCGAAAATTGTGTAGTACCATTTTTCTAAGTATTTGGTATGACTCAGCCACTAGGCCACCGGAGTGGTAAGCCTATGTTAACTACACATCTATGAAATGAGGTGGAGTTTCTCTGCAGATCTAAACGGGACCATTGAGAGCGATGACGGGCCCTGGGGTAAGAAACACTCGGGCCTCTCTTAGTTTTTGTTATATAAAAAAATATTTTATAAAATTATAAAGTACTGTTTGGCCCGGTAGCCTTCCCTACGGGTCTGTGCCCTGGGGATATATCTTCGATTGCCCACCCCCCTGTCGGCACTGAATGGAAAGCGTAATAAATTTCCTTAATAGTACGAAACGGCTTATGTGTTTAGCCAAGAACTCGAAACATTGTTTTGTTCCGATGCTCGTTATATATGCCCTGGTTGAACATATTATTCTAATGCTGGTTGTGTGTGCCTTGTGTGGAACATTGTTTTGTTAAATGCTTGCTATGTGTTTCTGGTGTGGAATAGTGGAATATTGTTTTGTTCCAGTGCTGGCTATCTGTGCACTTTGTGGAACATTGTGTATCCAATGTTGGCTGTGTGTGTACTGCGAGGAACATTGTTTTAGTAATGGTTGTGTGTATATGGTGTGGCAGAGGCCGAAACGCTTGACGGGACTTTAAACCTCTTTTATGGGAATTGTTTGTTATGCTATTAAAAATGTGTATGTCACAAACTGTTGCAAACAAATAGCCACGGCTGCTATGCGTTGTTATTGGTGTTGTTGTTATATGATTTAACGCCATTATTCAGCACAAGACAGGCTATACATGGTGGTCAGTATAAACGGTGGAGGAAGAACCCTGGACAACCCCGGGTAGAACCAGCGATCCACGATAATCTGCTGATTGGCTTTCTCACGTATCAACTTTAGCCGAGCCCGAGACTCGAAGCCACAAAGACAGAGGTAAGATGGCAGTGATCCGGAATGGTGAGCGCGTTAGACCATCCGGCCACTCGGGCTCCGGCTGCTAGATGGATATAGTTATTATAAAGTACGATTTAGCTGTATATTTGCGTGATTTGTATTTTAAGATTTGTAATTATTGTTCATGACTTTTCTAAATATAAAATTGTTTGCTCTTCTTTTTTATTTTTTTAAATTTATTTTCTAAAAGAAAATGGTTTTCATTTCTACCGGAATATACACCACCTATCAAATGTTATGTGACCTATATTTTAATAAACTGATGTATGTGCATTTTCATATAGTTGGAACGAAGATTGCAATTAAAGAAATGTTCAAAAAGACCTCGCTATTTACTGAAGATCCTCATGAAACCTCGACCGAAGGAATACTAAGAAAAACGATGTCCAACACCAACCGATTTTCATTTTATTACGTAAATTCCCGGCACATTATGTTCTGAGGTAGAGATCTGTTAAATGGTAAAAACTTTATTAAAATAAAGATTTCCTCATGTATATTGCCTTTACCTTTCAGTATGTTCACTGAAAAATGTTTTTTTTAATAAAAAAAGAAGCTTGGATTTCTTCTTTTACACAGGCAGTTTTAAGTCTTTATTTGTTAAATCAAGCCAAGGAAATCGTAGCTAAGTGTCTCTCCCAAAAGGCAACGACTAATTCTGGTGTAGGCGGGCAGCCATGGCCGTCTTGGCTATATGGACACACATGACAATTTTAATTTTATTATATGTTCTTTAAATTTATTTCTCAGTACTGACCTTTCCACTGTGACAATCAATACACATCAGACGTTACTCTAATATACCTCCAACGATGACTTCAAGGTGAAGTTCTTGTCAATGGTTCACCGGCATTTTTTTGAGAGGCTGCACTATAAACTGAGCAGCATGTAAACAGAACATAGATTTCACTTCCGGATCATCACTAAGGCCTATTTACACACTGTGCACTGTCGCTGAAATACACACAGACAACCACTCTCTGAGCTCATATTCTCAAGAATAAACAATTACCTTTAAATCCCTACCAAAAATGCACCAATTTAACTCTTCTATCACCACCAAAATGAGAGGAAAAAATATTCTAAAAAAAGAAGAGAAGTACATTCTGAACTGGAAGTAGTAATTGTGATGCGATTCCTGAGGTGGACTAGGCGATCGCCAAGCTTTCAAGCACACCAGATTAGATGTGAGTTGTTTTCTCTATGGAGGAGACGGCAAAGTCATAATTTCCCGAGGGCGCCGAAAACCCTTATGCATATTCTGGGCCGCTGTTGCGCGCATCGAAATCACCATCTCTGGTTTACGAATCCGACACCCTACCAGACTGTGATACTGCTGCTTTTTGAAGAAAGGTGTATCAATATAAATTTACATACAGATATACATTTATATGTAGTGATACATTTTTATGCTGATATACATATTTATGTAGTAATACATTTATATGTAGTAATACATTTAAACGTAGTGATACAGTTATATGTAGTAAAACATTTCAGTGATACATGTATGAACAGCTCAAATAGTAAAAATGCGTATCATATCTGCGATAATAAAATACATTTTCTATTGTTATGTACCAATGACCAAATAGAAAGACCACCAGTCATAGCTTGGTGTGAATGACTGCACAGTTAATACTGGCTTCAAGATTCGACAAGTTCCTACGTTCTGTGCAAACATATGGTGAATATAATGCAACTTCAGTTTGGGTACTAATATGTGTGTGTGTGGGGGGGATATCATGTAACTTCAGTTTGAGTACTAATAGGTGTGGGGGGATATCATGTAACATCAAGTTTTATAATAAAATGTAGAGAAACATATAATGTAGGGAAAATCAAGTAACGTTACGTTCTGTACTTTTATGTAGGGAATATCATGTAACATCGCGTTCTGTACTTTTATGTAGGAAATAATCATGTATGTAACATCACGTTCTGTACTTTTATGTAGGGACTATCATATAACTTCAGGTTCTGTCACTATTATGTAGGGAATATCGTGTTACACTCCGTTCTGTACTATTATGTAGGGAATATCAAGGTATACCCCGTTCTGTACTATTATGTAGGGAATACCATGTTACACCACGTTCTGTACTATTATGTAGGGAACACCATGTTACACCCCGTTCGGTACTATTATGTAGGGAATATCATGTTACACCCCGTTCTGTACTATTATGTAGGGAATACCATGTTACACCCCATTCTGTACTATTATGTAGGGAATATCATGTTATACTAAGTTCTGTACTATTATGTAGGGAATATCATGTTACACCCCGTTCTGTACTATTATGTAGGGAATATCATGTTATACTAAGTTCTGTACTATTATGTAGGGAATATCATGTTACACCCCGTTCTGTACTATTATGTAGGGAATATCATGTTATACTAAGTTCTGTACTATTATGTAGGGAATATCATGTTATACTAAGTTCTGTACTATTATGTAGGGAATATCATGTAATTTCACGTTCTTGTCTAAAATGCAGGGAGAAATATGCAACTTCAGATTCTGTACTATAATATAGAGAATATCATGCAACATCATGTTCTGTACAATAATGTAGGGAATATCATGTAACTTCAAGTTCTGTACTAAAATGTAGGGAATTTGTAACCACGTTCTGTGATAAAATGTGGGTAATATCGTGTAACTTTAAATTCTAATATCTCATAGTTATTGATTCGATTTAGTTCAGGATTTACATTTTTATATTGCTCTATTTCAAAATGTCGGTACAATTAAGAAGGATTTTCCTTTGTAACTGGAAGAATTGGAATCATCGAATCGATCCTGTTTCTTGTAATGATAATAATACTCATCTACAATTTCCTTATCAAGTACTCTTCAATTGGAAGGCGTGTAAAGACTATTACAATGAGAAGAAAATACAAATAGTTAGGCTAATAACTAAATATACAAAAGTATTTAATGTAAATTGTGAGTGAATATAAATTAGTATAAAAATAGGAATTAGTAACAGTGAATATATTTTGTTAACATGAGTAATTATTCGGCGAGAAGAGAATTCAAAATGGACAAAATATTTTTGAGTCCGAACACTATTCCTTCATGACCAACCTCATTGCCATCAATTTCATCGCCGAGTTTCACATGAGCAAAATCTATTAAGCGGACATCACCCTTAACAATATCATCTCTCAAAAGGGGATAACGTTTCCACAATTTGCCCACGCTTGACCCATCATGATCTATCTTGACACATTCTTTAACAGTATAGTCATCATTGGGAACACAACCAGTTAATGAACATGTGGAATTTGGATCAGAGCCCAGATAAGGCTTACAAGAATAAACTCTGATATCGGGAACAAAAACATCTTCTGAGTTTTTCTTTTCCTCAATGATCTGGGATGTTTCTTTTGTTCCTCCTAGTTCCGTAGGGCTAGATTGCTGGAACTCTTCTTCAGTAACATGTACTTTGGACATTACAAAATGATTACATGTTTCATCTTTTGATGGCGTTTGTTCAAGGTCGTGCATCAACAGAAGTGAACAGGAGTTTAAGGTGATGTTTTCTTGTTGTTCCAGCAAACGGATCATCTTCTTCAGTTTGTCAACAATGCAAGCTATTGCACGTACTTGTAAGTTATTTCCGTCACGGAAAAATCGTCTAAACTCGTCAATCACCGTGTGTTGATTAAGAGTTCTTCCGTGGTACTTATCTAAGTACAGGTACGTCTGTGTGTTCCTCTGATATACCTGTAAATACAAAACTCTTTGTATACATTTTAAGCATTTCTATTTCTACAGTCTGAACTGATGATTGCGCTTGTTTCTTACGACAACACTACAAAAAAGAAGTTTGTTTACTTTTTATATCACCAACAAGAAACTTGATCTTCTAAAAATGCGAAAGACTTCTTGTTTGTAAAAAGCTTTCATTCAGCTTCAATTATGTAATATTATCGAGCATTAAGTCAAAATGTCTAGCAAATACAAAATAAGAATAACATTTGTCAATAAACCACCATCTTTTTCCAGCATAGTGTGTGTGTGTGTGTGTGTGTGTGTGTGTGTGAGAGAGAGAGAGAGAGAGAGAGAGAGAGAGAGAGAGAGAGAGAGAGAGAGAGAGAGACTTGGATTTTTAACGTAGCTTTAAAAAAAAATTCAGTCATATCGCTACGATGTCTGTATTGTGTTAGTTTATAGTATGTCCAGTACTGCGGCATCATTCCACAAACATGTAGCATGGTGTATCACCCAATCACATTATCCTGACACCAGTCTAACCAGTCCTAACACTAACCTCTTAATGCTGAGCACCAAGCGAGGCAGCCGTTAGTACCATTTTTGTAAGTCTTTGGTATGACTCGATCGGGGATCGAACCCACGACCTCCGCGGCGGACGCTCTAACCACTTTGCCACCGGAGCTGTCACCAGCATAATAAAATAATCGTACCAGAAATATAGAAACTCTGGTTTTTATTTTAAATCGAGATTATAATCTGAGCCAATCGAATTTCTTTTCAAAAGTAAAGTCTGTTGAAATTATTTGCTCCAAAATCTCAAGCAGAAGCATGATCTAAAATGTTTCATAATCAGCAGGCTGAGACACAAGAAAATATTTCAGTACAATAAATAAAGATAAAAACATTCAGCCTTATTCTGGATCACAAGAAACTTACACGTTTTGCACTGGTATGTCCCTTATCATGTCGCTTTTATTTATATTTTAATAAGCGTTTATTATTTAAAAAAAATGTAATTAATCGGCTAGAACTGGATTTATTTGCCGGAAACATCGCGAGTACTGAGCTTAAGATAAAGCTTAACATCCAGAAATGTCGTCATAACACAAAGCTTTTAGATCCTCTTATCTTGAGAGCCTCTGACCGTATTTCAATGACGTACGTGTACGTCAAATCGGATTCAAATCGGTATCTTCTTACTAATAATGGGATCTAACGGTAATTTATTTCAGGTTGTGTTCTGTCCACCTGTTATATTCATCAGTCAGAAGAAAGTTTTCATATCTACGTATAATGATCTATATTTTCCTAACCATATTGACTTCTAAAATAACTATATCGTTATGATTAAATCACTTTCTATTAAACCTCTTTGCTGTTTGGAAGACAGTATATGTCTGTAGGTAGGACTGTTCATTACAAGGGATGATTATTTTTGTTTCCCTCTGCAAATGAAAGGGAAAGGAAGTGTATGGTTCTAAATCTGTTTATTACAAGGGATGATTTTTCGTTGGTGTTTTTATCTCTGAAAATAAACGTAAAAGTAAGTGCATGATGGGTTTAAATCCTTTCAGTACAAGAGATGATCTTTCGTTGTTGTCCTCTGCAAATGAAAGTAACAGGAAGCGAATGAATGGTTTAAATCTGTTCATTACAAGGATGATTTTTTTTTTATGTTTCTTTGTTTTTCCCTGAAAATGAAAGTAAAACGACGTGTATGATGGATTTAAATCTGTTCATTACAAAGGATATTTTTTCTTTGTTTTTCCCTGAAAATGAAAGTAAAAGGAAGTGCATTATGGATTTAAATATGTTCATTACAAGGGATGATTTTTCCTTTTCCTCCTGAAAATGAATGTAAAAAGAATGTATAATGGGTTTCAAATATCCCGTAAGTGATTCTGAACAATACTGAAGTTAACTTCCGTTATTCATAATAACCATGAATCAGCTGTCTGTATGACACGTTTGGTACGAAAAACATCACGATTCTTTTAATACAAATAGATCCGACAAATTATTTTTCAAGGTTATTATCTACAACTCACCACAATATGTAAATACTTTTGATGACCCATCTCCTGGTTTTAAAGATTGACTACAAATTTAATCTCGAATGTTGTGTAAAGCAACCAAAAATACTTTACCTTAGTTCTGTTTTAATATCTATGCTTTGAAAGATGTGTTTATTAAAGTATAAAATGTTAAAACTTTGACTTGTTCCCATGATCAAAGACTGTGTTCCTTTAAGCTGACATATAATCGTCTAGTTTTGAAGATTTTCATAGTGATGTACAAACAAGTTTGAAAACAGTTTGCGCACGTGTATGGTTTGAACACGAGTGAGACGTGTATCGATGGTAACACCGCTCGACCATTTTCATCATTTCGTTTATTTCACGACCTGACGAAAATGGCCAAGTAATGTTCCGATTGAGTAGTTTATACTGATATGTATAATCATTCTCAAAACTATGGACCACAGACAATACCAAAATGAAGAAAATTCTGAATCACTGTCTTCGTTTATCATATTAAATTATGAAAATATGGACAATTGACCAATGTGTCTAACATTTCGTGCGACAAAAGATGAGCAGGGAAAGGGAAACAAACTTTGCACACCTATTTAAGTACTGAATCCGCACAAAAGGCGTATTGAAGAGAAAGGAAGATTTCGAGGGAAGCATTGATGAGAGGCACTGAAGTAATACAAAACCTAAGTATTTCATGATTTGGTAGAGATTGTTTCAAGTAGAAAGAAAACTAACTTGCATGCCGCAAATTCTAAATCCCAAGGTGGCTGAAGTGGTGTTAGAGCACCTGTCTTCCAGAAGTTTCCGTTTCTCGGGTGAGCAATTTGCGTCGTCACGTTGTTGCCGTGTCCCTAGTTTGATATCCAGCATGCACGGATATCGGTAACCGTGGACGAGGTTTTCTAGAACAATGAATTCTGGCAAGTTAAGGAAAGAAGAAAATATCTGCTTCAATTTTGGGGCATTGCTAACAATCCCTGAATTTAGAAGAATTTACATTCAACATTCTGCCTGTGTAAATAAGTATCAAGGAAGCTATGCAAAAAAGGGAGTTCATCCATGCAAACCAAAGGACAAAAAATGATGCAACTGATGCGTACTATCTTTCTTTACCATGTACTATAGACATTTAGCCAAGATATCAAAAATGGAAAGGATACTTTCAGCTGCATTGTTAGTCCAGTAGCGATACTGGCTGATCTGTCGTTCTATGCATTTCTGGCTCCATGAACCCGCTCCGTTCTCAAAATCGCTCCTGAAAGAAAAAAAAAACCACCAAAGACATAGTATTAGAAATAAGAACACTGGCTTCTAAGTTCTATACATTTTATGACCCAGACAAATGTTGTTTCTTTGGCGTGGGCATACAGTATTATTCGTGATTACCTTTCCTGTACCATCAGGACCAGTAATTTTCGTCACGAATTTCGTTTACGATTAATATCGTTTGCAAAACTTCGTTGATTGGAACCCAATTGGTACAAGGATTAAATAAGTTATGATCCATGATAAGTTCGATTTTCTATTAATAGCACCACAATCACCACAACATATAACTGTAATGGTGCAAAATTTAATAGACGTTTTGTCGTACCACAGTTTGTCATGGTCAATGTGACACGTAACTATTAAGATTGACGTATGGACTAAGATCGCAATAAATTGGTAGCTTGCGATGGTTCCCCTCTCTTGTTTGGGGAAAGGCATGAGCAAATTTTAATTAGACTCCGTTCGGATAACGGGGAATGAATCTGCTAAACATTAATTTGCCCCACGGAGGAAACAACTACCAGGCCAATTATTTTAAACCTCCACCTGAAAGGCCCCCTCCCCCGAGAAAGAATCGGTTAGGTGATTCTTTCCCACTTCCAATTTTCACTTTAAAAAAAAATACATTTGACCAATTATTCATCAAAACTAATTTTCTAAAAACAGATGCTAATTTTTTAAAGATTTTTATAAGAACAAATACCTTTCTCCCCAAAAATGCATATATTTGTTGTTTTTTGTTTATACCGACCATATTAAAATAAACAAAGATATCAGCATGAGAAAGAATGAAAAGAGCAGCATTCGTAGTAAGGTTAAAGGCTTTACTGCAACCATTGGTATACTTTACAAGATAACCTCGGTGTTCTAAGACAAAATGAATTATCAACAGTCCTAGAAAGCCGTCAGTCTGGTAAGCAGTAGATTAAAAAACTATGTCGTACTTTACAAAGATAACCGCCGTGTTCTTAAACAAAATGAATTATCAAAAATCATAGAAAGCCGTCAATCTGGTAAGAAGTACATTAAAAAATTAGTAATCATAATGCAAATACAAAATTCTAAGTTACGCAGATACAATGGACATAACGTGCAACCCCACCCCACCCAACAACAACACAATTTAACACTTCCTGCAAAGGCTAATTAATATATTGATATGTCCATACTTTATCGGGATCAGTTATCCAGGGAATGATTAGATTTAATTAAAAGAACTGCATAGTACTTGGTTAACTGACTGACACCATCTCTATTTAAAACGTAGGGATTCTTCCTTATTAGTGAGTCTGCGTGAATATATATATATGCATTTAAAGGTGTCAACTGTCTTAAAACCCCGTCATCTCTCTCTCTCTCTCTCTCTCTCTCTCTCTCTCTCTCTCTCTCTCTCTCTCATGGTTATCATGCGTTTCGAATGATGAATTTCCAGGTTTTTTTCAGAATGAAATTAAGGTTTTCAAATTCAAATATGACCATTACTGAATGAAATTATAAGATTATAAAACATTTAATTTCTGAATCTAAAGGTGTTTCTATTTCAAGACTCCAAAATATCTTAAGTCAGAAAAGATGATCATGTATAAAACCACAAAATGTATCACACAGAACAATTTTGATTATATTCCTATAAATTGGCATATAAGTCAGTTCAATGTACATAATAAAAATTCTAACTTTACTTTGTTGACCTACATTATGTTGCTACGTGGAAACAACATAAAGAACATAAATTAGTTTGTTTTCTTTCAGACCTTTCATTCTATAGAATTATATGGTAATGTATATGCATGTTATAGAAAGTAAAAATTTAATATCACATTATTTTTAATTAAAAAAAAAACAATAAATGCAAAATATTAGAATCTTATCTTGTAAAGAAAAAGTTTATTCCTGAATTTATTTGTACTAATAAAAATCCCCCCAAAAAATTTTTCAAACAGCCTCATTAAGACGATTTGATTAAAAATCCATCTTTTAAACAAACATTTACAATGGATTGATTTAATTTTGACAAAATCCTTCAAAATTGTAATGACTGTATTTTCTGTCAAATCAGCTTGATTTCTTGCATTTTGATAAAACGGTTTACAAACCTGTATTGATGCAGGGGCTCGTATGTTTTTTTAATATATTTTTTAATATATAATACAAGGGGCGACAATTTCCCATTTCTCCGGCGTTCTTTTTAAGATCTGAAACCATTTCAAGCTATAGACCACTGTGTAAAAAAATTTAGCACCAAAGTTCAGATTAGAGATTCGACATTTTGGACAACAAATTGGCTTAAAACGAATATCATTACGTTTTCTAATCCGGGAATCATCCACATATTCCCATCCCATTTTTCTCATTTGGACATTAAAGTTGGGATGAAGGGTCAGAGAAATTAAATATAGAAAATTTGGAATTTGACGCCATCCTACGGTAGCGGTGTATGCTAATCGCTTACCAGTGGGCATTGCAAATGTAAAGTGTTATAGCGACTGATACCTGCATGAAATCGATAGGAAAATGATTTCTCAAAAATGGCAAGAATTATAATCGTGGAATGAGGGACCCGAGTGGCCGAGTGGTCTAAAGCGCTCTCCGTTACGGATCACTGTCATCTCACCTCTGTCTGCGTGGGTTCGAGAAAACTTGCCGGTAGCTTCTCGTAGGTCGGTGGTTCTTTCCGGGGGTTTTCCCAGGTTCTTCCCCCACCATTAATACTGGCCGCCATGTATAAGCCTATCATGTGCTGAAAAATGGCGTTAAACCCTGCAACAGCAACATAAAAGTGGTATCTGTACTCCGCTGACAGACAAGAAGAAACTAAAGCACAGACGAAACCTGTCCAGGAAATCGCCATATGCATTACTAGCCACATGACTTCACAAATATCATGAGTCATATGACATCATTAACAAACCACTTTAAAAATGTTGTTGTATCAAAATTCAGTTATATTAAATGAAAGTCAGACACTTTTTGTAAAATAAACAGAAAGAACATATAATTCTCATCTTATTTATTTCGAGAACGACAAGAAACTTGGCCAGTCTAATTCATCAAGCAGAGAGCACATGTCAACGTGGTGGTCACGTCATACAACAACCCCGCCCCCGCCCCGGTAGTTGCTCTCTGAATATATCTAGAGCATTTTGTGTTTTGTCGTTTTATTATTTTTATTACAACCAGTATACGACTTTCATTAATATTTTTATTTTTTCTACGTTTCAAATGGGTTATTATTGATATAACATGACTAGTGGATCTATGATGTCATGAACATGTGGGTTGTGCGATTTGTGTACTTGAACGACTACCAATGCAAATCACAAGTACCAGGTCAAATTTCATCAACGCCGTAGTTTTACCTTGTCTTTCAGCAGATTAAAGACATAATGATTTTAATACTCGCAATTTCTGAGAAAATAAATAATTTTCATATCGATTCCATCCAGGTATGATTTGATATCACAGAGTTTAAATTTTGCTAGGCTATATGGTAAGTGGCTACGCTTTGTCGCCATCATGTTGGCCACTTGTGATGCTAGACTTGTTTTCGTGTCCTTCATGTAAGAAAAGTTATAAATATGGAGCTCTCTGTGAGGGAAAGCAAGTCTATTAGACGAATCTAATCCACTGTACATTTGGATTGACGCAACAGATATGGTAATAGCAAGCACCCAAATGATCCATACTGCAACCTCTGAAGTCAGAACTCGATAAATTTAACCCGCGATCAGTTCAGTTACGAATCAATTACGTAATTGTTTCGGCGTCAAGTGGTGGCGGAATATTTTCGGGTTCTTCCAGACTTCCGTCAATATTTTGCAAACTTGAAGAACTTTGCATGGTCGAAAAAAAAATATCTTTTCTCCCGACTTTTTCCCGATTTCCCAATATCGTGGGAACTCGGTGTTTCTTTAGCTCGTTCCCTCTCTTGCTCCCTCCATTCTCACCATTCTCTTATTCCTATCATTTACACCCTCTTCTCCTCACTTTCTCTCTTTCTCTTTACTCCCTCCTTTTTCATCATCTGCCTCAATACTGCTCTCGTATATAGTCCTGTCATTCTCTATGCGGTACACACAGCACATATATATTCCTGTCATTTTCTATGCGGTACACACAGCACATGTATAATCCTGTTGTTCTCTATGCAGTACACACAGCACATATATACTCCTGTTATTCTCTGTGCGGCACACACAGCACATATATCCTTCTGTCATTTTCTATGCGGTACACACAGCACATATATACTCCTGTTATTCTCTATGCGGTAAACACGGCACATATATCCTCCTGTCATTTTCTATGCGGTACACACAGCACATAAATACTCCTGTCATTCTCTATGCGGTACACACAGCACATATATCCTCCTGTTATTCTCTATGCGGTACACACAGCACATATATACTCCTGTCATTCTCTGTGCGGTACACACAGCACATATATACTCCTGTCATTCTCTATGCGGTACACACAGCACATATATACTCCTGTCATTCTCTGTGCGGTACACACAGCACATATATACTCCTGTCATTCTCTATGCGGTACACACAGCACATATATCCTCCTGTTATTCTCTATGCGGTACACACAGCACATATATACTCCTGTCATTCTCTGTGCGGTACACACAGCACATATATACTCCTGTCATTCTCTATGCGGTACACACAGCACATATATACTCCTGTCATTCTCTGTGCGGTACACACAGCACATATATACTCCTGTCATTCTCTATGCGGTACACACGTCTTTCTCTATGCGGTACACACGGCACATATATACTCTTGTCTTTCTCTATGCGATATACACAACACATAATTATAAACTGTTAATATTCGTTTTCTTGTACTTTTGAAGTAATAATGAGTTGTTATATTTATATTATAACAGCTTATGGACATCTAAGGCCGTGACACAACATGAAATAAGCCATGAAGTGTATTACTGGAAGGGGATGAAACTATATGTCATACAAATGTCAGTGACTTTGATAAATACATTATAGCAGTCTAGGGACAATACAAGCAGCACCTCCTATGCATCATTTACCAGTGCCATTCAAAGTATGGAGTTTAAATGGAATCGATATTGTCGGCCCTCTTCCAATGACAGAATGGGAAAAAGCGTTTCCAAATGGTCTGATGCTGAGGGTTGCCGAAACAAAAGTGCTGATGAAATAACACAATTTCTACTAATAGCATATGTCGCCTTGGCCCTATGTAACAATCATAACTGATCAAGAAAAAAAAAAGAGTTCACAAACAAGCTCATAGATAACCTAACATGTGAGTTGCATACAAATTCATATAGAACGCGACAATAGGACATTGAAAGAAATGCTATCCAGAGTAACCAATGACCAATCAACAAACTGCATACAGGACAAGAACAAGCATCTACCAAGGTCACGCCTTTTTAGGTTATGTATGGTAGGAAGGTTCGTATCTTTTATGCACCCAAAGCAGATATTGCAATGAGTTCTCTCGTGATGTGTTGGCGAACATTAAGAAGCAGAGCGAATTATAGGTTAAAGTGTTACGGAAAATATTAAACATGCGAAAATCCTTCAAAACATTTCAAAAGAGAGCTCTTGTTCTTATGAAGAATGCCAATAAAATAATGGAACCAAGATGGATGGGCCCTTGTGTAGTAAAAGATGTTCTCACAAAGAGCAGTGTAAGACTGAAAAATGAACGCAAGCTGTTTTCTAACATTTATCATCTTAGCCGTTTGAAGACAAAACACCACCACCACCAAATGTCACAGATTCCAAAAAAGCAATGAAGGAACTACTAAGAGACATGACAAAAGACAACCTCAGACTTAAACTCCTCCAACAATAAGTAATAGAAATAATGACAAAAACCACCTAAAGTTCTTAAAAGACAATCGAGTCAACAATTGAAAAGATTGTCAACAAAAAGGCCCCAGATGATACACAAGAGAAACAAAATCATTCATAATATCTTCAATCCATCTAAAGAAGCATAGCGCAAATACAGTTACAGAAAAATGCAAATCACCGTTATGAAGTTACCAAAGTATAATTCGTATACGAAATCCTCAGCCCCAACAAAAAGCAAACTGTATATGCCTTACGGTGGTCAGTCCCGGATTACCCATTAGGCAGAGTAGGCAACTGCCTGAGGGGCCCCGCGACTTTTATGGGCCCCATTAGGGGCCCCCAGGGGCCCACATGAGACCGTGACCGTGGGTCTGGGGCCCCAAAAGTTTGACTGCCTATGGGCCTCCACGGTGCTTAATCCGGCGCTTATGGTGGTGGTAATTGTATGTTTATAGCTATAAGCTTTACAATCTCAGGAGCTGAAGAGAGCATCAACATTTGCCGTAATGGTATTGTCAGGCATATGCGCTCCACAATGGTTACTAAAAAGCTTAGCAATTACCTCAACAACAATGTAAATAAATATGGAGTCAAAAACTGTTGGAAACTGATGCTGAGATTATCAGTGCGTCATTATTGATATCCACATACATGTATATGTATAGTGCTAATGAATCAAAATTCCAAAGGAGTTAAACGATATGACTGGTTGAGGTACCCAGCAACCTTTTCTTTGGACATTTTCACTCAGTCTGGAATTTACTTACAAAACCTTGCAGATGACCATTTTAATGTAGTGTTAGGTTGCTTAGAAGAAGCATGAACATTAATTAAATGTTCTGTCTTATTCCATGTAAGTGATTTTTGAAAGGCTATTAGTCTGAAATTGTAATCTGAATTAAATCAAAGGCTCATTTGAAATAAACCCAATGTGTAAGTTTTTTTAACTCAACCATTATACGTATTATATTTCATATATGGGCCTTAAACAGATTAGGAAAGTATCAATTAATGAAAAGAAACCAACTGGTCGTAGTAGGGAAAGAATCTAAAGCTGATTCTGTCCACTCCCCATTTTGTTAAATGACCCATTATTTGTATGATCTTTCACTTGTATGCCTTAAACGTATTTCCAAAGACACCATCAACGAAAAAAAATTATTTGGTTGTAGGAGGGGGAATAATCAGCTAGCTGATCCTGCCCGCGCTCCGCTCTTACTGATGAAGTAGTCCCATGACATGTATGATATTTCACACGTAGGCATTAAGCTTATTACCAAAGAGTCTATTAATGAAAACAAACTAATTGGTTTCCGGGGAAGGGGGATAAATACATAACGGAGGAAACTAACTTATTTTGGAGTGGGTGTCAATAACTAAAGGGGGGGGGGATCAACTAGCTGATTCTTTCCACAGGGAAACTTTCAACGGAGGGGGAGGGGGGGAGATAATTCGCTATTACACTGGAACCAGAGAGAGTAAATAAACTGTATCATTCAAACGTTATGTTCAATTTCAATTTTTTTAAAAATGTAATTGATTACATTGTAATATTTTACATACCGGTGCTCGTGTTTTTCTATTCCATATCTTTGCTCATATCTCATTGACTCCATCCATTAATTCATATTTTATTTTATTGTGTACTCGATTTGGGCAAAAACACCGTGATCGATCATCTCCAAGATAACGATAACCATATTTCCATAATCAATCATCCCTCACAAACAGCGACAAATACAAATACAAAACCAGTTACTACTGCGGCTTCAACAACAACTACCAGTACTACTGCTACAACAACAACAACAACAACAACAACAACAGCTACTATTACTATTATTGCCAGCAACAACACCATCACTATTACTGCCAAAACATCTACTACTACTTACATGAGTCAAAACAAAAGGAATATATTTATATACCATGAATTTTTAAAGTCTGGGTGGATGAACTTGCCCCATATCCCAATGCGGACGCAATAACTACTCTACTAATCTGCTAGAACCATGATGAATATAACACCGCGCTCAACTCCTACCACCTCTGTTAATGCACCTATATTCTCATTCACATAACAACCATGACCATAGTTATTACACTACTACTATTACTACCACTACTACTATCATGCTGCTGTTACTGCTTTTAACGTTAGTACATGTACATAAAAGATCTTGTACAACATACCAACTGTGGTTCTTTAATCTGAAATCTCCCTCTGATGAAGATGTATTTTTCTTGCGTTTTTCCTTCCTTTCGAACATTCCCACCAGGGACTTCGGTACAGAAGCTATTAATGTCGTTACTCCGTCATCACCACACCTGTAAAGTACATCTACTTCACCTAGAAAGGAAATAATAACGTTATATGCAGACCTTTGAAGTGAACCTAAATATAATTAATACAGATAGATTATAAAGTGACCGATTCGAAACATGATTTTGAAACAATTGTACGCATGTATAGTGTTTAAGTTCTGGTTAAAAGTAATGTTCTAAAAATATAAATGGAAAAGTTGCGAAAAATATTAAAGAGAATAAAGCTTCCAATAGAACCTAAATATGCAGTTCTTGAAGATAAACTGACAATTTCATAAAAAGCTTGTAAAGATGAAGGTTAAATATTTTCAAAGTCTTCTGGATGAGGAACAGTTCCCCAAAAAAATCATATTGTATATTTACAAGATAAAAAACAAAGGATAATAACATTTTGAAAATATATATATATATATATATATATATATATATATATATATATATATATATATATATATATATATGTGTGTGTGTGTGTGTGTGTGTGTGTGTGTGTGTGTGTGTGTGTGTGTGTGTGATAAAAATTAAACATTATATTAAAAAATCAAATATATTTTCAGCGCAGTACCAAAATACTGCTTGATATTGTTTAGCATCATAAAATAATTCTCTCGCAGTTTGGAAGTCACTACAATTGAGAAGAATGCTGTGCTTCAGGATCAATGGACACTCACGCGCTCCAGTCGATTTTTACTTATAAAGAGGTGTACTTAGGTTAGACACAATACTTATCTCATATTGGTGATTTTCCTCAATACGAATTATGGATGTATCGAAGCTTGCTTGTTTTCCATTTGCTAAGCGTATATATAGGCAGACCAAATGAGTTAATATTTAAAGTATACAGCAAAGATGCGACAGCTGTTTTATTGGTTTAACGATGCGACAGCTGTTTTATTTGTTTAACGATGCGACAGCTGTTTTATTTGTTTAACGATGCGACAGCTGTTTTATTAGTTTAACACATTTGACACTAGGCCATCCCGGCGCTTGGGATATTAAGATATTGTCAAATTTAAAATTTGTAAAGTTTTTAGTGCAGAAAGCTATTCAAAGACTATAATGAAAAAAAATTGTTTGCAGACACGTGTTCCCATAATATAATAATAACAATTTACTTTGAAATGTTGATTAAGGAACGAATGGGTAAAACAACTGTAATTAATTCTTTCTTATCATACATGTACAACAGGATATGTGAATGAATTTATGAACTGATGAAAGGGTGAAGACATGCATCACTGAATGAATGGACGAAAGTAATTTTGAAACCATGCAAAGGAATGGTGAAATGATTTGAAATGCAAGAACATACATGCAGTAGAAACGTTGATATTTACGTCCATAAAAAGTGGATCACGCTGATGATTTGTTGAAGACATATAAATAAGATCCATTTACCCTGGCAACAATTCAAAATGAATATTGCACGATGTGCCCAAAAATGAAACAACTTCATCTAAATGCAAAATAAGTGTACCCCAAATCCAACTAGTTTACCACTCTCTTGGCTAACATCTGAAAGAGCAGATCGACAAGAAATGGGGGCCAAAACGATGATGTTATCCATAAATTTCATCCGCTGTTTGCTGATGTTATGAATACAAATAGTTTAACCTTTCTCTAGTTTATATATCTTAATTCATAGGTGAATGCAAGCCAGCTTTATGCATCCATTATTGAAACGTCCCTATATCAGGAAGCTTTGTGCCCAAGTTAATTAAATTTTGTTCACAAGTTTTGCTTTAAGATAAAGCTGTGTAAACGTATTTCAGCTGTAAGTTGTGAATTGGCATTATTTGTATAAATCTGAAAGCCTTATATGCCAAGAACTTCTCTGTCAAAACTGTTCAAATTAGTTATGCGATCTTTAAACTGAAATCGTTAAACCGTTTTCCTTTCACTTTTAATATCTTTGGCCACATCTTATGACGAACCATCATCATTTGTAAAAATTAAAAGGTCTATTTTGCCAGAATTTTTTTATACGTTTGGTCAAATTACATTTTAAACGTTTTGAAGATGATGTCATTTAAACATTTTATTTTAAACATTTTTAAATGGCGGCCGTCTTTAAAAGGGGATCGGCATTGAAAGGTCTATATGCGAGAATGTTTTCCCCCAACTATATTCAAACACTGTTAACATATATTGGAGAAGCAACCAGTTAAATTCTCGTTATTTGTGGTAAACGCTGACATATTTGAAGGCAGATCCGCAACAAATATTCAATCTTAAAACCCTTTGATCATGTTGAAATCTGTCTAATATTGATACAGAGTTATTGAACGTTTTTTTTTAAAGAACAAAAGGTCAATTTTTCATTTTGCTTTGCAATGGATGCGTTATTTGATGGACGAGCGACATTTGTGTATACACGTGAAAGGTATTCATTTTATGATGCTTATAATACCAAGTGTCATCAAATTTAAGAATCTGTAAGGACTTTCTATTTATAACAACGGCGGCCATACCTGAAGATAAATCGGCATCATTTTTTTAAAACATTCACAGTTCTATATGTTCAGATGTTTTCTGTCAACGATGGTTAAATTCTTTTCAAAAGTGTTGGCGAAGACGTTTCAGGAATTTTCTCGTTTTGCAGCCAAATTTAAGAACATATTGACATCTTGTTTTTAAAGTTGGAAGTCCTTCATTCCAGGATGCTTTCTCTCAAATATGATCAAATTCTGTTTTGCTGTTTTGGAGAAGTTGTTTTAAGGTTGTTATATTTTTGTATTTGTAACAATGGCAATCATATCTGACTACGGATCAGCATTGTTTCTATAAATTTGAAAGCTCTTTATGTAAGAATGATTCTGCTAAATTCGATAAATTTCAACTGAACGCTTTTTGAAGAGTAGTTTGGTTTAATAATTTTTGCCACCGGATCGGCATCCTTTGTACAGATTTTAAACTATTTCACTATCTTCTTTACAAATATTTTTTTTATATTTTATTTTAGCAATAGCTGCCATAATTGATAGCAGATTTGCATGCATTCTAAAGCCCTTCGTACCAAGATATTCTCTACAAAATGTGGTCAGTATTGACACATCATTTTTATAAGTTTGAAATTGCAATAGTTGACGAACGCATAACGCAGTATGATATTATTACAACACTCGCCTTCTACTCACAGAATAGACAATACAAATCCAGTATTATGTTATACGAAATTGTGATTTATTATGTACGAGTTTGGTAAATGGAGATAATTATATTTTTCCTGATTTCTGACACCCTTATCATATGGGTCAAAAGTCAAGTCCCATTCTTCTTGAAGCGAAGGAATCATCAGGTACTTTTCTTACCGCAATTCCATGACCAGCACCCTTCAGAAGCTCCAATGGAATGGCCACCACTAATATGCTCATTATATGTTGTTTATACAGACAAGTAGCAAACTAACCAATCAGAAAGTTACTTAACACTTGTCATACAATAGAATAACCCTGTATGAACAGTACATGGGGGAGCTAAATTGCTCACAGTGAACAAAACTCGAACAAATAATGCTGGTTCAAGGATAAATGGATAAATATGTGTAAAATGAGAATAACACAATAAGTGCAACTGATGACTTTATTTCACTCATCAATGAACATTAATTACATAAAAAATAAATCGGCCACTTCTGCCTAATAAAAACATGAATACATAGAATTATAAATAAAATATATGCTCTTCTTACAATATGACCGCCATTATTTAAATTGTAGAGAATTCATGCAGTGACGTCTTCGCAAAAGCGGCGCAGTAGAGTGAGACCAAATAAATTGGACAGAATGCATCCTTGCATGAGGGCCTTTCAAATTTATAATCCCGTCCCAACTCTTTAAACACCGTCTTTTCAATAGCAATTACACATACATTGACCTAATTCAAAGATTTAAGGGAAGGCATCCTGTTTGTCAAACACAAATAACACCAATTCGTAATCCGTTATGGCGGCTGTTACTAAAGAAATTAAAATCCTTTGTACAACTTCCAAAACTTGCTGAGAAGAATTTGATTAAAATCTAATTGAAGACATTCCGGAAAGAAGACCTTACAATTGCTGCTAATCTGTCATCATACATGACTGAAGATAATGCAAAGAAAGAAACCTTCAAACAACCCTTTTCATAAACAAATAAACAGAATTTGGAGACAATTTTAACATAAATTGCCTTGATAACACAGGCTATATGCAAAGCACCCTTGTTTTAACTATCGGGCAGATTTCTGCAAAGAAAGCAACTGCAGTTCCATTTAGTCCACTTGTTGTGAAGTATGTTCTAACAAAGGCATGGACAGTGTTATAAACGCATTAGAAGCAATGTGATAAAACTTTTTAAAAAAACATTTTGCCTTTCCAGCAAGATGGCATTATCATGGGATGATAAAGTAGTGCAGTGCTCCATTTACGGACTGAGCCCGTTACACAGATAAAATGGGTGAACTGTTACAAACAGTGAGTCATACGACCATCTCTTGCATAACCAATTATATGTGCACTGCGAATGACAAAAATATATCATACCTGCTGAGTCTCTGATAAAAGGTCCGCTTGTGCAACTGCATGCTAGAAAAAGGGAAAGAAGGGTCCCAGCCAGGGACGTCATTTCAATGTTTGAGGAGGATGGGGACAAAACTTGACGGACTTTTTAATTTTCGTATAGAGACTACATCAATTATACAGCACATACAAAATGCAGGGGGCGGGCGTATTTATTTGCTAACACCCACCCACCCCTGCCCTCCCCAAATCACGTCCCTGGTCCCAAAGCTTTATGACATGACCTACTTATGGCCAAACTACGATATCGTGACCTCGACCTAACTATGTCAGTCGATCCTACCTACATGTGGTAATGGAGCTACGCTGGCACAGTTTAAGTTAACAAGAAGTTGGTGTACTCGTACAAAACACAAATGTATATATGACACAGAACTATTTTCTACACGTTTGCTGCGCTCATCCAGAGTTATTTGATGTAGGATCTTGCATACTTTTGTTGACGGAATAAACAAAGGACTTTTTATTGGTTGATAGTATGAATGTAAGGTTATGAAAATGCGCAAAAATACTTTAAACATAATAAATATAGGATCACTCTAGCACTGCGCCAAATAAAAAGGCGGGGGTGATGGTACCGATTTAGTGGTACTTACGGTTAAGCATACTATTTACTGGTACTTAGATCCTTGCCAATGTAGGGGTACTGCTATTAGTGGTACATGGGGCCCTGCCGAGGAAGGAGTACTGATAATTGTGGTACTTAGGGGCCTGGACTCGGTTTAGAGGTATAAATATTAGTCGTATTATGCGCCCGACACATATAACGGTATTGATATTAATAATACTTAGTGGCCTACACACGGTTTAATTTTACTATGCCATACACATCCACCCACCGATACACACACACACGCACCTCTGGTTTAACAAGACTTACCCTATTACCATGTAACACTAACATTCTTAACGTTGTATATCTTTGTGTTAAAATTAAGAATATAAGGTATTTTATAGACCAATCTATTTTTCAGATGACGTCGTAAACCTTCATTGCTACTTCCATATTGGACAACTTATGGATCATCCACTTGTATGAAATTAGAGGCTGAAACTTATGCTACGAAAACTTTCGTTAATATACAACCCCAAATATAAATCTTTAAAACAACTCATAGCATGTCGAGATATCTACCCCACAGTACATTGTAAGAATACAGTATTTGTGAAGCCCGTTTGGAAAACCTATCGACGATTACAACTACTATGTCCTTGAACAATAATTCTGTAGAGGCTTAACCAAATTTAGCCGATACCCCCCCCCCCCTTTTCAGGGAGATTAATCTAAATGATAATGAAATATGTCGATTCAATATTGAAGAACAGAACAGAACAAAATTTTTATTAATAAAAAATACATCTAAGGCCACCCATAGGTGGCGTATAAGAATACCACAACTGCAACAATATTGTAAGTTTATGAATTCATTAAACCCGGACGGCATTAATAAAGTAGCGGTCACTGCTTGTTTGAAATCTATCAATAAAATGTAGCCATTTTAATGCTATTAGATCAACAAAAGGACTGAAAAAGGCGGACATTCTAATGCTAACAGATGAATAAATGGGCTGAAAAAAGTGGGCTTCCTAATACTATTTTATGAACAAAAAGGACTGAAGAAGGTGGGCTTCCTAATGCTAACAGATGAACAAATGGGCTGAAAAAGGTGGGCTTCCTAATGCTATTTTATGAACAAAAAGGACTGAAGAAGGTGGGCTTCCTAATACTATTTTATGAACAAAAAGGACTGAAAAAGGTGGACTTCCTAATGCTATTTTATGAATAAAAAGGACGGAAAAAGGTGGGCTTCCTAATGCTATTTTATAAACAAAAAGGAAGGAAAAAGGTGGGCTTCCTAATGCTAATTTATAAACAAAAAGGACTGAAAAAGGTGGGCTTCCTAATGCTAATTTGTAAACAAAAAGAACGGAAAAAGGTGGGCTTCCTAATGCTATTTTATGAACAAAAAGGACGGAAAAAAGTGGACTTCCTAATGCTATTTTATAAACAAAAATGACGGAAAAAGGTGGACTTCCTAATGCTATTTTATAAATAAAAATGGCGGAAAAAGGTGGGCTTCATCACTGAAAAGAGCACAAATACTGCCTAGATTCTACAACTGTGACTCATAGGTCATAATCCTAAATTCATTACACGTCTTCTGTCCTAATGCTATGAATGAAAACAATAGTAAATAATAACGATGTAAAATGTAATGTTTGTATGCTAAACTTTGACCCCTACCAGCGAACAATGGGAGAGCTTGGTTCTCAAATATCTGGATCACATTGGCAGTCTATACACCATGCCGTTACCTTCCACTCTACGCGTTTACAGCGTATAGCAGTTTTTTGTTTGTTTGTTTGTTTGATTGATTATGATTTTTAACGTAGCTTTAACATTTTTTCAGTCATATCGCTACGATGTCTGTAGTGAGGCAGTTTTATAGTGATGTCTAGCACTGGGGCATCATGCCGCAGACACATTATACTGACACCAGGCCGACCAGTCCTAACACTAATCTCTTAATGCTGAGCGCCATGCGAGGTAGCTGTTAGTACCATTTTTGTAAGTCTTTGGTATGACTCGACCGAGGATCGAACCCGCAACCTCCAGCTTCCGCGGCGGACGCTCTAACCAATACGCCACCGGAGCGGTTCCATTTGCTTAGAGACAACGTTGCTTATATAATCAGACTTTGATCAAATATGTTAAATAGTCTTATATCATCAGATTTTTGGACAAGTGTGTTAAAAAGCCTTATATCTCAGGTTTTGGTCAAATGTGTTAAATAGTCTTATATCATTAGGATATCAAATGAGTTTGGACATCTATACATATTTACCATATAGTTTTATGTCGGACTGGCTGCACTTGCTACCCTTTTCGATATGTGTTCAAACTTGGTAAATACGATTAAATCATTATGGTCTTAAACACGGATTATAATAAGTGAGATTCTAAGACTTCCCAAGTGATTGGATGACCTCTAGAGAACATCCGATTTCGATTAAACTTGGTAAATATGTTTTTACCACCAAGATCTTTGACGCGTTTATTAGTGAGAGCTAACAATATCAAGCATGCCTTTGTCTTTTAAAGAACTCCCGTCAGATCATTGTAAGTATGCAAAGTAAACAAAAATCGGTTATATTTGTATAGGTTAGTATTCTTACAATACAATATAAGCTAAAAATGTGGGAAAATATCCAGTGTTGCCATCGTTTTCTAAATAAAACAAATCGTAAATGCAGATCGAACTGGTTATCCATTCAATTTTATCATCAACAATTAATTTGAATTTTTTTCTTGTGACCCTTTTGGACTGGTGCTCTAAGCACGTGCTATATGTACTTAATGGATAATACGGTACTGTATATTTGGATAGGGTATAGTGTTATTAGAATACTATATAAGCCTGCTTAGTGAAATGGTGACTTGCTAAGCCAGTTAAATAGGTGAGCGATATCATATCCACTTGGGACTCATGTTAGTGTTAAAGTTCTATATTTAAGTTCCTATCTCATCCCACTTTTCTTCAGTACGACATGTCACACTTTGCTTTGACAAACAGTAACGTGTAATTTTCAATGAATCACTACTTCCTCGTTGTAATTACTCTTGATAACGTCCCCTTCGTTTTTAGATTGACTACGTGTGCTTGTGTTTCTCAAACGTGTTGGCCTTTATGTTGGCCTCTCTCTCTCTCTCTCTCTCTCTCTCTCTCTCTCTCTCTCTCTCTCTCTCTCTCTCTCTCTCTCTCTCTCTCTCTCTCTCTCTCTCTCTCGTCATGAAGTGTGTGTACCCAGGACTGTAACTCAATTTACGTACATTCCAAGTAGGGACCATTCGTATAGCGGAAATATCATTTCATTTTTTCCGGTAACGATAAACAAATTTGAAGTGTATGGACGGTTTGACCTCTGCGTTTCTTTTATGGTAACAATGATCAACAAGCTCAGTACAGATGTAGTACAACCGACATTCACGGCCTTCTATATGAATTACAACGGTACTAAATTTTTTTTATATCAATAGCACTTTTGGTTACAGTCATTATTTAGATGTTGTACGAGAGGGTTGCGAAACAAATAATACATTATTATTATTATTATTATTATTATTATTATTATTATTATTATTATTATTATTATTATTATTTTACATGTATGTCTGTCCGTCTTTCAGCCCAATTGTCTGCCTGTCCGTATATGCATTTGTGCGTAGTTGTATAAGTCAGTGCTGTCCAACCTTTTTGACACCATGGGCCACTGAATGTTTTTTTTTTCTTAAAGTCGAGGACCGCAGCAGAAAACTTAAAAGCGACGACTTTTTTTAAAAAAAAAAAAAAGTAATTCACAACTGTTTACTTGCTTAAGAAGATATACTATGAAAGTAGGCCATGGACTTTTGTTTGTTTGATTAGGATTTGTAACGTAGCTTTACCAATTTTTCAGTAATATTGCTACGATGTCTGGCGGGGCCCTGAGTGGCCGAGTGGTCTAAAGCGCTTTCCGTTACGGATCACTGCCATCTCACCCTTGTCTGCGTGGGTTCGAGTCTCGGATTCGGCCAATGTGGGCTAATCTAGTTATGTGAGAAAGCTTGCCAGTAGCTTCTCGTGGGTCGGTGGTTCTTTCCGGGATTATTCCCGAGTTCTTCCTTCACCAATAATACTGGCCGCCATGTATAGCCTATCGTGTGCTGATAAAATGGCGTTAAACCCTAAAACAACAACAACAACAACGATGTCTGCAGTTAGGCAGTTTATAGTGATGACTCGCACTGGGGCAGCATGCCGCACTGACATGTAGCATGATATTCCACCCAGTCAAATTATCCTGACATCAGGCCGACCAGTCCTAATACTAACCTCTTAATGCTGAGCGTCTAGCGAGGCAGCTAGCTGTTAGTACCATTTTTGTAAGTCTTTGGTATGACTCGGTCGAGGATCTAACCCACGACCTCCTGCTTCCGCGGCAGACGCTGTAACCACAAAGCGCCCGGAGCGGTTACCCATATATATGTACAAAAATCGCTCTTGCTCTGACGGACCATTTAAAATCAGCCTGTGGGCCACAGGTTGGACATCACTGCTATACGCACTGCTCCGGTGGCCTAGTGGTTAGAGCTTCCGTAGCGGAAACGGGAGGTTGTGTTCGATCCCCGGCCGAGTCATACCAAAGACTTACAAAATTGGTACTAACAGCTGCCTCGCTTGGCGCTCAGCATTAAGAGGTTAATGCATTCTGCGTTGCATTGTGCAAGCATAATTTAATGTTGGATTGACAATTCAGCTGTACTGGGAAATCTGAGAGGGTACTTTGAATATAAGACTATTGAACGCGTTGACCCAAACCTGATAATGATTATATTAAACTATTTAATATGTTCGACCAAATTCTGATGATATAAAACTATTTAACATGTTCCACCAAAATCTGATGATATAAAACTAGTTAACATGTTCCACCAAAATCTGATGATATAAAACTATTTAACATGTTCCACCAAAATCTGATGATATAAATCTATTTAACATGTTCCACCAAAATCTGATGATATAAAACTAGTTCACATATACGACTAAAATATGATGATATAAGACTATTTAACAGGGGCCCGTTACGGATCACTGCCGTCTCACCTCTGTCTGCGTAGGTTCGAGTCTAAGATTCGGCTAATGTAGTTATATGAGAAAGCTTGCCAGTAGCTTCTCGTGGGTCGGTGGTTCTTTTAGGGGTTTTCCCAGGTTCTTCCTCCACCAATAATACTGCCCGCCATGTATAGCCTATCGTGTGCTGAAAAATGGCGTTAAACCCTAAAAAAAAAAAGCAAACTATTTAACATGTTCGACCAAAATCTGAAGACTATTTAATATGTTTCACCAAAATCTGATATCAAACTATTTAACACCTTTGACCAAAATCTGATTTTAAAAAAGGGTATATAGATTGTTGACAACCTCAACTAACCAGATGAAACATCATCTAGTTAATATGCGTCGATCTCCTTCAAAACGGATATCCAATGAGCTCTTCGAGATATAAGCCAAAATGCCAAGTTTGATCAAAATCCTATAAAGAATGAACTTTATGGAATACTAACAATCTGAGCCAGTCTGATGCAGCATCGAAACATTGGGTGGTGGTATACGCATGTTTTGTTCATAATAATAAACCCATTCTATGTATAATGAGATTAAGGAATTTATCAAGTTTGATAGAATCGGAATCAAAATTCGGTCACAAAATGAATCTCGTAATTGGCACGAAACTCGGTCAATCACCTAAGTTTGATCAACATCGTACCAAAAAAAGGCATTCTGGCTTGTAAAGCTGAGCCAATTAGATGCCAACTTACCTCAATAATAATATATATAAATCTCGCATACTGTCAAATTCTTCCGAGACCTTTGTGATACCAAAATATTTTCTTATGTGAAGTGGATTAAGATATACCTTAGAAACAATCCGATTAGTTTAATGTTGTTCGTGCCGGTTCACCGCTTCTTTATATGGTAAATACCTGCCTGCATTCAATAATAAAAAAAAAAATCTGGCTACAAATTTTAAAAAATTGGCGATGGAAACGTGGGACGCTGACATCATAAAAGTTACGTCCATCATAGGAAATATAAAGATGTACATACAATATCAAATTTAATTTATATCCTTATTTTCAAGCATTATCCAAGACAGATGGGCCACAGCTTCATCTGGTAATAATTCTGATGCAAGCCGCACATTTCAAGTTTACCCGCCACCACATAACAGCATCGAATCAAGATATTCATAACGATACGGAACATTTCTGGTTCGTGATACGGAACATTCTGGTTCGTGATACGGAACATTTCTGGTTCGTGATACGGAACAGTTCTGGTTCGTGATACGGAACATTTCTGTTTCGTGATACGGAACATTTCTGGTTCGTGATACGGAACATTTCTGGTTCGTGATACGGAACAGTTCTGGTTCGTGATACGGAACATTTCTGGTTCGTGATACGGAACAGTTCTGGTTCGTGATACGGAACATTTCTGGTTCGTGATACGGAACATTTCTGGTTCGTGATACGGAACATTTCTGGTTCGTGATACGGAGCATTTCTGGTTCGTCTTTACATAATCGTGTCTTCAATTTTCGTTGCTATTGTGCGAAACTTTATCCTAATATAAATAGTTCGTTGCATTTCGATGCATACGGTTTATGACATCATATCCACTGAAACATTTTTTTCTCACTGCAAAATGAGAATGACATCACGTTTTTGCACGCTTGCATATCACCAAAGAAATGTGCCTAACTGTATATTGCTAGGGATTCATTCATGTAATAACGACGTGTAAATTGTAGAAGAAAACGGCGTAATAATTTTAATTTCAGTTGTGTTATTCCTGTAACATAACATAACGATTAATATGATTGATTTTATGCATATAATAGAAAGATTATTGATTGAATATTTTTACAAATATTGGGCCCTCATTCATGCGGAGTTGACTGATGAAGATCGGAACAAAATATTGCGTAAACTTAAAGAGTGGCAACACGCTATTCCAATCAGATACAAGCTCACCTTATTAGTGTAAATAAATCGCGTTGATTATGAAACTTGAAGGGGACGGAGATTTGATGATGTAACTCTGTTGTTTTATATTGATCAATGTAGAATCCGAAATATGGCGTCCAGTGTGGCAACATACAACGGACGAACGATGCATGAAGCATGACGGAGGCACTACCAAATCAAAAGGTCACTTGGCTTTGCAGTCACTTAATACGGTAAAACAAAAGTAAAGCAAATCCTGTTTGGTACAGTAGCAAAAATGTACTCCTGTAGGATTTTCTTTCGATTGATGTGGGACTGAGTCACGTGACTCAGACACCCATAGGGATTTCCATTAAAAATAACTTATAAATAAGATCGTGAGTGTGAAGGATACATTTTTACTTACATGAAACAAGCTCTGATTATACGCTCATAAGCAAGAGTATCATCATAAATCCAATTAATTGGGTTGATTTAATTTATTCTGCTGTAAAGTTAGTAATTTGCTTGATTTTAGTTATTACATAATACAAACAAATTATTATGTCGTTTCAAATTATGAAATACCTAACTGCGTGTGCGTTTGTTGTAAAAACAATACCTCAGTATGGCCCTGCTCATTAACCACGTCAGTATATGGTAGTTTCCTTTATACCGAGGTATTCCATATACCACATTAAAACAATTAAAAAAAAACACACAATATATTAATTATAATGAATACAGTTTTCCCGCCATAAATCACGCACACACGGACATGCAGAAGTACATACCTAGAAATTTTGGTGCAAATTCCTTCATTTCATCTGGCAGTGCCCTGTAGAACTTAAGCTCTCTCTCTACCATAGGTTTGCATATTGCCGATTTATTCAGCCTCAGTACGCATGTGTGACCTCCGACCTGGTGCACGAAAGGCGCAAGTGGAATCATCACTCTCTCTGACCCATCATCAAGAGACATTCCGGAAGATAATTATAGGCACGATTTTGCAAATGTACATGGACTATTACATTCAAGTTGGTTTATTCAGTCACTGCGCATCCTAATAATAATAATAATAATAATAATAATAATAATAATAATAATAATAATAACAATAATAATAATAATGATGATGATGACGATGATGATGATGATAATAGTAATAACAATAAAACTAATTAGGATCATAATGCAAATAATAATAATAATGATGATAATGACGACGACGATGATGATGATAATAGTAATAATAAAACTAATAATAATAATAATAATAATAATAATAATAATAATAATAATAATAATAATAATAACTAGTAAGAGCAACAATAAACAACAATTGAAACTGCCGCTCTGCTACATTTATTAGTTGATCTAAATTGTTTCTATTTCGAATATAAAAATGTCCCTCTACTAAGAAAGGATAAAAAGTTAAAGCACTGCGTATTTTAATGATGGTTGCCCTAGTTACGACAAACACATTAACAAAAAGGGACTCAAACATCATTGATTTTACATGCTTAGCATAAATTATGCAATGATCTAAATAAAATAATTGTAGTTTTTTTAACACATCTTGAAACACACTTTGCATCTCTCAAACTGATTTCCTAATTTTTGTCATTTTAACTATTCAGAGTTTGTCTATTAAGAATTAAATCAAAGATAATAATAAAACACTGCAGTAAAAGAGGAGATCGAATTTCATTCAGATGCATCTGCATAATTTGCACGCGCTTCGGGCAAGACGTGTTAATTTATTTATTTATTTATTTATTTATTTATTTTATGCTTGCTTGTTTGTTGTTGTTGTTATTGCTATTATTATTATTATTATTAGTAGTAGTAGTAGTAGTAGTAGTAGTAGTAGTAGTAGTAGCAATAATAGTCGTATTTCATGAATCAAAATGCAGTTGCTCGTTTCAACTTGATTGCTATTATTATTATTATTATTATTATTATTATTATTATTATTATGGTTTACCGGCACATCAGCACATTAATATACTTGCTATATCGTACCTATTAATAGTTAAGTTCTAAAAGTGTCGATATAGAAATTCTCTATCCTCTACGAAGAAAACGACAAAAAGTTTATATAAAAAACAACCAAGTAAACAATCAATAAAAAGAAAAATGGCACGTTAGTCAAAGCAGATGTATTGCTGGTACACTAAAAGACTTAATATAATGGTCAACAACGTGTATCGAATAAGAAAGTTATGTAGTGATATAAAGATCCGAATGATTCTCGTAAATTTTGGGGGTATATTGCAGACTTATCACATTTGAATGAAAACACTGAATGATAAAGGCTACTCGTTGTATTGTTAATGCAACTGAAAATAAAAGTTTCTAGAAAGATCATTAACCTTTTATCAGTATTATCCCAAACTGCAGCGAGATCATGCCCTTGATCACTAAACTGTATAAGCACACATATTAAAATCGAACTCAATTTTTACAGAACTTTTGAAATTTCATATAACGTTACTCTGTGTATGGCTAACATGAAAAAATATGGGATTATCGTGCTCTTTGCATGTCTACGTGTTGTCAAAATTTCATTTGATATGTATGGATTCTAAGTACGGTTATTTATTTCAGTGTCCAAACTGCGTTTAGTTGTTGTGCTCAGGTTTTCAAATGCTCGATCAGCTCTCGTATACACTTATGCTTCGCTCCTTTTGTGTCAAGATTGAGATGGCTATATTTTGCATTTGCCAAACTGAACTACGTGTTGATTTAGACGAATAATGTTTTTTTTTAAAACATAAAATACCACATTAATTCAATGTGGGATTGAACATTTCCTGTTGACAGTCTTTTATAAATTATCCCGGAACACATGATTACACCCACCCACCCCCCACCCCCACCCCACCCACCCACAAAACAGTTACCTGCAATGCATCCTAAAACTGCATACATGAACAGTATTACCATGGTGATATAATGTAACCAGCATGGCCGTTTTCGGATGTAGCCGGCTCTTACCATACAGTCTTTTGATAACGTTACGTAGATGATTGTTAACAATACCATGACAACGTTACGCAGTATTTTTCGCGCAATACATTCTCATATCACTATCACTCTCCTTCTCACTGTCATCCAAATATGAAGCCTAGTTGAGTTCAAATCTATTTAGAAAAACTTTCTGATATCCAGGCATGAAAGCCTTCTAAAACGTAATCTCAAGTCCATAACTGACGATGAAATTTATAAGGACGATCCTTTAGAGGCAGATATTTAAATTTCCAAGACCAATTCATAAATAACATTTATTATGAATACACGAAACTAACACAGACATATACATACATTACATATATTCTACTTGTAATTTATATGCAATTTCCAGAAATAGCTTCAAGACGATGTACATTATATGAAAATTACGCATCCAGTCCAAATTGAAGTCGGACTCTTAATAAGATTTCACGGTCTGTTTCACCAATCAAAATAGGTTTAAAGAATATAAACTATATTCCAACATCTTCCAGTGAACCAAGCATTACTGGTTATCACCTTCCAGTCTCTCGAGGCTATTTACAAGAATTTTCATGTACACTGAATCAAGAAAATTAGAAGCTACTTAATGTGGAATATGGGTATTGTACAGTAATGTGCGTTATGAGTATTATACATTAATGTGCGTTATGGGTATTGTACAGTAATGTGCGTTATGAGTATTATACATTAATGTGCGTTATGGGCATTGTACAGTAATGTGCGTTATGAGTATTATACATTAATGTGCGTTATGGGCATTGTACAGCAATATGTGTTATGAGTATTATACATTAATATGCGTGATGTTTATTATACAGTAATGTGCTTGATGTGTCTTGTACAGTAATGTGCATTGGGTATTGTACAGTAATGTGTGTTATGAGTATTGTACAATATGTGCGTTGTGTGTATTATATATTACTCCACTTTGACTTCGATCGTCGTTTTTTGTTTAGGAAAAGCAGCACATCTACACCATATGTTTATGCATTAACACAGGGGCGTAGCGATGATATTTTGCGCCCGGGGACAAACTATAAAATTGGCGCCCCAGCGATCTTGTGACAGATTTATTACCCTTGTTTTCTTATTATAATGTAACGTTGCAAGCCTCATTTTGGCGCCCCTGTACCTTGGCGCCCGAGGACATATGTACCTCCCCGTCCCCCCCCCCCCCCTCGCTACGCCTCTGCATTAACATAATCCATTTTTATGCACTGCTGATGGATACGAAAATTCACCCATTATCTGACGCAGTTATTTGATTTTTGTGTGGAACGTCCCTATCCTACACAGGCACATATGAAGGATTCTATTATTCTTGCAAGCTAAATTAATGGTGCATATTGCACGATGCCAAGCACGGACGTACGTGTAAGCATGCAGTTCAATCATGCAACAACAAAAACACTGTGAGGTTTACTGGATGGATTGCTGGTTTATCAGTCCATAACAAACAACCAATATTACACAGCAACATGAATGGGACGTTTGCTTTGCCCTGTGGTACTCTGATATTTCTCTCTAATGTAGTGACGCCTTTGAATCTGTATGTTGCATCATAATATAAATAATATAAATATGATGTAATATTGATTTTAATTGCAATTGGACTTATGCTTGCCAGCATGATGCAAATCTATCAAATTTGGTCAAAGCTTTTTAGATATTAAAAATGAAGAACATACAAGATAACAATTCTTAACAAAGCGCTTAAAAGTATCATGATATGAAAGAATGCGTTTTTAATAATACTTTTAACTAAATATTTACTGAGTATCATAACTACATGTGTTCTAATCATCATAACTAAATGTATTCTAATTATAAAACTCATGTATAGCGGGTATTATAACTACGTGTACACAGATTATTACAGCTATATGGGGATTGATTGTTGTAACTAATCTACGTTGTAGAGAGTCCATGGTCGGAACCGGAGCCAGAGGGGCACCTGGACGCTCATTCACACCCCACCCCACCCCAACCACCCATCCTTTCCTCGCCCCAAATAAAAAAGAGAAAGAAAGAATTTAGCGCGAAACAACCGGAACGTGAGTAGGTCTTATGTATAAGTTAGATGTTAAACTTATGCTTTCAAAACACTTAAATGCAGGAGCTTTCAATGGATTATCCACCTGTGTCTCTAAGAAGGTTTTCATCCCACAAATCCCTTGCCTGGTTGTTTACGCCCAATCCCCAAAACGATATATCCAGATCTTCTTCTGGAATCCGAATATCGCTATGTCACCCGGCATTTGTCATAGTCAGTCCATCTGCTTAGTAGTTACATGTGATACACGAAAAGAACAGTGGAGTGATTCAGAGGATAGTTACATAAAGTGTGTGTGTGTGTGTGCGTGCGTGTGATTTGGATTTTTAACGTAGCTTTAACAATTTTTCAGTCGTATCGCTTCAATGTCTGCAGTGTGGCAGTTTATAGCGATGACTAGCACTGGGGCGTCGTGCCGCAGACATGCAGCATGAAGCCCCATCCAGTCATATTATCCCGACACCAGGCCGACCAGTCCTAATACTAACCTCTTAATACTGAGCACCAAGCGAGAAGCTTTAAGTACCATTTTTGTAAGTCTTTGGTATGACTCGGCTGGGGATCGAACACACGACCTAATCTGAAGCGGACGCTCAACCACTAGGCCACCTCAGCGGTCTACATAACTCTTGAAACTATAAACAAGATCTTGTAATTACCGTCTATGCTTTTTAGTCATGCGATCAAGAAACTTTAGAAACTAAGTAGACAAATTACAGGCCATTGTAAGAACAGATAGACAAATTTTCACTTACAATAGATACCTACTGTCAAACAAATAAAAATAAAATATTTGAAAAATCAGACGCAAAGGGCGTATGTGTATCACCAGATAAACAAACTATATATACCACCTGTTACAAAGTTAATGCAGCGGAACCCTTGAGAAATTAACGCTGAACCATGTAAGTTCAGGTTCTATTTCAATACCCTCTTCTCTGAGCCAAAACTAAGGACACGGAATCATTGAGTTAGTGCATCATGGTGTACTATAACACAGATAGATAGTAGAACGGATTCGTCAGATCAAAGCTATTTAAGGACAAAATATCAACTAAATATTTTGTTTTGGATCATACCTTGCAGCTCCATTCTTTTCTGTTATAATAAAACTAAAAATGCGTATAGATATATACATTGTTTCCCTAGTCTCGTTGAAAAAGATATAAAAATACATTTGTAAATTACGAACAAGACAAATTAACGCCATTTTATTAAATAATAAAAGATATTATCAACTTACAGAAAAATTATGGTAATTTTATTAAATAATAAAAGATCTCATAAGCTGACATACTCGTTTAGGTCATTTAAAAAAAAAAGCTTATAAACTTACGGACACATTTTGACTGCTTTGTGGCAAGCAATCCTGAACGGGAAAAAGATAAAATACAGTTACATGGCGAGCTTATCATTTGATTTTGGAAATGAAGAACTAACAGCGCAACCAAACGTTTGCAATAGCATAAAGAATCCGCCTATCGTGATAAGAAAACACTTTGCGTTTGGAAAACCTATCAAAGACTAGAGAAGTACACTTCAATGTGCGATATGAGATATTTCATTACTAGGAGAGTGATGTCATCAAATTTTCCAAGATTGTTAGAAAAGCATATTCAAATATTCTAAGGAAAACAACTGCCAGCTGTTGAAACGTGGGAAAAATCTAAAATATATCTGACAAAAGAAAATGATCGATAGTTACGTGACAAAACACAAATTCAATAATAAAACACCATATTGAACGTTGTGAAACTAATATTCCTGTGTACTCTGCGCAAGGTATGTGACTTAATACATGTTATACAGCAAAGCCCTGATCTCCACACTGACTTATTACATGATATACAGCAAAGCCCTGATCTTCACACTGACCTAATACATGATATACAGCAAAGCCCTGATCTTCACACCGACCTATACATGATATACAGCAAAGCCCTGGTCTCCACACTGACTTAATATATGATATACAGCCCTGATCTTCACACTGACTTAATATATGATATACAGCCCTAATCTTCACACTGACTTAATACATGATATACAATCCTGATCTGTATAGTGACTGAATACGTGATATACAACACTGGCTTATTACATGATATACAGCCCTGATCTTCACACTGACTTAATACATGATGTACAGCAAAGCCCTGATCTTCACACTGGCCTAATACATGATATACAGCCCTGATCTGTATACTGACCGAATACATGATATACAACACTGGCTTATTACATGAGATACAGCCCTGATCTTCACACTGACTTAATACATGACATAGGGCAAAGCCCTTATCTTCACACTGACGTTATACAAGATATACAGTCCTGATCTTCACGCTGACTTTATACATGATATACAGCAAATCACATACAAAGATGCATGATAAGTACTTCATATAATTTGTTGGTTCAACGAAATTAAGAGAAAGACCATTCTAATATTTCCTTTATGAAAATGAACATATCACTGTTATCTGACAGTAATTTTAAAGACCGAAAGAACACACGCAAATGACTTTAGTAAATTTTTATCTTAAGATTAATACCAGATATTGGTAGATCACACTATGAAAAAATAGAAACAAGCATTGTGTGTGCTAAACATGTATATCTCATTGTGTGTAAAAACACTCATATCTCATTGTGCCTATAAAACATATATACGTCATTGTGTCAATAAAAAACGCCAAACTCAATGTGTCTATAAAATATGTATCTCTCATCGTGTCTATGAAACATCTATATCTCATTGTGTTTATAAAACACCTATATCTCACTGTGTTTATAAAACATCTATATCTCACTGTGTTTATAAAACACCTATATCTCATTGTGTTTATAAAACACCTATATCTCACTGTGTTTATAAAACATCTATATCTCATTGTGTTTATAAAACACCTATATCTCATTGGGTGTATAAAACAAGCAAATCTCATTGTGTGTATAAAACATGAATGTCTCATTAAATGAATAAAACATAAATATCTCTCTGCAGATAAACAAGTAAAGAAAATAAAAATACGAAGTTAACGAAACTCATTTATGTGCTAACAAGCTTTCATCCAAAAAATATTTTTAAAAAATGTCAAAATCCAAAAAAGAAACCCAGTAATGTGAAAATCTAATCCGGTTATCTTCACGTGAGTAGAAACATGAATAGAAAATTAGAATTGTGCAGGTCATGTGGGTTTTTGTGCAAATGTTTGTGTTCGTTTCCTATAACGGATAAAACAAGTTTTAAATTTAAAAGTCTAAATCCAATAAGGCATAAATATGTGCAAGAGAGACAATAATCCTTCGAACAGTGAGGACTATTAATAATGTCAATCTTGTCGATCTACATAAAGAGAGAAAAATGCCTTTGCATTTTCATATTTCTTTGTTGAGTGACTTTTGATTAAACGCGCTAACAAGCTTCAAGGGACGGACGTTCGAAAGTACTGATTGGCACGAATTGACAGAACCCAATCAAGATGCTCCGTTTCAAGCAGTGTGGGTGGGGACCGTGGGGTGGGCATCTATATATACTCAGAGACCTTTCGCAGAGCCAGTTCCTAATACCTGCTAAAGGTAGGCAACTATAACGGAGTGATGCAAAAATTAATGTGACCAGATAATACTCACACGTACTAATAGTATCCATGATTTTTGCATCCTATAATATGAAGACAAAACAATAAGTATATGGTTTGTGTAGTCGTTGCACATAAGAATCATATACACACGCCAATTATTTCCGCTAAAGAACAACCATACCTAAACTATAGTAACAAAGCTGAAGAACAACCATGTCTAAACTAAAGTAACAAAGCCGAAGAACAACCATGCATAAAATATAGTATACAAAATCTCAAGAACAACCATATTAAAAATATAGTAACAAAGCTGAAAAACAACCTTAACTGAGATATAGTAGCAACGCCTAAACTACTGTAACATTATTCAAGAATAACCATGCCTAAAAAGTGTAACTGTCTTCAAGAATAACCATACCTAAAATATAGCAACTGTGTGAAAAGAGGGACCCCGAGTGGCCGAGTATTTCTAAAGCGCCCACCGTTACGGCCATCTCACCTCTGCGTGGGTTAGAGTCTCGGACTCGGCCAATGTGGATACGTGAGAAAGCTTGCCATTTAGTGGGTCGGTGGTTCTTTCCGGGGTTTTCCCTAGTTCTTCCTCCACCATTAGTACTGGCGGCCATATTTAGCCTATCTTGTGCTGATAAAGGGCGTTAAACCTTACAACAACAATAACAGACCTCAAGAACAACCATACCTAAAACATTGGGCAGTTTACACTATTTATCAATAATAATTTAATGTTAAATCAGAACAAAAATATAAAACACGTAGCAGGCTTGTGCACAGTTTATCAGATGATCTTGATAACTTGAAAAACCGCAGCTGGATAACGAATCGATCGTAGCATGAGTCACATTGCTAATGATTCGACATTCTCCAATAACATGCTTTTTATTTCATTAAGAACATTAAAACACTTATAAACTATATTAAAATATAGCACTAAATTTTACAGACAGGCGAAGACTGCTCATTATCCCCGCATCCTCTGGTAGGATCCAGGGATGGTACTTTCCGCTTTGTCTAGGGTATATTTGCATCAGGAATCAAGAGTTACTGTATTTAGAGACGC
>JAQISU010000041.1:4547500-4767500 GCA_029339505.1 Unio delphinus | reverse complement strand
TGATCTCAGCCGTGACCCTAGCCATATGATCCCAGCCATGACCCAAGCCATGATCCCAGCCATGATCCTAGATATGATCCCAGCCATGACCTTAGCTATGATCTCAGCCATGACCCCAGCTATGACCCTAGCCATAACCCTATCTATGACCCTAGCCATAATTCCAGCCACGAACCTAGCTAACCCCTGGATAGTATACGATTATTGATTAGCATGGCTAGGACATCAAAACAAATAAAAATACAAACATTAAAAGTGTGTTGTTTATTTTATTTCTTTGGACTTATCATACTAAGTAATATATATGTATGAAAAAATGGCAGCTATATTAATGGAGGGAGAATCCAGTCAATTTTAAATCTACACACAGGAATTAAAGATACGGCATCGAAAAGAAGAATAAACATTAGGTAAAGAGAGAATAAAGAAACTTCTTCTTTTGATTTAATGAATACGTAATAGAACTAACGTTTATCAAATGAATGATTTTTATTGGATGATTTTAATGTCTTTCATTTATGTTACATTGCTTAAACTATCATGGTGATGAAAAGCGTATTTTCCAGTACTGTCATATATTATAAATAAAATCGTGTTTAAAATGGAACGACAAAAGAATAAATACTAAAGATACATTTAAAAATGCGTTAATCTAATGAAATCAAAATGGTATTTTATTGGATAAAATGTAATGGTATGGGAAAACGCTGGGAAAATAATTACCTGTTAAGATAGAAAAACTATCACAAGGGAATAGTATGAAACAATGAAGGTTCTAGCACAACGCATGACACCTTATCATAAACAGGTTTATTTGGCAAGGAGAAGTCATGTTATGACGTGTCAGAGCTGGCATCCTTCTTTTTGGACAGAGCCTCCACAGTATGTAAAAATACCGATTCTAGTCCAGCACATGATAACAGGTTAATTTTCATAATGTAAAAATGCCGTAGTAGTGTGAATCAGTTCTAAAAGTTGACCCTTGGTGATGCAGCACGTAATGTTTTATAAGATAAGGTTATTATGGTATATAATATGCAAGTTCCCTGGTCGTAACATTCTTTTTGCTGTTGAAGTGAGCAACAGTTTATCAGGCCCACGTCAAATAACTCTTTGCGAGAGTCAACTTAACAACGATATCGATAATGGCTGTTTGTATGAGTCAACAACGATATCGATGACTTTGTGAGAGTCAAGTTAACAGCGATATCGATAATGACTCGTTATGAGAGTCAACTTAACAATGATATCGATAACGACTCTTTGTGAGAGTCAACTTAACAACGATATCGATAATGACTCTTTCTGAGAGTCAACTAAACAACTATATCGTAAATGAGACGGTAATAGTCAGCATGTGCATCCTTGAGACTTTAAATTTTCAACATTAAATGACTCTTTGTGAGAGTCAACTTAACAGAGATACTGATGATGAGCAGGTAATAGTGAACACACTCGAGTTTTTCAGTTTACGATGATGAAGTGTGTGAGGTACCGTGTCACCGACATTTTCTCTCTCAATTCTTAGCATTGAGTTAATTGTTAAACAAAACTTATGTTTTTTTTTAAAGTTGACGCTGCTCACACAGGAAGCATATGTTGTAGTCCACCGTCCTTAGCTCTCTGATTAGCTCGTCGCAGGTACGACCTGATCTTAGAATTTTATAATAAGTATTTGGCGCTATTTTGTTTTTTGGCCTCTAATTTGTGCTCGATCTTTCTGGGCATGGTTTGCAGTGCTAGCCCGCATATGGATAAGCTCAAGATAAAGGGATTTCCGCTGTCAGGGCAGTGGGTCCCACGGTCAACGCCCTCAGAACTCGTCGGTAGTACCGGTAATGGTGCTTAAATATGTAAAACTTTCGGAGGTAATAGCGATAATAAGACTCTAACTCACTGCGAGCTTCGGGTGAAAGGTTTGGTCAACATGATTAAAATCTAACACTGGCATCATTTTTAATAACAGAGCAGATTGTTTGAAGATGATATAGTAGAGCATTGGAATTTTATTCAGCTCGGTAATATATTGGCTGGCATGTAAACTACGGTCTTAAATCTCATTCTGGTGTTGCAGATGAAACAATACCAACATTATTTTCTCGGATTTTTGTAATTTCCGAGAGCAAATTCGCGTTCCTTACTTGCTCTCCTAACACTTTTAAATAATCTACAGCTGCAGCGATCATGTCTGGATACACATGTTTGGCTTACGATTGTAACGCTAAAATTTAATAAGCATCTGTGATGATCTGAGCTTCTATTTTAGTTGGAGTGATATTTTGCGCTGCTGCATCCTCATCCCCAGAACTAGATTTTTTTTTAATCATCTAACACCATAACACCCATGACAGTGTCAATGTCTTCATACTCTAAACAGACCTGAAGCAAAATTATTATGTTAACCACATGATCGGGTAACTTTTTTATTACCACGAAAATTTGTTTTACCGACTATCTTGTCTATCCAATCATGACCATTTTTATGCGCTTCATCGTCTTTTTTTGAGAGAGAATTTACGTCGTTTGCACAAGTGGGTTTTCACGACGACGTGCACGACCCCAGGAAGAAGATCATGCACCATCGTTGAACTATTTCCTCGATATTTTAGTTACTTTATCAGATTCATTTTCGTTGCAAAATTTAGAATCAGTAAAAGATTTGCCTCACGCAGCTGCTTATACGGCATTTCTATCACAAATACCAGGGACATCACCTTTGCATCATTCTGAAACCTCGCGTGAGCGCTGAAAGAAGATGTTTTAGCTGTATTTCTCACCCTCTAAACAAGAGCATATAACCCGCTCGTTGTTTTGAGCACGTGATTATCTTTCTAGTCGTAAAGTGAATCCTGTCGATACATATCATCGAATAATATTTGATAGGCTTCGATAACGATACTGATAATTTCAACCATCTTGTTTTATACTAAATCATATACGGTAAAACTGTGAACTGTCATTCGGAGGTTCTTCTGTTAACGCAGTCAGTTTCAATGTGGTATATTTCGCGTCTAATCAAAGAACGATAAACTCGATCCTATGGGAGTATTAATGGTATAGAGCGTCTCCACACCGTTACCTGTTTGGTCCAATATAATCTCCAATAGAGAATGTGCTCGAGACCGTTATACCGACCTCTGACCTGAAAGTTCCAGATAGAGATCGGTGATGCAAGCTGGATTTGTATCCATAAATTGGAGGTGGTACAATATGTGGCCCATTCGTTGCTATTAAAATCCAAAGTCGTGTACTGGGCAAGAAATTGTTAGCTTCAAACGACGAGGAGTACCCAGAGAAAGCCAGAACCACGAATCCTGACCGAATATTGCGTTGTCGGTGAACGGGAAAATGTGATGTTTTTATTTTTAACGCGGGTTATTTCATTAAAAGCACAGGCGTGTAATCCGTCATGATTAGCTTGACCCCTGACGACGGGAATAAACCTCATCTGTTGGACCGTCGACGGTTATATAATATTCGCCCGATAACATGTTGGTCCCAGATTTTCAGACGGCGTAATTATGTACCTTTCCATAGCTCGCTACAGTGGATTCCGAGGACCGTGTGTTTGCGGATAACCCTAAATTTGTGGAATCTTGGCTCATGGTAATCGACTCGGTCATGATGCCTCTGGATTTATGAAGTTTACCGACCAATCCTCCCTCGACGTGACTCCACTACGGTGGTTCTGACAAAATCAAGTCAGGCTTAGCCGAAGAGGTCGTAGGCAGGCCGAACAAAAACATTCCACTTATGTTAATGCTGATGGTCATCGTGTTCGTGGTCAGCAATAGTTTAATATTAGCCAACGTTCCCACATGAGACCATCTGTGCGCGGTATCGGCGTGGGGAGAATAAATGCTGGATAATCCGCTGTACTCGTTACCTTCCATATTTAAATCTCCCTTCATGATATATCCGATGAGATTTACCTTTTCCTGTAGCGCCGACTCATCTGACGACGAGGACGCTCATCCGGTGCCAATTAAGACTCTGAACGTTGTGTACAACATTATTTATAAAAAATGAACATCATTAATTTTGATTCGCGAGAAAATAAGAAGCATAAAACATCGTATTTTACTGCCGGATTGCCGATATATGATCGTGGGTTATCCCGTCGCAGCAAAACGAATTTGCTGATGAATTTAATGCTTAATAACATGTTGAATTTACGACCGGGTGATGATTTACACACACAGGCCTAAATACTAAATGTTATCCGAATCGCTGAATTCTGGCCACAGCGACACCAGTGATCTCGGGTACATATTTATTGTTAACGAAACTGAAAAAGTCGTTCCTATAGGAGAATTTTCAGAGGATGACGAACATAAAATCTTTGTGTTTGACAACATTAAAATCGACCGGGAGAATATGACTAAAATATTAACTTTTGCGCCATAAGCATTGCAGCGGTATTTACTTAAAGCAGTCGCCATGCCAAGCTATATTAGGAGAAACAAGGGTTGTTTCATGTTATATTCATGTATGGTAAGTCGCGATATCGAATTGATCGCGCGAGATCATTGAAGCGGGATCACTTTGAAATATTTCTAAGAGTGCTATCACGCAGTGACTTTCGGCTCTAAACATGATTTCACGTTTCATCGTGTCGCTGGAAGTATACCTGGAAAAAAATAGAAATGGTTTTGACGACATTTACGTTCCTCGTGGTCTGTAAAAATGTTATCTATCGCTGTCAGTATATAATCATGCTTGGAAGCAGTAGTGCGAAGACGTGTTGAGAACATTTGTGGAGCAGCGTGAGGCGCTACATCTGCAAGTGCTTGACGATAAACTAGATAAACAATAATTGAACGGGCTGTCACCCAAGAGCTTTTTAAACCCGTTTGAGCCGACGTGTTATCCAGGAATCAGCACCCTGTGCAGCAGACGCTATTAACAAAATAGTCAAGTTCAGCAGTGACGAAAAAGGTGTGAAAAGTTGCCCGTATTGTCTTCGAACTCGCTAAAGAAAGGACAAAGAGCAAAGAAGTCAACTTAAATTGCTAGCAGCTGAGGTTGAGACCCGGAAGGCCGAGCGTGTCACCACAGAATCGGCTCAAGCAGAAGCGGATGTTATCCGGAAAGCATCGAAATCACAACTGAAAGAAGTTCATGAGAAAATGGAACAATATCTGCATGAGAAATAAAAAGACGATTTCATAACAACTACATCCTCATTTATAAAGCCCAAACTTGGTCAATGTATTTTGAAAAAACGTATACACTTCCTAAACTGATCTCGTTGATAAATCAACAAGACCAAATCACTCAGGAAAGCTAGTATAATATGCTGTCAGCAGCACGTGATGTTCTAAATAAAATAAACTATCATTACGGCAAAGAAAACAGGTTGAACACATTTCTCGACGAGAGGAAAAATTTTGATCAGCGAACGACAAATCGAGAAGAGAGCAGTGTATTTTTCTTCTCCTCCCGTCTCCGCGTTTGAAGACTTGGTTATCAAAAGTGACAAAAGTGGGTCCGGGCTTAGTCACCAGTGTCTACAGACAACAGTGACCAGTGTCAGTCACAACGTGACGAACCGTCCGCTATTATCAAGATCAAGCCGAAATCGTGCAGCGGTTAAAACTCATAATCGCGCCTAAAGAGCGGGTAATACCGGGGTGGAAATCGATAACGAGATCGTGGAAATTCCGAATCATGTATTAACCCCAAAAGTAGTCACGCGCGAGAAGTAACGGAATATTGCACTAGATTCTCGTCCGTATTTCACAGACGCCATTATCAGAAACCATTTTGTTCGACAATACCACGTTGTTATGTGATTCTCGGTACAATCTGCTGATAATTTCGTATTAAATGAATAATACTGTAATAAATGTCAACAATAATTATTTCTCCAATACCAAAAATCTGAAAGAAATAAACTTAACATCCTTTAATCTGTTTTCTAATTATTATGGTAAAATAACAGAATGAGCAAACAAAATTTGAATTGAGTCATTACTACCAGACTTTTGTGTTTGTTCATTAGGCATGTAATTATATTAAATTGTAGAGTGGAAACAACTTATATTAGGTTTCGAAAATAAGTATGCACATTTGAGATTATGGTTTTGTAAAACTACTGATAAATTTGGTAATTACACTCCTAAAGAGAGTATGAAACATAGAAAGACATGTTTCACATATTACAGGCTTTAAACAGCGTACACAAAAATTAATTGCAAATGGTATTTCATAAACTATTCACAAAATTATAATCAGGCAAGAAGATAAAACATAAACCAATCTCTCGGTAGAATAATACTCTATTAAAAAAACAACATATAGATGGATATGAGAAGGTCTTAAAAAGAGTTATCCGACTGATTGAATAACAAAAAACGGTTCTTTACATTCGTAATAAAGATAACAGATTTTCAAGGATTCCAATAAGTGTTTAAACTGCTACCTGGATCAGGTTAGCATGGCTTATACTACAACCAAAGGAATGATACTTTCATAATTTGTCACATTTAATCAAAGTAGGATTGCAATGAAATTACTGAATCTTTTAAAATTTTCTTTCAACTGAAGTCTTAAATCATTTCAAAAATGTAATTCTACACTTGCTTGCACACTAAATAAAAATGCCTAAAGATTTCATTGTTTGCTTCAAATTCAGAAAGAAACAAATTACAAGGGATTCGCGTAACAGACGCGCTGTTTTAAAAAAAATGAAAATACTTATTTCTACACCAATAAAAGTAACGAACACTTAAATATGTTATCATACCGTAAACTCCAAATTTATTTACTTGATAATTTGTTCAATTTAGGGCACTCACTATGTTGGGCAAACGCATTAGCAAGTCTATCCGCGCATGAAGAAACATAGATTTTGCATAAATAACATCGGCTATACATCATTTTCATGTCATGGTGTGACATATTTTAGTGACGGCTTCCATTCATTATTTTCCCCCATTTATGCCAGTTGCTATTATTATTCTGAAACTGAACGTCTAGGAAAAGAAAAATTGTGGTTGTACCATTAAAACACATATCGTTCGAATGTAATACGTGAATGTTAGTAACCCAGTTCTATACATTTTTTAAATATGTTTTCGTGTGTATGCTTCTATCTTATTTGTGCATTCAAGACATAATAACAAATATTATGTATTTCATTATGAGATACTAAAATATATCAGTGGAAGACAACCGATAACGCCACAACAGCCATACCACCTTTACAGTTAAAGTGGCGGTACCACGATTGGAACTCAGTTCTTATCTCATTTAGGAAATATAGCTGCCCTCACATGTGCTATTCAGATATGTATTTCCATATTTAAAGTTATTTCTGTTCCTTCTTTTAATTCTTGTATATATATATATATATATATATATATATATATATATATATATATATATATATATATATATATATATATATATGCCTGTCTGATTAACTGTCTGTCTCTCCATCAGGATGAACAGATTTTAAAATGTGTGAAGACTGTAAACTCCTCTAGTGCACACTTACCTTATCAATAAGGAGGCGCCATACAAAATAAATTAGTTAACATGAACTCCAAAGAACAAAAATTAGGCTTCATGTATTGACTTTTTTAAAATATAGTTTTCCACAAGAATCCTATAATTACGTTGTGCTGCGAACTAGATAGATTTGAAAATGATTGTAAGGAGTTGTAAAGTGGATAAGCAGAATCTTCGGTACTTTTAATGTTCATGGAACAAAATTTAGACCAATAAGCATGACAACAACATGTACAAAATAGCTGCCATCCAGACCTTTGTCAGAACCGTTTTCATTTAAATGTAACAACATATCGCAAGAAAACTTTTAAGCGATTTGACCATACAAGAACCCTGCTCGACACCATATTTATTTAGAATAAACTGCATGAAGTCTTTATGCGAAACCGCCATTTCGATATGACTAAACAATTTCAAGATATCCACGGTGATTACCATGTTGGCTGTCAAACTGGTACCATTTTGATTTACGGTTGTCGCAGGACTATGTATATGATTATATCTGCTCCGGAAGAGTTGCGATAACATGTGGTTCATGTCTTGTTTATAGGTCTAACTTTTTTTTTTAGCACCTACCACGTATCTATAAAGTCTCTTAGTAAAACGACAAGTCTTTGAGATATCCGTTCAAAAACAGTAGCAATAAAATGATTTTTAAGATGGGTGCTATTTTGGGGACAACATTGATGTCATTTGTACTGAGGACCATATATAGACCATATATAGACATACAAACGTTTCAGTGAAAAATCCGTGTCGATACAACCATTAAAGACGAGTAGTGATAATAGGATTTCCAGATGGCCGCCGTGACAATATTTTCATTGAACGTATGCCAGATCTCAGGATGGTGTTGTGTCTCAAGTGACATTCATCACAGTAGTTATGTAGGTGTTACAATAACAATTTCGGGATGGACGACAGAAGACATACCATCCCATAAGTTCTTCATTTCTATGTTGAACAGAGTTAAACGTCGACACGAGCTCCACAATTTCTGAAAATAATCCATAGGTGTGGTCACCATGAATAATAATGTTTATATTAAACTTCCTACTGGAGTAAATATAAGCCATTCAAACCTGGAGAGAGAGAGAGAGAGAGAGAGAGAGAGAGAGAGAGAGAGAGAGAGAGAGAGAGAGAGAGAGAGAGAGAGAGAGATCAGCAGCAGCTGCAGTTTGTCCACATCTACACGTCAAGAGACAGGGATAAAATCAATAATACTGTTTTTTAATGGCAAGTCTCTCAAATGAATATATATATATATATATATATATATATATATATAAACGTTTATCCAAAATGCAGAGACGACGAAATGTGGAGAGAGAGAGAGAGAGAGAGAGAGAGAGAGAGAGAGAGAGAGAGAGAGAAAGAGAGAGAGAGAGAGAGAATATGTCGCTCTCTGCTGTCTACTTCCTCAATAAATTTTTGTTTTCATTCATCTAGTCTGTAACTTCAACGTTCCTAAACCACTGTGCTTCCGCCTAAGGTACTGCATAGAAACACATTTTAGTATGCCACTAAAACATGTAAAACTTCACACTAACAATACATACAAAATAAATCGGTGTGTAATACTTTACTCTAATAATAACATACAGAATAGCTCAGTCTAATGCTTTTCTTTACAGTAAATAAGTTTATAGGTAGCTAGAAGAAAATTTCGTTTACCTCCATATTGACAGATGATGATGCGATTAAGCAGACCTGTACAACGTATCAATCCACTATGTATGGCACACCGCTATTAACTGTTCCGTACAAACGGGAAGAAACAGGAAACTGCTGTTAACCCACAAATTGAAATTCTGATTCGTTCAGTTTCTTCACGTGGTTATTCGATTAGCTTAAACCGAGGCCACTTCTCTGTGTTTACATGTAAGATAAAGCATGAGTAAGCCTAGGGCATTCGTATATGTCAATATTAAAGCAGTTGATGAAAGTACGAACAGTGTCTCCACCCACCAACCACTATGTAACTCTCCGGTAATGTTATTAAAAGAGAGGGGCGTTGTTTGTATTTTGCACAAAAAATCCTGACTGACATGAATACCTGTGGAGTAAGTGGACAATTTCCCACACGGTTGTTAATACCCAAGACTATTAATACACATGGTTGGTGATACACAAGACTGGTTCGTTTAAGTACCACCACTTTAAGAATGGGCGCCAGCCTTAACTGTTTCCTCCGTCACGTGTTCGAGGTAGAAGACTGAGAGGAAAATCAATTTAAATGCTATAAATTCACAAAATTAAGAGCAATGCAAATTTGTCAAAAACTTAATTTTACTAGACTATTAAATTATATATAATCGTAGCTGAAATACTTGATCCAGACCTGCATGACATAACAATAAAAATATGCCGGAAAAAAATATAAACGTGTAGTTGATCATATTTTCAGCACTATAAAACCGTGTATATTTTTTTTGTTGCCGTAATGTCACTAAATAATTTGTTGGTTTGTGGCATTTCTGTCACCATGCAATAGATTACGCTCTACTATGATACTTTTTTTTTGGCAATACGAAGAGTGTTGTTCTAATCATATTGTTAGGTGAACGGTTGTATTCTAATTATGGTTTATTTATCTAGATGAAAAAAATGTGGTCTACTCATAGTCCATGTCTCTAGGTGAAGTGCTTTGTTCTAATCATAGTTTATGTCTCTAGGTGAATACTTTTATCTAATCATAATTTATGTCTCTTGGTGAAAACATTTGATCTAATCATAGTCCATATCTTTATGTAAAGATATGTGTTCTAATAGTATATGTCTCTAGGTGAAGAAATCTGCTTTATGTCTCTAGGTGAAGAAATGTGGTCTAATCATACTATATGTCTATAGGTGAAGGGATTTGTTCTAATCATGATTTGTCTGTAGGTGAAGGGATTTGTTCTAATCATAGTCTATGTCTCTAAGTGAAGGGATTTGTTCTAATCATGATTTGTCTGTAGGTGAAGGGATTTGTTCTAATCATGATCTGTGTCTCTAAGTGAAGGGATTTGTTTAAATCATGATTTGTCTGTAGGAGAAGGGATTTGTTCTAATCATTGTCTATGTCTCTAGGTGAAGGGATTTGTTCTAATCATGATCTGTGTCTCTAAGTGAAGGGATTTGTTTAAATCATGATTTGTCTGTAGGTGAAGGGATTTGTTCTAATCATGATCTGTCTGTAGATGAAGGGATTTGTTCTAATCATGATCTGTGTCTCTAGGTGAAGGGATTTGTTCTAATCATGATCTGTCTGTAGGTGAAGGGATTTGTTCTAATCATGATCTGTGTCTCTAGGTGAAGGGATTTGTTCTAATCATGATCTGTCCCTAGGTGAAGGGATTTGTTCTAATCATGATTTGTCTATAGGTGAAGGGTTTTGTTCTAATCATAGTCTATGTCTCTAGGTGAAGGGATTTGTTCTAATCATGATCTGTCTGTAGGTGAAGGGATTTGTTCTAATCATGATCTGTCTGTAGGTGAAGGGATTTGTTCTAATCATGATCTGTGTCTAGGTGAATGGATTTGTTATAATCATGATCTGTCTCTAGGTGAAGGGATTTGTTCTAATAATAGTCTATGTCTCTAGGTGAAGGGATTTGTTCTAATCACAGTCTATGTCTCTAGGTGAAGGGATTTGTTCTAATCATGATCTGTCTGTAGGTGAAGGGATTTGTTCTAATCATGATCTGTGTCTAGGTGAATGGATTTGTTCTAATCATGATCTGTCTCTAGGTGAAGGGATATGTTCTAATCATGATCTGTGTCTCTAGGTGAAGGGATTTGTTCTAATAATAGTCTATGTCTCTAGGTGAAGGGATTAGTTCTAATCACAGTCTATGTCTCTAGGTGAAGGGATTTGTTCTAATCATGATTTGTCTGTAGGTGAAGGGATTTGTTCTAATCATGATCTGTGTCTCTAGGTGAAGGGATTTGTTCTAATCATAGTCTATGTCTCTAGGTGAAGGGATTTGTTCTAATCATGATCTGTCTGTAGGTGAAGGGATTTGTTCTAATCATGATCTGTGTCTAGGTGAATGGATTTGTTCTAATCATGATCTGTCTCTAGGTGAAGGGATATGTTCTAATCATGATCTGTGTCTCTAGGTGAAGGGATTTGTTCTAATAATAGTCTATGTCTCTAAGTGAAGGGATTTGTTCTAATCATGATTTGTCTGTAGGTGAAGGGATTTGTTCTAATCATGATCTGTCTGTAGGTGAAGGGATTTGTTCTAATCATGACCTGTGTCTCTAGGTGAAGGGATTTGTTCTAATCATGATCTGTCTCTAGGTGAAGGGATTTGTTCTAATCATGATTTGTCTGTAGGTGAAGGGATTTGTTCTAATCATGATCTGTCTGTAGGTGAAGGGATTTGTTCTAATCACAGTCTATGTCTCTAGGTGAAGTTATTTGTTCTAATCATGATCTGTCTGTAGGTGAAGGGATTTGTTCTAATCATGATCTGTGTCTAGGTGAATGGATTTGTTCTAATCATGATCTGTCTCTAGGTGAAGGGATATGTTCTAATCATGATCTGTGTCTCTAGGTGAAGGGATTTGTTCTAATAATAGTCTATGTCTCTAAGTGAAGGGATTTGTTCTAATCATGATCTGTCTGTAGGTGAAGGGATTTGTTCTAATCATGACCTGTGTCTCTCGGTGAAGGGATTTGTTCTAATCATGATCTGTCTCTAGGTGAAGGGATTTGTTCTAATCATGATTTGTCTGTAGGTGAAGGGATTTGTTCTAATCATGATCTGTCTGTAGGTGAAGGGATTTGTTCTAATCATGATTTGTCTCTAGGTGAAGGGATTTGTTCTAATCATGATTTATCTCTAGGTGAAGGGATTTGTTCTAATGATGATCTGTCTGTAGGTGAAGGGATTTGTTCTAATCATGATCTGTGTCTAGGTGAAGGGATTTGTTCTAATCATGATCTGTCTGTAGGTGAAGGGATTTGTTCTAATCATAGCCATTGTTGCTGATGTTCTACTTCAAGAAAGATGAAATTTATATTGATGGAAAAATCTGATACATGTCATTACACAGCGATCGATACTAAAATCAGTAAAGAGTATAAGGGCAGCAGGTCAATGTGTATTTATCGGGCGCTGAAATGTGTATCCCGGGAATGAATTTCACATTAGAATCCCAGCTGCTAATGGTGAACTAAATACACTGCAATTTTATTAAAGCTTTACAGACAAACATGCTGATAAATAATGCTGACCTTAATAAAAATTCACGGTGCACTGCATGCTTTCATGAGGATAAGGCGACCAAAATTAGGGGGGTTACGCTAAATCGGTAAATATCGCAGGTAAAGAACGTCACATTATGAAAGTGTTCGACTTTCTATTCACTAACAGCGCAGGTAGTCTAAGAGTTTTATTCAAATTTTAAATTTAAAAAGTAACAATCACTTGATAAAATGGGATATAAATATAAGGAATAAAAGTCAAGGTCAGTGAGTGTTTATTCTTAGCGTAATTTGATATTCATAGTGGGAATTACATAATAAACTGCAAGCTGCCTATGGTGAAGTTGTTGAACCACAAGTTTATTACAAATTCACAGGCGAGCATCTCTGTAAGCTCAAGTTTCTCAGCTTGATGTCAAGCTTTCATTATACGCATTTATCTGATAAACAGAACTATTTAGACAAGCTAAAATCAAATTATTGTATTTCATCTTGAGGTTCTTTTTTTTTACCATAAAGTAATGAACAATTACATGAAGAGACGATGTGAAACAAAATAACATGTCTATTCATTCTTGACGAAAAAAGAATGAAACGTGGTGACCTCTGAGCGGCTATGCCCTGGATTCTCTCTATTTCATTTGGGTTTTTTTCTCCTCAAATTGATATTTTACATTATCTTACTTCTTTTGCTTCTAAATTATAAGTTTTGTCAGAATAATTCCCTTAGTGTGAAACTATTTACATCAAACATATTCCTAGACTTAACATAAATTGCTGAATCCATCGCTGTTGATAAGTCTTACTATATAATTCGAGATATTATCAGCTAAATTATGGAAACCTGTCAAAGATCAAGTAAAATAATAAGTGTTGACAACCAAACGACTTTAAATAAAATATATTAAAAGGATATTTTTTTATAGCTTTATGAGGTGGGGCTAAGATATTTGACTCTGATAAAAGTTTTTTCTTCCCCCGACATGTGTTTACATACACGTCATTTCATCCTTACCTGAAGAATGTACAAACAAATATATGACGAGGTGTGTCAAATTTGACAATCCTTGTTTAAACGAAAACCGCATCGTTAATGATTGGGAACATCGATTTCTTTCTATAGCCAGTGTTACTTTAACCTTTTCCCTCTCTCGTACAGAAATAGTGTTCTTATAAACTCTCTCTCTCTCTCTCTCTCTCTCTCTCTCTCTCTCTCTCTCTCTCTCTCTCTCTCTCTCTCTCTCTCTCAGAATATCTCAAAAGAAGCGTAATGCGCGCTCTTCTCCTAGCAGTACGTATTATGAACCTGACCCTCAACCTCAAGCCTTTGTATTCTTAAGTTCCAGAGCAGTCGGATCCGTTTGTCATGCTCAGCGATGACAGGAAACTGTGTATGTTATACTGTACATGTACATATAATCGGATTGCTATATTTATAATTTCTGTTAGCATTTTCTTTTCCTCTGGTTTGCAAAAACAAAATGCAATGTAGATGAAAGCACTGCTTTGATTCACTGGTCTATCGGTATCACGATGGTGATGACCTGTTTATTTATGAAACAGAAACAGAGGCTGAAAATTATGGGGGACGGCTCACCTTGCTATGTAAGGAATAGTTTTGTTCCAAGATATACTTTTGTATAAAATCATATACCAAGTTTCAAAAATAGATATGTGTGCAAGCGTGCCGTGAACATTCTTAGTTTGTTGATATCATATCCCCTGAGAATATTTCATGTAGGACAATACAATATTTGGGACACTCTGCAACCTACACTGCATGGATAAATCATAGCATTTACGAAGATAGATCAGGACAATACAATATTTGCGACTGTCTACAACATATACTGCATGAATAAATCAAAGCATATACGAAGATAGATCAGGACAATACAATATTTGCGACTGTCTACAACATATACTGCATGGATAAATCAAAGCATATACGAAGATAGATCAGGACAATACAATATTTGCGACTGTCTACAACATATACTGCATGGATAAATCAAAGCATATACGAAGATAGATCAGGACAATACAATATTTGCGACTGTCTACAACATATACTGCATGGATAAATCAAAGCATATACGAAGATAGATCAGGACAATACAATATTTGCGACTGTCTACAACATATACTGCATGGATAAATCAAAGCATATACGAAGATAGATCAGGACAATACAATATTTGCAACTGTCTACAACATATACTGCATGGATAAATCAAAGCATATACGAAGATAGATCAGGACAATACAATATTTGCGACTGTCTACAACATATACTGCATGGATAAATCAAAGCATATACGAAGATAGATCAGGACAATACAATATTTGCGACTGTCTACAACATATACTGCATGGATAAATCAAAGCATATACGAAGATAGATCAGGACAATACAATATTTGCGACTGTCTACAACATATACTGCATGGATAAATCAAAGCATATACGAAGATAGATCAGGACAATACAATATTTGCGACTGTCTACAACATATACTGCATGGATAAATCAAAGCATATACGAAGATAGATCAGGACAATACAATATTTGCGACTGTCTACAACATATACTGCATGGATAAATCAAAGCATATACGAAGATAGATCAGGACAATACAATATTTGCGACTGTCTACAACATATACTGCATGGATAAATCAAAGCATATACGAAGATAGATCAGGACAATACAATATTTGCGACTGTCTACAACATATACTGCATGGATAAATCAAAGCATATACGAAGATAGATCAGGACAATACAATATTTGCGACTGTCTACAACATATACTGCATGGATAAATCAAAGCATATACGAAGCTAGATCAGGACAATACAATATTTGCGACTGTCTACAACATATACTGCATGGATAAATCAAAGCATATACGAAGATAGATCAGGACAATACAATATTTGCGACTGTCTACAACATATACTGCATGGATAAATCAAAGCATATACGAAGATAGATCAGGACAATACAATATTTGCGACTGTCTACAACATATACTGCATGGATAAATCAAAGCATATACGAAGATAGATCAGGACAATACAATATTTGCGACTGTCTACAACATATACTGCATGGATAAATCAAAGCATATACGAAGATAGATCAGGACAATACAATATTTGCGACTGTCTACAACATATACTGCATGGATAAATCAAAGCATATACGAAGATAGATCAGGACAATACAATATTTGCGACTGTCTACAACATATACTGCATGGATAAATCAAAGCATATACGAAGATAGATCAGGACAATACAATATTTGCGACTGTCTACAACATATACTGCATGGATAAATCAAAGCATATACGAAGATAGATCAGGACAATACAATATTTGCGACTGTCTACAACATATACTGCATGGATAAATCAATGCATATACGAAGATAGATCAGGACAATACAATATTTGCGACTGTCTACAACATATACTGCATGGATAAATCAATGCATATACGAAGATAGATCAGGACAATACAATATTTGCGACTGTCTACAACATATACTGCATGGATAAATCAAAGCATATACGAAGATAGATCAGGACAATACAATATTTGCGACTGTCTACAACATATACTGCATGGATAAATCAAAGCATATACGAAGATAGATCAGGACAATACAATATTTGCGACTGTCTACAACATATACTGCATGGATAAATCAAAGCATATACGAAGATAGATCAGGACAATACAATATTTGCGACTGTCTACAACATATACTGCATGGATAAATCAAAGCATATACGAAGATAGATCAGGACAATACAATATTTGCGACTGTCTACAACATATACTGCATGGATAAATTAAAGCATATACGAAGATAGATCAGGACAATACAATATTTGCGACTGTCTACAACATATACTGCATGGATAAATCAAAGCATATACGAAGATAGATCAGGACAATACAATATTTGCGACTGTCTACAACATATACTGCATGGATAAATCAAAGCATATACGAAGATAGATCAGGACAATACAATATTTGCGACTGTCTACAACATATACTGCATGGATAAATCAAAGCATATACGAAGATAGATCAGGACAATACAATATTTGCGACTGTCTACAACATATACTGCATGGATAAATCAAAGCATATACGAAGATAGATTAGGACAATACAATATTTGCGACTGTCTACAACATATACTGCATGGATAAATCAAAGCATATACGAAGATAGATCAGGACAATACAATATTTGCAACTGTCTACAACATATACTGCATGGATAAATTAAAGCATATACGAAGATAGATCAGGACAATACAATATTTGCGACTGTCTACAACATATACTGCATGGATAAATCAAAGCATATACGAAGATAGATCAGGACAATACAATATTTGCGACTGTCTACAACATATACTGCATGGATAAATCAAAGCATATACGAAGATAGATCAGGACAATACAATATTTGCGACTGTCTACAACATATACTGCATGGATAAATCAAAGCATATACGAAGATAGATCAGGACAATACAATATTTGCGACTGTCTACAACATATACTGCATGGATAAATCAAAGCATATACGAAGATAGATCAGGACAATACAATATTTGCGACTGTCTACAACATATACTGCATGGATAAATCAAAGCATATACGAAGATAGATCAGGACAATACAATATTTGCGACTGTCTACAACATATACTGCATGGATAAATCAAAGCATATACGAAGATAGATCAGGACAATACAATATTTGCGACTGTCTACAACATATACTGCATGGATAAATCAAAGCATATACGAAGATAGATCAGGACAATACAATATTTGCGACTGTCTACAACATATACTGCATGGATAAATCAAAGCATATACGAAGATAGATCAGGACAATACAATATTTGCGACTGTCTACAACATATACTGCATGGATAAATCAAAGCATATACGAAGATAGATCAGGACAATACAATATTTGCGACTGTCTACAACATATACTGCATGGATAAATCAAAGCATATACGAAGATAGATCAGGACAATACAATATTTGCGACTGTCTACAACATATACTGCATGGATAAATCAAAGCATATACGAAGATAGATCAGGACAATACAATATTTGCGACTGTCTACAACATATACTGCATGGATAAATCAAAGCATATACGAAGATAGATCAGGACAATACAATATTTGCGACTGTCTACAACATATACTGCATGGATAAATCAAAGCATATACGAAGATAGATCAGGACAATACAATATTTGCGACTGTCTACAACATATACTGCATGGATAAATCAAAGCATATACGAAGATAGATCAGGACAATACAATATTTGCGACTGTCTACAACATATACTGCATGGATAAATCAAAGCATATACGAAGATAGATCAGGACAATACAATATTTGCGACTGTCTACAACATATACTGCATGGATAAATCAAAGCATATACGAAGATAGATCAGGACAATACAATATTTGCGACTGTCTACAACATATACTGCATGGATAAATCAAAGCATATACGAAGATAGATCAGGACAATACAATATTTGCGACTGTCTACAACATATACTGCATGGATAAATCAAAGCATATACGAAGATAGATCAGGACAATACAATATTTGCGACTGTCTACAACATATACTGCATGGATAAATCAAAGCATATACGAAGATAGATCAGGACAATACAATATTTGCGACTGTCTACAACATATACTGCATGGATAAATCAAAGCATATACGAAGATAGATCAGGACAATACAATATTTGCGACTGTCTACAACATATACTGCATGGATAAATCAAAGCATATACGAAGATAGATCAGGACAATACAATATTTGCGACTGTCTACAACATATACTGCATGGATAAATCAAAGCATATACGAAGATAGATCAGGACAATACAATATTTGCGACTGTCTACAACATATACTGCATGGATAAATCAAAGCATATACGAAGATAGATCAGGACAATACAATATTTGCGACTGTCTACAACATATACTGCATGGATAAATCAAAGCATATACGAAGATAGATCAGGACAATACAATATTTGCGACTGTCTACAACATATACTGCATGGATAAATCAAAGCATATACGAAGATAGATCAGGACAATACAATATTTGCGACTGTCTACAACATATACTGCATGGATAAATCAAAGCATATACGAAGATAGATCAGGACAATACAATATTTGCGACTGTCTACAACATATACTGCATGGATAAATCAAAGCATATACGAAGATAGATCAGGACAATACAATATTTGCGACTGTCTACAACATATACTGCATGGATAAATCAAAGCATATACGAAGATAGATCAGGACAATACAATATTTGCGACTGTCTACAACATATACTGCATGGATAAATCAAAGCATATACGAAGATAGATCAGGACAATACAATATTTGCGACTGTCTACAACATATACTGCATGGATAAATCAAAGCATATACGAAGATAGATCAGGACAATACAATATTTGCGACTGTCTACAACATATACTGCATGGATAAATCAAAGCATATACGAAGATAGATCAGGACAATACAATATTTGCGACTGTCTACAACATATACTGCATGGATAAATCAAAGCATATACGAAGATAGATCAGGACAATACAATATTTGCGACTGTCTACAACATATACTGCATGGATAAATCAAAGCATATACGAAGATAGATCAGGACAATACAATATTTGCGACTGTCTACAACATATACTGCATGGATAAATCAAAGCATATACGAAGATAGATCAGGACAATACAATATTTGCGACTGTCTACAACATATACTGCATGGATAAATCAAAGCATATACGAAGATAGATCAGGACAATACAATATTTGCGACTGTCTACAACATATACTGCATGGATAAATCAAAGCATATACGAAGATAGATCAGGACAATACAATATTTGCGACTGTCTACAACATATACTGCATGGATAAATCAAAGCATATACGAAGATAGATCAGGACAATACAATATTTGCGACTGTCTACAACATATACTGCATGGATAAATCAAAGCATATACGAAGATAGATCAGGACAATACAATATTTGCGACTGTCTACAACATATACTGCATGGATAAATCAAAGCATATACGAAGATAGATCAGGACAATACAATATTTGCGACTGTCTACAACATATACTGCATGGATAAATCAAAGCATATACGAAGATAGATCAGGACAATACAATATTTGCGACTGTCTACAACATATACTGCATGGATAAATCAAAGCATATACGAAGATAGATCAGGACAATACAATATTTGCGACTGTCTACAACATATACTGCATGGATAAATCAAAGCATATACGAAGATAGATCAGGACAATACAATATTTGCGACTGTCTACAACATATACTGCATGGATAAATCAAAGCATATACGAAGATAGATCAGGACAATACAATATTTGCGACTGTCTACAACATATACTGCATGGATAAATCAAAGCATATACGAAGATAGATCAGGACAATACAATATTTGCGACTGTCTACAACATATACTGCATGGATAAATCAAAGCATATACGAAGATAGATCAGGACAATACAATATTTGCGACTGTCTACAACATATACTGCATGGATAAATCAAAGCATATACGAAGATAGATCAGGACAATACAATATTTGCGACTGTCTACAACATATACTGCATGGATAAATCAAAGCATATACGAAGATAGATCAGGACAATACAATATTTGCGACTGTCTACAACATATACTGCATGGATAAATCAAAGCATATACGAAGATAGATCAGGACAATACAATATTTGCGACTGTCTACAACATATACTGCATGGATAAATCAAAGCATATACGAAGATAGATCAGGACAATACAATATTTGCGACTGTCTACAACATATACTGCATGGATAAATCAAAGCATATACGAAGATAGATCAGGACAATACAATATTTGCGACTGTCTACAACATATACTGCATGGATAAATCAAAGCATATACGAAGATAGATCAGGACAATACAATATTTGCGACTGTCTACAACATATACTGCATGGATAAATCAAAGCATATACGAAGATAGATCAGGACAATACAATATTTGCGACTGTCTACAACATATACTGCATGGATAAATCAAAGCATATACGAAGATAGATCAGGACAATACAATATTTGCGACTGTCTACAACATATACTGCATGGATAAATCAAAGCATATACGAAGATAGATCAGGACAATACAATATTTGCGACTGTCTACAACATATACTGCATGGATAAATCAAAGCATATACGAAGATAGATCAGGACAATACAATATTTGCGACTGTCTACAACATATACTGCATGGATAAATCAAAGCATATACGAAGATAGATCAGGACAATACAATATTTGCGACTGTCTACAACATATACTGCATGGATAAATCAAAGCATATACGAAGATAGATCAGGACAATACAATATTTGCGACTGTCTACAACATATACTGCATGGATAAATCAAAGCATATACGAAGATAGATCAGGACAATACAATATTTGCGACTGTCTACAACATATACTGCATGGATAAATTAAAGCATATACGAAGATAGATCAGGACAATACAATATTTGCGACTGTCTACAACATATACTGCATGGATAAATCAAAGCATATACGAAGATAGATCAGGACAATACAATATTTGCGACTGTCTACAACATATACTGCATGGATAAATCAAAGCATATACGAAGATAGATCAGGACAATACAATATTTGCGACTGTCTACAACATATACTGCATGGATAAATCAAAGCATATACGAAGATAGATCAGGACAATACAATATTTGCAACTGTCTACAACATATACTGCATGGATAAATCAAAGCATATACGAAGATAGATCAGGACAATACAATATTTGCGACTGTCTACAACATATACTGCATGGATAAATCAAAGCATATACGAAGATAGATCAGGACAATACAATATTTGCGACTGTCTACAACATATACTGCATGGATAAATCAAAGCATATACGAAGATAGATCAGGACAATACAATATTTGCGACTGTCTACAACATATACTGCATGGATAAATCAAAGCATATCCGAAGATAGATCAGGACAATACAATATTTGCGACTGTCTACAACATATACTGCATGGATAAATCAAAGCATACTGCATGGATAAATCAAAGCATATACGAAGATAGATCAGGACAATACAATATTTGCGACTGTCTACAACATATACTGCATGGATAAATCAAAGCATATACGAAGATAGATCAGGACAATACAATATTTGCGACTGTCTACAACATATACTGCATGGATAAATCAAAGCATATACGAAGATAGATCAGGACAATACAATATTTGCGACTGTCTACAACATATACTGCATGGATAAATCAAAGCATATACGAAGATAGATCAGGACAATACAATATTTGCGACTGTCTACAACATATACTGCATGGATAAATCAAAGCATATACGAAGATAGATCGCCTATTCCGTATAACATTTAAACTGGGTTAGAATAAAATATGTACAGGTTAGTGTGTAGTAAAATCATTTAAACACTCGGGTATACTCGCGCAGACTAGAACCGGAAATTACGCTTTGTCATCAAGTGCACAAATGAATATAACACTATCCATATGCATGTATACTTATTTCAACACGAGTTTTAATGTGAGCTTTGCATACTACCCGAATGTGTGAGATACAGAGAGAAAGATGCATTACTTGGCGCTGCTAGGAGTATATTATGAGTAGAGGAACCACTCACCATTTATACAAAGAGCATTTTCTCTTCAGTCCCACCATTTGCTTTTTACCCAGTTTTTCTTCTATAAGCTTTTCATTACACACAAACTATGCAAATCATCAATCCAGAATAAGCGTTTCATGCAAAGATATGTTTTGTTTTCAAATATACTAATTCCATATTATCCTGCCAGACAAAGACCATAGAGCTAGTATATTAGGAACATTTTTTTTAAGTGGACGAGCATATGAATTTTCTTTTTAAAATTTTTTTTTGCATTTTTTAATCTATACTTAAAAATATAATTGAGACACTGAAGCAAAACCAACATGTAATGTCGTGTTCATTCTTCTCCAGTTCAAATTATACTATATGTTGTATTGTCTGTCAAATCTTGTCAACAAATATGGTCTTTCCACTGTAAATGCCAGGGAGTCATTCATACAGGTATATAAAGGTGACTAATCTTTTCACCGTGTCCCAGGTATTCAACTACAGATATATGTTTGTACACAGTTTAAAATTTCGTCTAAATATAAATAAGTACAAGATCGTTGTAGATACTAACTAGAATGTCTATAACCACATTAAAAAATAGATCTTACCGTGAAATCACGATTTCTCCTTCCTTCGCAAACCAATCAGCAGGCCGGGGCGAGAAACACTGTGGTTTCGAGGGGGGTGCATTGCGGTATTTGACCCAAATAACAACTTGTGCATACAAAAAGTATGTAGAAATGGATTTCTTTTAAATGATAGCTCATTAACCGAGCTGTTGACAGCGGAAAATATTATGTTACCGTAACTTCTAATTTGGATGGGCTGTTTTGCCTGATTTGCACGTGTCTGGCTGCATGTCAACAATTGTCAACAATATTTGATCAGTGATGATAGTTTATGCTTACAATGTCAGTAATATATCAATTAGCATCTCTCCACAACACAAATAATTAAAATAAATAAACAAATATTAAATCACCACCACTTCGATGTTAAAGAGACGTGATGCGTTTTTGAAAAAAAAAATGCAAAGTACCCTACATTAGGGCAGAGCAGTTAAGAATAAAGAAGATGGTTCACTGATAATCACATGAAACCTGAAATCAAGGAATTATGTTTTTTTTTTTTTCTTCTAAAGTGACTGACTGCGTTAATTTGAAGAATTCAGAAATCAATCACTTCCAGATTATGGTGAATAATAACCAATAGTGTACTTAAAGTACATACGTATAACTACCGGATACTATGATATCAACGAATGCGTCATTTGAATACAATGCGTGCGATGTTATGCATATTGTAACTCGTCTCTCTGGATTTGACCCATCTGATGTGTGTGACAGAGAAACCCGGATACAAGTACATACAGTAACAGCGGCTGAACCTAGAATGTTTAGATATATTAAAAAATAAACAGCTTTTTATGGGGCACGTTGACCATCAAAAACTTTGATTTTGCAAGGTAGGTTCATGAGTCTGACTACAGTTCTCCACAGGGAGAAGATCTGGCACAAAATGTTGGAGTAAATAGTATTTTATTTTAATACGCCGCCAAAAAGGACGAGAAAACAAATTTGTTCCTTGCAGGTTGGGCCGCACTCCACCGTTTGTGGGAATAAACAGCCACCTTGCATACCTTTAAAATCAAATTGATGTAGTAAGAAAGATTTCTTATAACTATTATATTGCTATGGTACATTAGGAATAAAAAATTTTATTCAGCCGAAAAGAGAGATAAACTTCACTGAAGTATTTCTTTCTTATAAGGTATTAAGCTGGACAAACAAAACAAAAAATGGAATTCATCTTCTACCAAATAAACATTATTTGTCAGGCATATGACGTTTTTGTACCACAGGTAAATGTTTAAACCTCTTTTCTGCAAAGATATAGAAGCAAGAGAGAGGCATTTCAAAGATTATTTGTCCGCGCTCTGTAAAAATATGGTGCACACGAATTAGTTCCCATAATTTCGAGTGTTAATAATACAAGGATAATGCAAATTTACCTAACCCAAAAGGTTGTCAATTTAGTTTAGTAGTGATTTATATGCAAGTCCAAGATACACAGAAGAGCTATGTCCGGTTCTCATAAAAGTAAGCAACTCTGTCATCCTCATACGCTGGGGGACTAACGTATTTAGCAGAGCTAGCACATGATTTAAGTTTGTGTTTTTTCTAACTTGCTGGTCTTTAAGCAGTCAACATGTGCACGCTTGACTTGTATCAAAAGTGTCGTTTCCTTCCGACCGCCAATGTTTTCCTTGAAATGGCTGATATGCTCATAGCTCTAATCGAATCTTGTCGGCAAAGCTAATGGCGAATGATTTTGCCTGTTAAAAATACTACAATAACCAAAAATGCACACAACATATGGATGGTTGAACTTTGGGACGACCATTACGATGCAACCTTTATGCAATCAAATGGATGCAGTAGACATAATAATTAACCACATTCGTACATATATTTCTATCCGTTTTTCAACAATCCAAGAAAATACACTCCCAAATGCAGATGGTGTCAGCATGCTAAAGACCTCCCTCCTCCGAGTTTGCCATTATCTTTCCGGTACCAATTTTACACAGCCCCTCCCCCCCCCCCCCCCACCATCCCAGTTATCACAGCCTAGAGGTAGTACTGTCGTCGTTGCGAGTCTGCTACAACATTCACTCGGAACATTTTGGCCAACAACTTCTTAATGTACTCATCGGATAACCAGAGTCTGCAAAATGAAGTTGAGGCCTGTCTAAACTATGTTTATGTGGTCACACACGTTACAGTAATGTATATGCATGCGCTTTACTTGTTGACCTTACACTGTTATGCAATACCTTGCAGGAAATTGGGACTTTGGCTGTTTTTCGTCTTCTTGCTCTAGAAGCACTGTTTTAAAACGTCTGGCCCCCTTATTATAGAAACCCAAAAACTCGTCAGGTACCTGAATATCACCCAATGGTGGAATTGGTTTATTTTTGAATTCCTCCTCTCGGTGCTGTTTTTAAAAGTTGTTTTATTATTTTACCAAATTCAATACAATTTGCACCGTCATTGTAGGTTGAATGATCTGCACATATTCAAATTCAAACTCTTACGTGGATTCTTACCTTGCGATACGGTGCGCGCTAATTTTCTAGAAGATTATGAAGTACCATTGCTAGTTTAGGATTTGTATGCGTTTTCCAGTAACATGAGGATGTACACAGTGTAGGACGAGCGTCTGAATATTCCATTAAAGTGGCAGTATTCGCTGACTGAATCTTTTCTCAAATGAGACAAGTATCAACAACACCCAGATCGAACCCTTCGCCTATATGCATTTCCGCTGAATGCCTAAACACTTTGCGACTTTACACAACTTTGTGTTCGAGATTCTGGATAACAACTTTCACGGAATCTTTGTCGCGGTAAAGCACTGGAACATGTATAACTCCGTTGTACCAAGTGCTAACGGAGCAGAATTAGTGCTGGTCACAGATGCGGTGTTGGCGCTGGTCGCAGACGTGGCATTGGCAATGGTCGTTGTGCTGGTAAAGTCTTTTGAGCTGTTGCTGGCCCGGCTCGTACGACCCTTAAATGCTGATATTCCTTCGGCAAATACGCGTGGAAATGCGACTATATTATTATAGCTAAATAAGGTCATGGTTTAATATATTGTACTTTTGTTTCTTAAACAAAGTCTCTAATTTATGCATTTTTTAAAATTAAACTATTACAAAGAACAATAAATGTAAGTAACAGTTCCATCCAAGAAGCTTTCGACTTCTAGAATAGTTCTTATTCTGACAACATCAGCACACAAAAAAAAAATGGTCAAATGAGAGAAAACATTACAGATAATAGTTTGTAAGAGTGATTCTTGAAGTAATTTAGAGTGATTAAATGCTTTGACAATGTCTGTCAATACTTTATAAGTAAATAAATGTTGTTTGTACGGTTAGGAAATACAAACTAGAACGATGCAATATAATGCTTTTATATATATATATATATATATATATATATATATATATATATATATATATATATATATATATATATATATATATATATATATATATATATATATATATATATATATATATATATATATATATATATATATATATATATAAGCATTATATATGTTTTGCTAATTACTGATTATTGTTTGACGACCAAACGGGGAAACTGCAGTAAGAGCACGTTTCCAAGAAGAAAAACAAAGATTCAGAAGTAAACTGTTTACTTAATTTTGGATGCTCGTTTTGACGCACCGTCGGAATATCTGTTCCATGAATTGAAATGACTCGTATTAAGGAACCGAAAATATTTACAACATTAACTTGTTCTTAAATTATTTACTGTAAAATGTCAAGAGTACAGTATAGAACTTTTAAAAAGAAAAATCATGAGCTCTATGCATTAAACAAAATCTCACAATGTCAGATAAAAACTTCAAACCCTATACGTAAAGTTTAAGACACTTTGAACAAGAATATGGAATTCTTTGCTCACACGTTAAATTACAAATTAAGCTGAATGTTTAAAGCAAAAATTATATTTCATGCTTGAACTATTCTTTCTGAATTATTTGCTTTGCTTCTTGTATCATAGTGATTTGACTCACCTTATGCATTGACGATGTATATAATTATTGATCGTTTATTGGATGTGTTTAATATTACTAATGTTTTTAACTTTGTTTAATGCATGATACCTGATTGCAACATTGACCATCAATGAACTTACTCTCCCTGGACTAGAACCTTAGGACTCGAACACAAATAAGTAAGCCCTAAAGATGATACAAATGTGCAATAGCCTAGCTACCTTATATATATATATATATATATATATATATATATATATATATATAGATATATAGATATATATATATATATATATATATATATATATATATATATATATATATATATATATATATATATATATATATATATATATATATATGCAGTGTGTGTGTGTGTGTGTGTGTGTGTGTGTGTGTGTGTCTTCAAGCATATACAAATTTTTAGCAATCCCCTCCTTACCTTTATATTTTATATTCAATCAAACTTGTCTTGTTCCATAACTGTCGATTGAAGAATGTTTAATCACTTATCGTCACTAACACTGAAGTATTAACCTATGACAGAAAGCACATTGACGCTGATACCATAGGTAGTCAGGGTAAACAGAAATAAATATTGCCTTGAGATAGTAAGATCAAGCTTTGTGATAACAATGATGTGGGAAAATGTATGTCGAAGTATATTCTGAAAATCCCCTGTACTTCATAGTTAATCGTTTCATTATTTACTAAAGACTCGAAAAATGGGTAGGAGCTGTTGGGGATGAAAATGACATGTTAGGTCGGGTGCCTAGGGTTTTGGGGATGTGGGTATCATTGCAGATTATATACGGCTGGGTGATGAGATGAAGGGCTGGGTGATGAGATGAAGGGCTGGGGATGAGAGTGTTATTATGGTTCAGGTGTTGTCGAATGTGAACTGAATAGTTGGGGGTGAGGTTGTCAATATAGTTCAGGTTCTTATGGGCATGAGCTGATGATATGGGGATGTGGGTGCCATTATGGTTCAGGTGCTAAGAAATTAAATCTCGATAGCAAAATGCAACGCATTAAACATTAACAGCGACAAGTACTCCGCTAGTTAATGCTACACTCGTACAAAATTCACGGTGACAACTACTTCGCTAGTTAATACCACACCACTCGTACAAAATTAACAGTGACAAGTACTCCGCTGGTTAATACCACACCACTAGTACAAAATTAACAGTCACAGGTACTCCGCTAGTTAATGCCACTACATTCGTACAAAATCAAGTGATAAGTACTCCGCTAATTAATGCCAATACAGTCATACAATATTAACAGTGACATGTACTTCGCTATTTAATGCTAATGCATTCGTACAAAATTAACAGTGACAAGTAGTCCGCTAGTTAATACCACTACACTCGTACACAAATAACAGTGACAAGTACTCCGCTAGTTAATACCGCTACATTCGTACAAAATTAACAGTGATAGGGACTCTACTAGTTAATACTATTACATTCGTACAAAATTCAAACTTTTTAATGACATACAGTAACTTTCAGCAACAAAACATCATGCTGGTTGACGACAGTACAAATAATATGGGTCTTTATAAATCCACGTGACCTACTCTAAGGACAAGCTCAATGTCGGAGAGAGAGAGAGAGAGAGAGAGAGAGAGAGAGAGAGAGAGAGAGAGAGAGAGAGAGAGAGAGCTGTTTCAAATGTTTGTGTTCTGCAAATTGTATGCCCTATGAGCATACCATATAGCACCCTTTGCCTTATGTAGTGTATGTGTGTACCACATTCTGTTATTACCTTGATTGGTCACACCATCGCTCGTCGGACTGCGCAGTGGTGCTTTCTCATCCCAGTTATATGTGCCACCTATGGTGGGTGGGAGTTGGGATGAGTGAGCTTTTACCTGTCTATTTGTTTGCATAAATAAATGTCGATGTATATCGTTGCTATTCTATCTGTATCTACAGTTCACCTATTCTCATTTATCGTCAAGTATTATTTCCATATATATTTACACATATCTATTTTGATAACTTGAATTAACAATTTGCAAAATAAACATAACACGATTTCCTTACAATATTTCATATTTTATTTTACTAGATTTATTTTTGCTCAGGTTGGCATATTATGTTTCGAGGCAAGCTCAAGTTTCAGCATGGTTCTATTTTGTATACAACTTTCGAAGACTTAAGAATACTAAGATGGTTTCTTTCCAATAATTTCAAAGTCCCGAAGGCAGCGAGCGTTTTGTACACACGTATTTCAAAAATTCCAAGTTAACCCACAACGTTACCAAATAAGTTCGCTTTCATCGCATTGTCCATATATTTATATTAATATATACTAAGAGCTTGAAGAAAGACTTCAGTAATATATGGTCATGGCCTCAGAGATGAAACAACAAATGTGATTTTTGTGTCATATTTACTCTGCAAAGGCAAGCGTGTATTTCGGTCGTACAGCAAGTCTAGGTAGGTTACGTATAGCTCAAACGTTGAGTTTGGAATGCGCTACTAAGTTATCAAGAGTTTAAAAAAATTAGAATACATCACAATTACTTTCTGCTGCGGGCTGTGACGAAGAGACGATACTTTAACTTAGTTCGCACCATTAAAGATGTTTACCTCGTTCTGCACTAGATACCTCACAATTAGTCAGCAGTCAACACAACTGATCCAACTCGTGAAAACATATTGACCCTGTCAAGAGAAGAGCGTTCACCTACTTAGAACATCATTTCTAAAGAAAGTACCCATGACCATCTCTCTCTCTCTCTCTCTCTCTCTCTCTCTCTCTCTCTCTCTCTCTCTCTCTCTCTCTCTCTCTCTCTCTCTCTCTCTCTCTCTCTCTCGTGATTATTCTCTGTACCCATTTTGGTCATTACGCAATTGATTTTGGTCATATGACTTCAAATGAGCACGTGCAGATCGATACAGTTTGATTAATTCTAATTCATCATATTATATGTCTGACATTACGGTAATTGTTTACAGATAACATTATTTTAATAAATGTCCACCAGAATAGCCAATTTATTTATCTTTTATTAGGTTTTTTAAGTTAATCTTGATACTACTTTCAGTAAGAATTAATTCCAGCATATTGTTTTCTGATGTGATCATTTGAAGCTCAAAATACTCGTTGCAACGACCAAATGAACTAAATGATTCTTAAAGCCCTTGGAAATAAGTTTATGTTTTGTTGACCATATGATTCACAAATCTGATCACATCTTTAACATTTCTTAAAGTTAGTAAAATTGAATCTTGGTAACACAAAATGCAAGGCTACTAAAAGTCAGCGGAGCTGAAATTCCACAGTTCACCAGAACATGCATTTTTTGAGCGTTCGTCTCCGTTATGTCCGAGAACTCAAGTTTAAATTAGATGGAATCATGGTATCGTTTACTGTCCGTTATGGCTCGCTTGATAGGCCTTGTATACAATCTGTTATGGCCTATTAGATATAACCTCTGGTACTGATCGTTATGGCCCAGTAGATGTGACCTCAGGTACTGTCAGTCTCGACGTTGTACACATGGCATCATATTCTATCCGTCTATATATATATATATATATATATATATATATATATATATATATATATATATATATATATATATATATATATATATATATATATATATATATATATATATATATATATATATATATATATATATATATATATATATATATATATATTTATATGATGTATGTGTGTGTGTGTGTGATGATGCATTGTGGGCCACAATGAAGAAGTACAACATGGGTCAAAAGTAGACAAACACCATCAAGCAGCTGTACGCCAAAGCTACCAATGCAGTAATTGATCCAGGTTCTGTGGGCGACTGGTTCAAGACTACAGTTAGAGTCCGGCGATGCTGTCTCCTGTCACCCACAATTTTCAACATCAACTTAGAGCGCATCCTGAGCGAAGCCCTGGAAAACCACTGTGGGATAGTCAGCGTTGGAGGACGTGACATCACCAAACCCCGCTTTGCAGTCGACATTGATGGGCTGGCAGCAAGTGAAGATGAGCTTGCCACCTTAGTGAAGAACCTGTATGAAACATCTTCCAGATTTGACATGGAGATAAGAGCCGAGAAGACAAAGCTGATGACAAATAGTGGCAAACAAATCTCAACCAAGATTAAAGTCAGAGAACAGGAAATGGAAGCAGTGGACCAATTCAAATATCAAAGACCTCCTCACCACTGTCAAAAAGAAAAAGCTGAAATGGTATGCCCATATCACTACAGCCAACAGTCTATCCACAACAGTACTGCAGGGTAGTATCCAAGGTGGTAGAAGGAGGGGTAGACAGAGAAAAAAGTGGAATGACAACATCACAGAATGGACCAGGAAAATTTTTGCAGAGACACAGGCATTGGCACCTGATCGAGACAACTGGAGGGAACTGGTCAGATGTTTAGAAGCACAGTGCCTCAAGAAGAGATTGATGATGATGATGATGATGATGATGATGATGATGATATATATATATATATATATATATATATATATATATATATATATATATATATATATATATATATATATATATATATATATATATATATATATATATATATATATATATATATATATATCATCATCATCATATATATATATAATGAAACAAAGTTCCTACATGGTAACGATTTAAATAAAGCAAAAGCATTTTGTTCCATATAGAATTGGCTTTAAATGCTATCAATTTTTCTCCAGTTGGAAACCGAACTTTTCCATATGCTGGAAATAAGGAAATATAAGCATACTTTCTCAAACAAAATAACATGATCTGACAATTCCTAATTTAGTATTACAATCCTACGCTAAAACAAATCTCACTGGAAAGACATAATAAGATATGCTGTTTTGACTTCATTTTGTTTTGTGTAGAGTGCAAAGGCGTAATATGATGTTAACATATTCCTCAACAGCATTAGTCAGTCTGTGTATGAGAGCTTGGAGTTTCTTGTTTCTTACGCATTTTAAAAGAATTGTCTTTGGAGACTTCGTTCCTATTAGTTTTGTAAAGTTATCGGACAGTGATACTACATGGTAGTCTTATGTCATATGAAAGCTGTGACGTCTAGGTACAGTTGTAATATACAGAACATTTGTTTAATCATTACGTGAGCTGCTAAAAGTTAAAATTTCTCCGAGATTATAAAATCATCGTCAATCGTGGGAATTTTGTAAAGGATCTGGAATGATTTCTCTGTACTTTATAAATTGATAAGCGATTTAAATGGGGATTTAGTTTATTTTCTTTCTGTATATTTATTTGTTCCGTTACCAGTACCTTCGCCGCCTTCTCCTTCCTTACCACACATCAAGAATTTTAAAGAGCCAGGAAAAAGAATTGGATGAATTTTTGTAGCAACAGAAAGACGCAGAACAAGCTTTTCTCCTTTAACAGCAACAAGAAGAAGAAGAGCTATGAAGAAGGAAACGACATGAAGAAGAAGCTGCAGTAGAGAACAAGTTATATGAGAGAAGGAGGACAGTGAAAGTCAAACGGTGACGGTATTCTTAGACATTTTTGGCTGCAATAAGGAGTTTGAAACAACTGTATTAAACTTCTTTATTTCAACCCAAGAGGAAAAGACCTTCCCCCGACAAACAACCCAACCCTGTTAATACACCTAAGATACACCTAGGAGTTAGTCTAGAAGTAGGCCTTGGTTGTGGCAAAGCTTAAGGCAGTTAAAGCTGATTTCGTCTCGTTCCTGAGTTTGCTTTACGAAAACAAATACCAAACGGTCTTTTTCAGGACCACCCACTTCTTTCGAAAAGAGATAGTATTCATTTTGCCAAAATCAATTAAAACTCAAACTCCCTTTTTTACCCATGATGTACGTGTATGAGTGTAGTTCTTTGTTCTAAAAGAAATCAAAACCAAGAAAAAATTACATTTTTTTCTGTCTGGTCCATTCTGGTACAAATGATACAATTTAATTCACAGCACAACACTTTAAATAGTTGATAGATTTCTTCTTTATTTTTGCTCACTCATTCAAAAAGGTTCTTATTGGGGGACTACCTTCATAGCAACAAAACGAACCTCATCCGAATTGACAACCCTTAAGAACAGATGTGTTAACCCATGCCATCATAATGGGACGAACGTATGCCGAAAAGAACGACACGGCAGAATGGAAAAGAGCCTGGAAAACTAGTCGGATCGAGGCAAAGAACGAAGTGAAGCAGAACTCCTGTTACAGCAAGCGGGGCTGTTCAAAGACACACCATATGGCATTCCAGAAATGCAAAATTGCAAGACGTCTTGGCTGCATGTTGCACCTTGATAGTGCTGTTGTTCCGAGGCAAACATTTACAAGTTGTAAAAAAGCACCCCCAGAAGTAAATCCCGACAAAGCAGTGTACCTAAAACGCATATCGTCTTTTTGTGCCAAATCTTTGTGGTGCATTGGGCCATCAGTGCAACCACTGCAAATTTAAGGTAGCAGCAATTGTCTCAATCAATTGTGGACCATTTTACTGAACAGTTGCGTCGGTTACCTTCTTGACAATCCTTCCCTGAGCTACTCCTCGAACGGGAGCAAATGGGAGCTTTGTGTCCAACGTCAGTCAATCTCCCAACAGTCACCACTCGAACAGCTATCCACTTTTAGAGACTCCTCTGACATCGAGTGACCCATCTGACAGCAGAACTCTGGAATTATGAACAATAATAACCAATTTTACTTAATGTTACCCAGTGACAGTTCCATGGAAGTGTTTCCTAACAACGCTTTGTGTTGTTATACGTCTAAAACTCAGGCCATCCAATTGGATCAGGAAGCCCATTGGGAAGTGGCTTTGGTGAAAATTATACACCCTATACAAACCAAATACATCGTCGAAATTCAAAACACTTTTACGGCCGAAGTTCATGACGACCAATTGCAACAAAACGTAGATGAACGTGCCACTGTAAGTGACCCTATGAAAACACAGAACACCAAAACCAAGAGGTCAACCTATCTGTTAACCATTCCTGCAGGCTATTATTTTAGTGGTGAGCATTTGGTGACCACGATTTAAACCATGTTCAATGCAGTGTTTGGCAAGGCAACAAACAAAGCCAGAAAAAGTGCCACACTTGAGTACCATAAAGTGGTTCTTCACCTAGTTATCAAATTTTGAGAAGACAAATATATAATCAAGATTAAAAACGAAATATCAGCCGTTACCAGTAACGTGGTTTTGGAAAATACTTTAGATTCCTTGTATATAAAAAATGAGCCAAGGACACAGATGTTTGTGTAATCCGTGGTGAGACACAACTTCGAACCGACTATGCGTGTCATTCCTTTCAAAGTGGATTCTGTCACAAACGCTGACGAGGAAGGTGGAAGTACCGATCACGTTTAACGCGAATTTGTACATCCTCATTTTTTGCCCGTCAGTTAGTCGTATTTTGACACTGTCAACATTTTTATAAAAAGAGATGTGGGCCAAAGTATTCCATTTACGAAAGGAAAAGTCACGGTGAAACTCCATGTTTGAAAACGATTTTCGAAAGACTCATAAGTAATGGCTAATGTGTACCGAGGAGTCGCTTGACAACGAGGAAGTGGTTGAGGAGATACGTTGAAATCGGAATTTTGTTTAGTGCATACCGTTTTGAAACCGATGGTAACACGCGGATTTCACGCCTTTAAAGATGCCGCATTGACGCACAGCAAATAATTTCTACAAAATGTCACCATCGACGAACAAAACCCTAAAGAAGCTTCCTTGAGAGCAGGAATAAATGTATTGCTTCAAACGGGTAAAGATATTTTGGACCGACAAGAAACTCCTATACATGCCCTGGACTGTACCGAGTCAGACATTCATGCTTCAATCACGCTACAGCAAGGACAAGGCAGAAAGAGACGACGACGACACTCTTCCAGATGCCTTCCTACCTCTTGAGCTAGAAAGACTAAGAAAAGAAGAACCGTTCCAGACTTAGACGTTTGCAATTATAACTAAAGTAATAGAGACAAAACACGACACAGAGTCTTGAGCCTGTTCTAAGTCTGAACTGGATCTGTTTGCCATGCCACCCACTATGATGACCATGCAAGAATCCCAATGGGTCGAATTTCATCTCGGCTCCTCTTTGACAGATTCAGTCCCCACCGAGTTATAAATCAAATAGCAAATTAAAGATAACATCGATCTGAACAGCAGTATTTAAAAGTGAAAGTAATCAAAACAGACAACACTAATCCGAGAGCCTTTGCTAAAGTAGCTCTCGCCAACAATTTCATGCATTCCTTGTTCAGCGAAGTGGATGTTTACTTGAATAACAAACTGGTCAATAGCAGCATGGATACTTATTCTAACCGAGCGAACCTTGAAGTTTTTGTGGCATACGGAAAGGAAGCCAAGAACACTCTTCTGGATGCTTGTAAGTATCGAAACCTGACACAGCAGGCGAGGACAAGTTTAACGACGCAGTCCTGAAAATAGATGACGATCCTCACAATGTGGGTTTATCGACCGTCGAAAGAAAATCTTGCAAGGACGTTGTTTATAACTGTTGGATCGTTTGCCTTTGGACATGTGGTTGTAAGATGAGTATTTGCTAAACGATCGGGATATTGGCTTGAGACTGAATCGTACCAGTACCGCTTTGCATTTGATTGCCCATGCCAAAGACTACAAATGCAATATCCACAAAACCAGATTATACATGCGTCGCGTGGAAGTGTTACCTCAAGTGGGAAGCAACATTAGTCACACTTTGGGCAGAACGACTGCCGAATATCCGATATGACGTGTTTCACCATTACCGCTTTAGTCCGATCCAAGTTCGAAGATCATCTGTTCAAAGGACAGCTGACCAAACGTTTAATCATTGGCCCCCAACACAGCCCACAATCAAAATCCTTTCCAGTTTAACCACTACAGAGTGTCCAAACTCTAAGTCAGTCGCGATGGCAAGACCCTGTGTACCCGACCCTTTGAACCTAAGATTACTCAGAAGAACTACTTGAGGTCGTACTTGTCCCTGTACGAAGCTACATGACAGTTAGGAAGAACACCAGTCACGGCGAAGATTATGTAGGAGGTTACACTTCTTGGGCTTTTGATTTCACACCAGCCCACGACAGCGGCGAGGGCCATTTTCACGCTATAAAATCCGGTCAACTGCGTAGGGAACTTCAGATAGCATATGCTCTCACCGATCCGGTTACCGTCATCATCTATGCCGAGTTTGATAATACAATAGAAATCAACAGTTTGAAATAAAATATTCTAGACTATTAGAAACTATGGAAGACACTTTTAACTCTTTGAATAATGGAGAATATATGGAAATGTGATTGGATGCATAACCCCAAGACATAGACGAAGATGGCCGGAACAATAACAAAATTTAGTCTCCTGTTTTGCCAAATACTTGGAGAATACCATTACGGCATTGGTCAAGAAAGATTATATGGATGTCAACACGATTATCTCAGTCACATTCAACACGATAAATATCTGATATGAGTGAAAAAGAAAAAATTGGAAGGGTATCTTGACGAAGCTTGGAGACTCGTCTCTTAAGAAGCCGTGTTGCATTAGTGGTATAAAGACGTGTGTGATCATTCCTCTCCTCTATTGATTGATTGAGAAATCATTCACATTGAAGATCTCTTGGCTCAGAGTGAGGAGACGAAGCAAAGAAACTGTTACTTGTCAGACATTTTCCAGAAAAAAAGTCCGGATTGAATTGATGACTTATCATTACCTGTGAACTTTATTAACGTTTGAACCAAAGTTAATAGACTGCTTCATGGAATCCTGTGGTGTGTGCTAAAGATGAACTACCTCATCGCAAACCTCAAGACCATCAAACGTATGTCATCAACATCAATGACATTCATCTTCCAGGAATCGACTGGATAACTGTTTACTTTCCTAAAGAGGGTTGTGTGGAGTATTTTGATTCGTATGGCTCGACACTTTTAGAAGACGACATCAATGACTATGAGATAAGATGCTCAGACCACACGATTCAATAATGTGAAATTACAAGGCACATATCCAGTGGTGTGTGGGCAATAGTGCGTATATTTTCTGCATCAACACAGTCTTGGATATTCTTTAGAACATTTAGTGATTTTTTTTTTATTGGCATTCTTCTATAAACGATGACGAAGATGAAGCCAACTTTAGAGTTCGAGAAAGAGAAAGAAAAAAGTGTCATCCTTCTGATGAGGCCCATTTGCCGTGTAAAGCCTGCGGCAATGACACCCTTACAGAAGCTACCGCAAGCATTCACGGTGCCTCGTACCGAATTTTGAGACGTTGACCTAGATGGAGAGCATTAACTAACTGCCTCTGAAGTTCAAAACAACATCCTTCTCAGTGCTAGCCGAATCTTCAGAAAAGAGACTATTCAGATTTTCATCTAGTGTGAGTGTGGAGTAGTGTGATTATAAACACTCACTCCATCCCTGATATGATAGTGTATCCATATGTGCTTTTGTGTGTGCTTGTATGCGTTCGCGTACGTTTGTGTAGTAGAATTGTGGGGGTTTTCTCCTTTCGTGTGTGGATAGTATATTAGAAGTGGGTTTTATTTCTCTTCCTTCTGGGTGTGGATAGTATATATCTTGTGGGATTTTTTAATAGTATATTGTGGTTTGTTTTCACTCTGTTCTGTGTGTGGATAATATATTTGTGTGGGTTTTTTTTTTCTCCTTCCCAGTGTGGATAGTAGATAATGGTTTTTTATAGTATCTAATAGTGCTTATCTTTCCTTCTGTATTGATAGTAGATAATACGTGGAGTGAGTGTAAGGGATGTTTTCCTTCACGACCGTCTTTGACATATATAAACTCAAGTGGCCGTCATTCGCGCCATTTTAACCAAAGAAGATGGTTAGAAACATCATATGAACATTGGACAAAATGAATATTGTTTTATAATATATTGTATGTATTATATAAGTCACGCTTGGGTCCCAATTGAAGTCAACTCGGTGCACACCTGTTCCTACAATTGTTGCAACATTGTTACCAATTTTCAGTACTGTGACGTCACCACATCTGTTCCATTTATATTGCCCTCATACAACACCCCACACTTTCCCATGTCCGTATAAGGACCCAATATTCCCCATGTTTAATTCCCCTTCTCGCTAGAGTTGCCCAGGGTGATTTTAAAACCTTGTCGCTAGAGTTGGCGGGGGTGGGTGGGGTGGGGGTGGCTTCGTAATGTATTTTCCATTGCCTCTAGGGTGCCCCAATTACTATTTATACTATTTTATCTTCAAGCAAGACTGATTAAATTACAGTCGTCATAAATTTATATCTTTTATAAAATAATCTGGTAGCTGAAAATTTAAGTGACCTTTACCTTTATCAGAAAATTATTTATTTTATTAGTTTAATTGATAATGTTTATACTATTTATTGTCTTGAAAATCATACTGCATTTAAATTATCAAACATCGTATATGACCATTAATAAGATCTATAAGACTTCATGTCATGCGCACCTATGATATATAAAATTGAGACATTGAAAGTATTCAGTTCGTTCTTTATGATACTCGTTGTTAACACATTAACCCCTAGCGCAGAGTTTACGGGGCTTGCGGTAGAAGCCTTTTTCCAAGGTCTGTAGCGTCGAGGTCATGCTTGATACGCTAAAGTGGGTGGTATTATAGAAAGGTAGACAGATTTAGCTCTACAATGATACCAAATAATTTGGACATTTTAGTTGCACTACAAAATACATTGGGGAAAAACCTAATTATTTTTGGACCCTTTTTTCCACCTAAAATTCGCCCATGGTCGGAGTCCGATTATGTGTCCAGATTTAAGACTTCATGGCCTCAGATATAAAGCTGACCAGTATGAAGTGCACACAGACAGGTGAACATGTGCAAAAATTAGGATAATGTGGACAAGTTGAATAAAGAGTCTTTTCCATCCGAAAATTAGGCACCAAAATAAAATTTGAAAAAAGAAATCAAACTTTTCACCTTCTGCTCATGCGCCAGCAAACTAACCAACAGAAAACATTTTTTTAAGCACAGCTAGGCATTGGTCTAATGGAAAATTGCTTGGAAGTCGATGTATTCGGACATATTCAGAAATAGTCCCAAAAATGTGTTTCCTACTCACATTTCATGCAAAAACAGCAAAAACCTCCAGGGGTTAATGTGTTAAGAAGTAAACTATTAATTTATAACCACAATGACACGTATCAAGACAAACGAACTAAATGGATTCTAAATTTCTAAAATAGGAACCAGTGAATATTCCAGATACTAGAATACCAGAAGAAGCATTGAGGTAGACGAATCACAAAAGTAAAAACCTTGACCAAAACATTTTACAGATACTATAGCTGGAAAACAAGGTGAGCTGTAAGCACGAGAAGAACGAGAAAACAAGACGGCCGTTAGAAATGAACTGAGAAACCTTGAATTTTTTTCAAGACTAGACGAATTGAGACAAATGAAGGGAGTTTTCTAAAATGTGAATATAAAGAAGGAGCGCAAGAGCTGGACATGTTACACGTACCGAGAGATAAAATATCGGGTACATCAGCCGTGATGACTGCGGTGAAAGTTAAAAATGCAGAATACATATAAAAAAATATTATACTCAGTCAACTCAGTTGGATACAAAGAATGCATCATAAGACCTAAAGGGGGGGGGGGTGAGGGAAAACCCCAATATTACCATATGGAGAGATGTGCATAGAGGCGGATACAATCATGGTGAAAGAACCAACACCAACTTTAAGGAAAGTTAAGAAACAAACAGGAGAGCTACATCTATCAGATATTCCCACAGAAATTCCGTTGGACGCAGTGGTGGAACAATTCGAAAAGAAACTGAACAAGAAATAATAGCATCCAGACTGGCGACCATCCCCCAAACAACAATGAGATAAGAATGCTAGAAATAGAAAGAAAAAAATTTAAATAGATAAAGAGAGCATTCTATGTATATGGGTTATTAGCAAAATCATGGTACAAAGAATGTATCTATAACTGAAAATGTAATAGATGTGAGAAGACAGGGCATATACCTTTTAAATGTCCTACAAATCAAGAGACACAAGCAAAGACTAGAAAAGCACAAGCAACAGAGCAACAAAGCAAAAACCAACAACAACAAAAACAAAATAAACAATAGGAAGATAAACAGACCAACGCTATACAGACAAGAAATGACCTAATTGGCGGGGGGGGGGGAGGGTAGCAACAAAAGGAAGAGGTACAATACCCAAAACAACTACAGGAACAAAAACAAAAGCAGCAACAAGAAACATTAACTATAAATCAACAACAAAGTGTACTACAGAAACAGCAAGAACAAAAGCAACAACAATAACAACAGTACAAAGAACTAAAACAGTGACAAACAAAAGATGTACCCAATCAAGAGCAAATAAACAAACTCCAAGAAGTACAACAAATATCACAAAGATTAGTAGAATAATCGAAAATAAAACCATCAACAACAATCCAAGCAGGGATAAATCGGGAACAAACACAAACAGAGAACCCACCAGCCATGACCAAAAAAAAACCAATAACAAAACAAACATAGAACACGTAACGTAATAAGTAACCCTAGGCAAACGGAATTACAAGAGAGAACTGAAGAAAACAGGTATTCAATTCATCAACAACAGCAAATGCAAAAACACTAAAATCAATAAGAGAAAGGGACAGAAATAGTAGGAGAGGAAAAGGAGACGGGTAAAAAGTAAAAGAAATGAGGATGCCAGAAGATTACTTCTGAATGGAATTTAAAAAAATTATAAACAAAAAACAAATTTTAAAAAATACAACTGCATAACAACACATACAATATAGCAAACACGTACAAATAGGACAGGAGGGCATCCAAACCTGGGCCGAAAAGATCAAAATAGGAGAGAGAGCACCCTCCAAAAAAGTTATTACCCCGCCATTTAACACCAGTGTGAATCGAATTATTTATTTTAACGAAGATGACTTTGCATATATTGCTTATATCTGTCACGTGATGCAAGCAACATTTGTTTCCTAGTTTTAAAACGCTAAAAAGAAACATCGTTAAAGAACTGTTCTGCCTTCTCATAAGCTATAATGACAAAACAAAATATTTAAAAAAAATATAAAAAATAAAAATAAATAAATAAAACATTTTAGTAGATATATATGTTTGTGTTTTGATTATGTTTTTATGATTGCATGTATGCTGTGATATAGTGTTTATATAGTTGTAACGTGCAAGACTTCATTCTCCACGGGCGATTTTTATACTTGCACATGGTCATTTTTTCCGTGGTCTAGTTTATTTTGGCTTTGAAATGTATCATTAATTATAGGGTGAACATCGATGACAATAACAACTGCAACAATAATAACTTGTACGCCTGATGAAAAATTATTCACGCCGACGCCTTTATATTCTTATAATTATATATTATTACTTACTTACCTACCACAAAGCCGCTGAACTATTCGCACGCAAATAATCTCTTGTCTTTGAACTCCACACAAAACTTCCGTATTACAAGTTCATGCAAATAGTTTATGCAATATTCATATATCGGATAGACTACAAAGATTTACTTTCTTGTCCATAGTGTATGAGAATAACGATATTCGTACGGAATCTCTGTTTAAGTGAGACGAAGCGGAAAGACACCTGACAAACAAATTAAAACAGGAAGATTGAAAGAGGTATGTTTATTTCTTCTAAGTTTTGTTGACATCGGTTACATTTACAGGTTCGAAACAATTGAGTTTAAAAGTTAACCTGACGAGTCTACCGAGCACCAAACGGTGCCCACATAAAATATGAGTCAATTGTTTCAGAATTTAATATATAATGGTATACAACATTATAAAACAAAAACAGAACTCGTGCATTGTGATATTTATTATACTATGGTTAGCGAATAGGTGACTAAATAAAGCATTTGAAAGCTTATACCTAGTCGACTCTAGCCTATCTAAGTCAGCAATATGGATTTTTCCATTTACCTTTGACATCACCATGAGCATTGTTTAAAGTGTTGACTATACACCTTGTGAATATCCCTAATGTAAAGTTATTTTTAGCAGTTAGAAACCTGTTTAGCGAGCATCTTTGACTATTCATAGTGTCCTTGTTGCCTATCAGCAAATGAGAAACAAGCCACTGATTAATAACATATCGCATGCGACCAACCGTGACGTGGACGGATCACGGCATAATTGATAATGGGGAGGTAAACAATATAATAAAAATGAAAACAAAATCACAGAAGTCGTTCTGGTAAACAAGGTATTTAATATTAAAAGGTCTATAAAACTGATCAAATGAAATAAAATAAACTCATGTGCTAACCAATGAAAAGAGCTACATGTATTATGAATAACCTTTTTAGCCAATCATATTTCGGCGTTGTCGTGTGTGCCTAATACTTGAACTGTTTTGAACTGATTGTTTACGATATGTGCAGTGAAGTAGAATACGTCTAATTCTTCCATTGAATCGAGTTAATATTAAGTAAAAACTTACTTTTGCATTTACCACTGTTCTGTAATTAAATAATTCGTGTATCGTAGAACCACAAACATGGTACATGTAGCTCTTTTCATCGGTTGTCACATGAGCTCGCACTTGTCCCAAGATGAAAAATTCCCGAAAATCGCACGTTTCGAAACCCGTAACTTTAGTTTGGTACAACGTAGAAAACCCTATGATGGATTGATGAATACAAAAATATCTCAGGAGTAAAACAAGCCATATAAAACGGTTGTGTGCTTTTAAATACGGAAATAACATAATGAAGTCGAGGGTCATGCGGTAAATCTAAGGTATTTTTATCATTCTGCATGATTTTTCCCCTTTAGATTATTGTTTTTTATTTCACATCAAGCTCGCGTCGAGCACATGTGCGAGACGTTACTGGCAAGCTTTCTCACATACCCACATTGACGGGTCATTTGTAGGTTTATTCATGTTACGCATGCTAACTATTATGTCTGAAAAGACAGCGCCGGATTAAGCACCGTGGAGGCCCATAGGCAGTCAAACTTTTGAGGCCCCAGACCCACGGTCACGGTCTCATGGGGGCCCCTTGAGGCCTCTGATGGGGCCCATAAAAGTCGCGGGGCCCATAAGCAGTTGCCTACTCTGCCTAATGGGTAATCCGGGACTGTGAAAAGATAATTATTCTTATTATCGATATGTGGTAGGCAGGATTCGATACAATGTCACCTATATTTGCAAGCCCGTGTTTAAAGCGACATTCCGTGTGCTTTCGGCGAATTCCATATCTTCTGCTGGGAATATGCACTGGCCTAACATCCCTAACTAACTATTCAAAAAAGCTCACTCGGAGTGGGAAAGGTCAAATGAAATTCGAACTAGACACATGTCTAATGTCAAAACATGAAGATATATTTGTACTGTGGAATTGAATTGTTACCTAAAACAACTGTATCAATTATATGTGAACAATATGGTGACATTTAGGGAAAATAAAATAATAAAAAGCGTTGCATTATATCAGTTCACCGATACATTGGAATGTTACTCTAGCCCGATGTTAGCATTTTCTCAAGGGGAGCTGTGATACTGTTAAAATGCAAGACTAATAAATCCATATCTATTGATCGCCCGTCAACAATTTAAACCGCTCCCTGATACGCCTTCTTATTTTTCCCCTGCCTACGATATCAAATATTTATAGATTATCCTTTTTATATTGATGGATATTGTAGGCGAGGAATTTATTATTTAGTAACTAGGGATTTTAATAAATAAATCACAATTTTTGAACTTTCGATATTGTATCTCTCGACTGAACAAATTTAAATATATCAAGAGATAAATTAACGGATGTCAAAACAGTTGGAACGTTTTCTAGAGTAAGATTAGATGGTTTAAACTATTGAAATGGACGAGCTTCTGGAGGTTTCTCAGACCCATCGTATACTCGCTTACACCCCTTCCCGCAAAATTTAACGAAATTTCTGTATCCAGTTTTTTTATTTTGTATTCATGTGCATTGCAGAATGGACAAATGTCAGCTTTTATATTTTTGAAATTTAAAACAAGATTGCAGACAAGGAGATCCAATTTATCATTGCATACATGTATTTATTTTGTTTCTTGTTCTTTGGGGGAGGGAAAACTGACAAGAGCAATGAAATAACTAAAGCAATTTCTAATTTTAATAAAGAGAAATAAATGAAGTAGCTGTGCTGTTGATATTGACATGCTTAGATGGTAGTGAAATATCAGTTAGAGCTATCGTTAAAGTGCTACTAAATTGTAAATGTCAGACTAAAAGTCTACGTAGGAATAAATAACAACTCCAAAGGAGCTGTACATTTGTTAATAACTGTAACTGATCGACTCAGCTTAGCATAGGAGAGAGAGAGAGAGAGAGAGAGAGAGAGAGAGAGAGAGAGAGAGAGAGAGAGAGAGAGAGAGAGAGAGAGAGAGAGAGAGATGGAAGGGGCGGTAGAGGTATGGGGCATGAGGTCTGTGAGACGGGATCCAATGTACAAGACCAGAGTACGGAACTCTAAAAGTTCGTGCATTTTGCACGTTTTCATTGCATGCTCTTGATGGTGTAACTGCAAAGAAAATCTCGAAAACTTCATTTACGAAACGTTCGGTTGGTTCTCCCAAAACAAATAACCAAAAAATACTATCAAAAACCACACATATACTATCAAGACAGAAGGGATGGAAAACAAACCACAAATATACTACCCACACACGGGAAGACGTTAAATAAAAAAACAACTTAATTACAATATGCTGTCAAAAACAGGCAATATTTACAATCCACACACGGGAAGGAGACAAAACAAGCCACAAAATACTATCAAAAACAGCAATATATACTATCCACACAGGGAAGGAGAAAGAAACGCAAATATACTATCCACAGACGGGAAGAAGAGAAACAACCAAAAAAATACTATTAAAAAAACACAATATCTACTATCTACACAGGGAAGGAGAAAAACGAACTACAATTATACTAACCACACACGGGAAGGAGAAACAAACCACAAAATAATATCAAAAACAACAATATCTACTATCCACACACGGGAAGGAAAAAAAAAAACAAACAACAAATATACTATCCACACACGGAAAGGAGAAAAACCAAACCACAAATATACTATAAAAAAACCACAAAATATACTATCCACACACATTAAGGAGAGCAAACAAACCACAAATACTCTATCAGTACACAGGAAGGAGAAAGATATAAAAAATAAAACCTACAGATATACTATCTACACACGAGAAGGTGAAAAGAAAACCACAATATTTACTATCCATACAAACGTACTAAACCGCCTACAAACCCTAAAATCTGCTATCCACATACGGGAAGGAGAAGAACAAAACAAACAACAAATATACTATCACCACAGAAGGGGGTGAAAACAAAACATAATATCTACTATCCACACAAACGTGGGCAAACACATACAAACCAATATATACTATCAAAAACCAAAATATACTAACCACATACGGAAAAGAGCTAAAACAACCACAAAATAATATCAACACAAAAGGGAGAGAAAACAAACCACAAATATACCATCAACACAAAAGGGAGGGAAAATAAACCCCAAGTGTACTATCAACACATAAGGGATGTAAAAGAAACGCCAAATATACTTTTCACAAAGTAAAGACAAAGACCCCACATTATCTACTATCCACACAAACGTACGCGAACTCATACAAACCTCAAAATCTAATATACACAACCACGTACGCGCACACATACAAACCCCAAAATCCACTATCCACACAAACTTACGCAAGCACATACAAACACAGACACACACACACACACACACACAGAAGGGAAGAAGAAAAACAAATCCAAAATATAATATTCACACTGAGGAAAGAGGAATAAACAAATCCCATATTTACTATCCACAAAGAGGGAAGAAGAAAAATAACCCAATATACGCTATCCACACAGAGGAAAGTAAAAACACCATTATATACTATCCACACAGAGTGAAGAAAATAACCCATTTTTTACTATCAACACATACAGAGTGAAGAAAATAACCCATTATAAACCATTAACACATAGTGACAAACAAAACGATTTTGAAAGCACCTAAGCCCTCTCCTACAATGACCAACTCCACCAAACACCCACACCCACACACAAACACACTCCAAAGCCAATCTAACTCATTATTATATGGCGTCAGTGTGTAATTTTAGAAAGAAAACAAGACACAAACCGATAGATGAGCAGACTGACTATTTTTTGCCCACTTGCATGCCTAAAGTGCGTACGTGAAGTAAAACACCCCTTCCATTTCAATTCTAACGAAACAATGACCCAGAGGGATCAAGAGAGTTAAAAGAGTTCATATTCCTGCAGTGTTAATCAAAACAAAAAAAAAACATCCTTATTACCAAAAAGGTAAGATCAAGAGCCACTCACGTTTTATTTCTGGTTTATTCTCTATTAAAGGTTAGTATGAACAGCAGGCCCAACGCATCGGCTCAAATTGTTAATTTTTCCACTTCAATCTTTTCACTGGCACAAGTTCTTTCTCAACATCAATGTATTCTTCTTTTTAACTCCTCTCCGCTTTCCTTGTTTATGTTTTTCTCTTTTCTCTTATGGCACTCGGAAGTCCAGTGTCCTTACTCCTGGCAACGATAACAGGTATCTTGACTTTTGTCTCTCTTTCTTGGACGAAGCAGGTATTCTGGAGATAAAGACCCATTTACCTGATTTCATTGATTCAAGAGATTGGATCATATTGGTGTCTTTTAACATACCTAATTAAAACAACGGTTTTTGGCGCAATAAACAGAATGTGGCGAGTCATGTTCTCATGAGTTTCACAGTCACAAACGTAGGTGCAGATATGAAAGTATCCCATGCTTTCATTTAGAACCCTTTATTTGTACATGAGTGTCGAACACCTGTACCGTGCCAATTTTTTTCTGGTCACAGCTCTGAATAAAATCTATGCTTTCATCTGTTTTCTTTCCTTTTACTGTTTTTGTATTATTGGCACTCAGTCGCATCTGTTCGCGTTTTGTTCAGTGATTTTCGAAATAATCTCCTTTGGATTTACAAAGCTTTGACTGACGTTCGCTGTTATTTAATTACAGAATTCTGTCTATGACTGATTTGCTTTTGCTACAATAACTTACTCTTGCCTCTTTTATTTCATCAGATAATACAAGGCAAGAAGCAGATTCTCTTCTTTCTGTTTAGGTATTTTTCTTATCGATACACCTGTGTCTTCAAACTATTGCGCCAACCTTTTTCTTTGAACTCGTTTTTTTTTCTTCTTCAGATTAATACTGTACCCCAAGGTTGTATATTATTCAGAAAAGAAATTCGTTCATAATTTCCCATACAAATGCAGTAACCTATACGTATTCAGTAATTATATTGACCTTAATCAGGCGATGATTACAGATTTTAAAAGAAACGTGTCAGGGCATTGTAAACCTGAAATGTCTATCACACAAAAAGAAAGTGAAAATTGTGAATTATCTCTGACAAATAGAAGTTCTAGAATCAGTTAACGAAATGACCAAATAACTTTCATTAGGCAGCTTTCATCTCGGGCTTCTGAGTTTAAATTTACTGCATCGTTGTTCCCATTTGTTCCAGCGTGTCTGTGTTGACGTCATAGACTTGCACATTTATTCGCAGGTGGGATAAGTCATGTAAAGAAAAGGTAAAGGTAAAGAATGTCATTCCAGTTTTTATACCACTTTCTCAAATGTTTATTTCCTAAGACGATAAATGTATGCCTCTTTAAGATATTCTTCCAACGTTTCTTCTCGATTCAACATCACTCATTTGTCGTGTTGCTTATGACTTGGATCATCAATTAACAATAGTAACATTCTTCTCTAGGTAGCCATGTAATTCGTTTAGCTAAGTCACGAGACAAATATCGCTTCCACCGTTAGGTAAGACTTCCACACAGCGCAAACGAAGTCTGGTTTCTTCGAAGCTTGTTTTATACTTATTAGCATTAACCACCAAATAGAACATTGGACTACTTTGATTTACACGCAGGGGTACACACACTCTGCTCTGAAAATAATTGTTTTGCAACGACAGGTCCAACTGCAAACGATCCATCAGTTCTAAAGTGCTTCCTTGTTTGATTTTGTTATAATGGTAGTTACATCCAACATTGGGATTATCGTCATCTTCTGTCCACTTCTATGTCGCTAAACTTGAGCTTAGGTTGTCAAAGCCGACGCAGGATGGAATTATACGCTCTGGGATTCTTACATTATCATCGTGTGAGTCAAGTGCCAAACAGATCGAGTACTGACTTGAAAATTCGCAAGAGTCTCGGTGTTTATTGTTTTCTTTCCTCATTTATTAATCTATCGTATACATTTCTTTGACAGTCGCAGCGCTTCTTATCTTGTTCCTTCTCTGTTTATAAGATCAGATGACGTTTCAACATCTCTCTCTCTCTCTCTCTCTCTCTCTCTCTCTCTCTCTCTCTCTCTCTCTCTCTCTCTCTCTCTCTCTCTCTCTCTCTCTCTCTCTGCCACATCCAATCCAAGCTGTGACGTAGAAGAAATAATGCCTTGGCCACAAGTCTAAAGAGAATTTATTCAGGTGTCTGAGCGAATCAGAAATTCTTTTTCCGTTTGAAAGAGCACAATTTTACCTGATTTTATTAAGGCTTCTTCTGAAAATGTTGTTAATGAGGTCGTTGTGAAGAAATTCACTCCTATGTGTCAAAGTGCCATCTTTTAAAGAATCAATCCTCGAGTCACCATTGATTTTAAGATTGGTGTTATCTAACTAATATTAACATATAACATAAACCATGTCCTCATTCGTGCGAGACTCATTCGTACACAGGATACATCTTGGGGTAATTTTGGCATTTTACAGAGGATTCGTTTTTGAAATGTAGTTTCAGCTTCGCTTTTTTTCTTCTCGATAATATGATAGTTTGTCCACGATCTCCTTTATGCTGCATACGATTTGCTAGCAAGAAGATTGTCACGTGACCCTTCATAATTATTACTAACGCCAGATAAGGAGGAACAATTTAAAAAACAAATGGCTCCGAGCCACCAGTCTAAAAAGCCGATGGTCATGGTGATGAAAATGAAAATTAATAAAGTGAAAGGTACAACAATTTAATCAGATCTATCACAGTATTATACAGTTACAGGACAATTTTCAATCCAATTACTTCCAATTAATCCACGACCTATTCAAATTGCCAATTATTTCATCTCACGAAATTAAAGGTGAGAGTGTTTACTTCCCGTGTCCCTTCTATGCAATTCATCTGCAACTTCCGCTTTGTATTGCTTTCCTGGCTCTCCTTGTCGGTACTTCCGATACCCTGAGTTTCGTTTTCTCGTTCCTCCTTATAGGTGCTTCCGGTAAACTCGTTTCTTCTCTCTCGGCCCTTCTTGTCGGTACTTCTGTACCTTCGTTTCTGTTTAGGCTCTCCTCTCCAATCTTTAAATGGTGTCCGTTCCCACCCGGCAAACTTCATCAGAAGCCTTTATTTCAATCTCGTCCGAAGTTCCTAGAGCTAACTTACCGCCCTTTTTAACGAGTGCAAAACGATTGCCCTCAGAGCACAGTCTAGACTCTCCATTTTCCCTGTGATCTGCTCCTTTAAATGTCCAGACGTGCATATGATTCTTTCACAATGAATTAAACTAAATAATATCTGGCTGCGTGAGAAACCCGACCAAAATTATATTACCTTTGTTCTGATTGGATACAGGTGACATCACTGTTAAAGGCAAACAACAGTTTTTTTCGCCCCGCTGCAATTACTTCAAAGGAAGTAACCGCAAATTTGTTGTTAACACAATGGCCAATTCATGAACAGGTATTTGCTTTGTTTCAGAATCGGTCTCAGTTGTAATATTATATAACAAGTCTTGACATTACCCAAAGCACTTTGAATTACGAATTCTTTCAGAAGATATTTATAAACATGAGCAGGAATTGTTTTTTTTTGTTGTTTTTTTTTAAAATCTCACACAACGTGACAAAGATAATGAGAATGTACAAATTCTTGATAAACGTGATACATGTTTATACCTTCAATGTACACAGCGATAGAAGAATCCACAGTTAAAGAAATTACTATGAGCAAAGGAGTGGATTTGTGTCCCACTACGTTGTGCTCGACCACATCCGAGTACGCAAACTATAAACTTAGTCCATCGTTCAACAAGGTAGCGAAAATTGAATCGATCATTGTTCCAATCGTGGTTATAAGTGAGATTCATGACCCAACTGTATGGTTTGGGGTAATTTGGCTGTGAAACAATATAAGGTATTTTTGGGAAGTACATTCATAGATAAGGCTAAATAAAATTTCTTATTTATTGTTCGAGCGTTCATGTTTCCGAGGAGTCACTGGATGACAAATGAGACTGATTTTCCAAATTTTGCAAACTAGGTTTGCGCTGTAGTAATTGAATGAACTGTTCTGGATGCGAATGGCGTCGGCCGCAATGCTAACAATGTTGTTGATACTCTCCTTAGTGTATATTTCAGAAAAGGACTGGTAAGAAGATAAATAATACAAGAGGTCAGTGAAATTGTCCTTAAGTGTTTGTCTCCTTGCTGCAAACTCAGATTGGTAGTCGTTGCTCCGATGACACAATACAACATACAGATATGGCAAAAAAAGACTGATTTTTAAGAACACGTTCTCTACACCACATACACATATGTTGTTTGTATACTTCTTGAACATATTAACTCTGAGAAGGAAAGATCATATCATTTTCATTTCTCGTGTAACCCTGTTTTACACTGCTCTTTATGACTTTGCAAAGTCTTTGTCTGCTCACCGTTTGATATTATCTCCCGATATCTTATTCTGTCTGCGTGGTTTTCTCTCTACCCTCACTGGTTCCTGTAGGATTTGCTGTGACAGGTCAGCGAGCGTGAGACGTGACCGTACCGTCTTAGTTTACGTTTCTTTACAATAGTGAGCAGATCTTCATTAGGTCCAATTGCGTCTTGGCTTTAATAAACACCTCTTCATTGTAGATGTTGTCTAAGTATGGGATTTTCAGAATTCTTCGATAACATCTCGTCTCTAAGGCATGGATTCTTCCCTCTAGTTATGCTGTTAGGATCCATGTATCACATGCATACACTAACATGGATATAACGAGGGAGTGTGTAAGCTTGTTCTTGGACCCAAGCGTGATGTTGCAAACCTTCCAAATAAGCTAGTCTAATCAGAGCCATTGCTGTCTGCGCAATATCCGAAAGAACATCACGTTTTGAACCTTTATCAGGGTTTATGGCGCCTACGTACTCGACGTTTGTTTGTTTGCCCAGCTTCTGGCCATTCACTCTTATTTATTTTTTGGATGATACTTATGTTCGTTTTCATTAGCTTCATTTTTTCAGCCCTGATCTCCATCCCGAACATTAGGGATGCTATAAACAGGTTTTATTTATTTTACTTCAGGATGTCAGCTTAAAAGTTTGAAATCCTTTCTATGGTTCACTCAATATCAAAAGTCTTTTTCATATATTTAATGATTGGATACATCATTCGGTTCGAGAAATACTTTCCAACCGTTTCCTAATAATCAAACAAACTATCGCTAAGAACGTCAAATGCACCTATGGAGACGAAAATGAATTTGGTCAGAACCCCGGACTTTACCGCTTGAAAGGATTGATGAAACCCCGAAGAGACTGTTCGAGAAAGTGGCAACAAGTCATGCTTTATATATGGTGTTGCGCACGCACAAGTGTTGTCAGGTGGTAATTTGTTTTTAAAAAAATTTATCTTTTTAAAACTGTTTTCAAACGAGGATCATAAATTCATATCATACACATTTGATAATATTTCATGACGTCATAACTTATCAAGTTAATGCATTATGACTAAGGTGTCGAATTAAAATGTACCTTTCTTAGTTGCTGGCGTATGGATACATACAAAATTTAGATCAATTTTGACTTCGATTATTGATTAACGTTATTCTGCTCAGTAAGCAACCAGTCATACTGGTGGCTAAGCATGTATGTATGTATGTATGTATGTATGTATGTATGTATGTATGTATGTATGTATGTATGTATGTATGTATGTATGTATGTATGTATGTATATACATTTCGAGGGGATGGGATTCTCCAATACTGGTATATAGGAACGTCGCTCCCAATGAAGGTATATTTTAAACCTGGCGTCACATCACTAGGCGTCTTTTCAATAACTTGCAGGTAATGACTGTCTTATCTCAGGGCCGTTGCTACTGAATTTAACTGTCTTAAACAAATACAAATCCAGTTATATTCACCTATCCACAGAACTGTATGTTTTAATTGCTGTTGATGTCAATGCAATCTTCTTTAAAACTTGACAATGTTCCTAAAATATATATGTATATACTTAATGCCCATGACGGATTTGTATACGAACAGGTTAATAAGTAATCACGATTTCTTCAAAGAGGATATCTTACTTTAAATAACACATACGAGCTACATTGAGGACTTAGTATGCTTCCTTACACGTGGGATATATTTTATATAACGATTAACAGCATTTCATTGATTATGAGTTTTGCTTGGGAAGATTTTTGCTATTTTTATCATTGAATATTTACGTCTGATAGGAAAATAAATAACACTCTCTTATACGTTATATATATATATATATATATATATATATATATATATATATATATATATATATATATATATATATATATATATATATATAGGTAATTAGTTTACAGAGTAACATCTTAATACGCGCACAATTTTAAATTTGCTGTTTTTGAATACAATGATCTTCGGCCCCACGTTTCTATCTGAAACAATACGGAGTTCTCTACCATATATTTTCAAACAGAATTAAATATAAAATAATAATATAAACATAAAGACGTTTCAAGTAGAAAGCAAGAGATTGTTTCTTTTTAATTGATTACTAAATATACGTTGTTAGTTTTTAGCTGCTAATAAAATACAAAGAATAACGATATTTAAAACTAAGTTTTACATAAAAAGCTAAGCACAACATGGAAGAGATATAATTCAATAATTCAAACATAAAACGAAGGATATGCAAGCTAAAATGAAAATTTCGTGTTTAAATCTACTGCAGCAATGACGCGCCCCTCGGGAGCCTCACAACTAAATTATGTATGTATGTATGTATGTATGTATGTATGTATGTATGTATGTATGTATGTATGTATGTATGTATGTATGTATGTATGTATGTGTGTGTGTGTGTGTGTGTGTGTGTGTGTGTGTGTGTGTGTGTGTGTGTGTGTGTATGTATGTATGTATGTATGTATGTATGTGGGGGTGTATAGATGGCAGATCATTTTGATTTACTTCTAAAAGTTATAATTTAAAATCCATTTCGGTATCTGCAAGAGATATGTTTCAAAGCTTTTTTCTGTATAAAGTACATTTGCTAAGAAGCAAAAGTGATATATAAAGTTACTGACCCAAATCAAAGAGTACAGGATTGAACGACTAAGGCCATAGAGACATTTTATTTTACTAATGTCAATGTCCCTTTGATAAGATTTTGTTTGTGACAAACATACACATTAAACCGCTGTGTTCATTAAAGCATTATAACATCTTAAAGAATTGCATTAACACGTTTTTGCGTAGGTTTAATAGTTCACCAAGTACAATATGCTATGTTAGAAGTATGACATCAAATTCGTCATTTTAAAAAGTGAGGTAAACTCTACACTAACATCAAAATACTTGGCCACGGGAAAGAATATGTTATTTATTTACAAGACTTTATGGTCCCATACAAACATTCCTCAAAACTACGTGGCATTTATCCCTCCTTCCTTATGGTTAGTTTTAATCGTTTAAAGCAACTAGATTATCAAAGAAAATGTTTAACGAATAAACGTCTATAATTCCATGTTTGATATGGGACAAATTGTTTTTATATTCTACATACTACGACAGTCAACTATCGACACGACAATAAAAAAATTTCATTTTTTTTTCTTCAAGGGGGAGGAAGGGCAAAACTTGACGGGCTTGTTAATTTTCGTATATAGGCAACATCAATTTTACAGCACATGCAAATTCAGGAGGGGGGAGGGCAAATGCCACCCCGTGCCACCACTCTAATGACGTCCCTGCAATCAAACAACCGACATGACAGGCAAACTTCCGACACGACAGTCGAACTATCGACACGACAAGCAAAAGATGGTCTGTCCTTTGACTCAGACTGACCATATTTGTAAAATTCACCAACAACAATGTGTGTGTGCGTGCGCTCGTGCGTGCGCACGCGCGCGCGAGTGTATAAATGTAACAGTTTTATGCCATATAAGACGATATATCGTACATTTTCTAACAAAAGTAGATAAACGTGACACAGAATTATAATAGGACAATTACTGATCGATTCGTATGATCAGTCGCTTGAAAACTTTTCCATTTTTTTATAGTCGGCGAGAAAAGAAGAAATGACAGTGTATATTGCAAACTGTAAACTTCAGTCTTTCACAAATCTCATCAAATATATTTGTATTATACCCCGCAGCCCATACGCACACAATTTGCACAGTTTGCACCATAATTAGTCAGTCACACCCACCTACATACGGGTTCTTTTCTCCTACAAAATATCTGATATCTTTATAGTGTGAAAGCTAAAGCAGTCGATGGTTTTTTAAACATCCTGTCATATTCCTTTCTTTACATTAGTATCTTATCTTGTATGTTATCAACGTGTAGTTTAATATTACAATCAATAATAAAACTTTGTTCCTGTTCTCGTTTTTCCCCCAATATAAAACTGTATTGTGACAGACAGATGGTATCAGTCTCGGCCGATATGCTGTCGATTCAATATGATAATTACTCGACATACCAGAGTCTATCATGTTTGCAGTCAGACTTATGACAACGATATACACAAACGTCCATCGAGTGCACGCCTACACTGGAAAATAGAATGAAAAATGTGGTCATGTTTAGGAATGTTTAAGTTTACCAAAACAATATGACTAAAATTCCGATTAGTACCAATGTCTAGTAGAACATGACAACGAGCACTTACCTTAGTTACAGTTATCGATCAATAGGTCTAATGAGACAAAAAATCGAAGTTACCCTCAGGCTTGTCATATCAAAGTCCATTCAATATTTATTTTTAAAATCCTGTATACAGGTATTTGGAAGAGCATTTCATAAGCTGTCTCAATGCCTGCTTTCAGATGATGGTTTGTTTGTTTGATTAGGTTTTTTTAAACGTAGCTTTAACAATTTTTCAGTCATATCGCTACGATGTCTGCAGTGAGGCAGTTTATAGTGATGTCTAGCACTGGGGCATCATGTCGCAGACATGTAGCATAAATCCCACCCAGTCACATTATCCCGACACCAGGCCGACCAGTCCTAACACTAACCTCTTAATGCTGAGCGCCGAGCGAGGCAGCTGTTAGTACCATTTTTGTAAGTCTTTGGTATGACTCGGACGGGGATCGAACCCACAATCCCCCGCTTTTGCTGCGGACGGTCTAAGCACTAGGCCACCGAAGCGGTTGCTTCCAGATGAACTCTTGTTGTTCTTAACAAAAATCCGAATCTAAATTTTTACCACTTTCTGAGATGGCATTTTCATTTATTAATTCGTCCTTTCGATTTAGAATTATTCTGAAAGTGCTCAAAAGGATGATAAAAAAAATATTTTTAAAATCCACATGTATGCCTTGAAAGTGGCCCAAATTCTATGCTGTTCAAATAGCAAGATGAGATTATCAGTTTGACCTATGGCGTCCATGGTAAATGTTGTGTCTGTATATGAGGACCTTGTAACGATAAAATGCTCTCTATTTGTCGCTAGCTAATTTTCATTACATATTACAGTTTCCAACAATAAAAAAATCCCATATCGGCCTTTAAAATATTTAATAGATTTTCTAAACGCACGTTATCAAGATGACCGCCTTCTACAGCCTTAAGAAAAAAGGACAAAATGTTGACACAACTATACATATTTTTTTATAGAGATAGTTAAAACCTTGACCTAATTATTTGTTTGAACAGTCAGACTGGTTATAAGGATATGGGGGGGGGGATCTTACCGCCTAACTATCGGGGCTGTGTAGCGTGTTTTCATATCAACTAACAGTGTAAGTCAAATTTTCAGGAGTATTACATACAACTGGCAACCAATAACGACGCTTTTCTACAAAATAAAGTTATAACGGTTTTGTCAGTCTTTACTTACTCTAATGTACTTTCTCTAATAAATTCAAACTCTGACAAAAGAAATGGACCTATTTTCAAGTTTCGTTGGCCTACATTTATGTTGCCTGGAAAGCGATTAAAGCCAGGAATGCCGAAATCGGGTTAAGTTGAAATATTTTGTAACGAAAAGAATAAAAAACTATATGATATTTATTGGAACTGTAAGCAACGTTTTGTTTCAGTCAAGAAACATGTCCCGCACATGAAACATACTTCTCCATACCTCAACTACAGTTTCATTGCATCAAATTCAAATGTATGTCAACGGCACATGAAAATGCGTCCATTCCTAAAGTTATATTTTCATTAAACGAGGATAAACACGGCACAATAAGTATATTAATTAGTGGAAGAGTGTCGATATCGGCTGACAGTGTATTAGATATTCCTGATACTTTGACTACTAATTCCGATGTCAACCGACATCGGAACACGCTATACAAGGTCATTATGTCGGTAGTATGACAAAACATTAAAACAAAAACATGTGCTACGTCTTACATTGTAGGACCAGTATCAGGATTGCAAATTACTACTTGTGGTACCTAGAGACGCAATTCATAAAAAGTGTTTACTTAAAATATAATCTATTGACTCAGCAATATAATTTGTACCAGTCTAGGTCACAACCGTCCTATATGTGTGGGCGATGCGTTAAGAAGTTACTCAAGGTTTATTATTGTTTTGTGGTCTGAAAATACGAGTATAAAAGTCTTTTCTGCCCTTCACTCTATCTGAACTATATATATGTGTGTGCGCGCGTGTATGTGTGTATGTGTGTGTGTGTAAGGAGAGTGTGTGTGTGTGTGTGTGTGTGTGTGTGTGTGTGTTCCTTTCATGAGTCTGTCTTTGATCAAAGTTTCTCGATTCATACAAGAATAAAAAACGCATTGTTCAATTATTAAAGATTCATGAAAGAAACCCAAAGAATCTCTTTTTCAATTTTCGAAGACTTTATTTTGTCGACTATGTGCTCTGTCTCTCATGTAAATTTTTGCCTTAACCATTCAAACTTAACTTCGCGTAGTATGACTTACCAGACAGGTTGTACTTGGTCTGTATTTACAACCTTGTTGTCCTTTTCTAATGTTATAATTTCATGGCATCCTTATTTAAATGCAAGGCATTTAATTACCACTGATTGTTTCAAAATAGAGTTCTCAGATATAATGGAGATCGAACGAACACCGATGTCAGTTTCAGTTGACCTTTCAGCTCACCAATTATATTACAGCTTTCACAATTTCTGTCCAACGATAAGCTTCCTAACATAAAATACAACCCTTTATCTTATAGCTTGCTATTAATATGTGCACCAGGAATAAAATGGGTCCCCAAAATGATATCGATTCCAGTCAAACGTACCTAAAACAAATTCTTAATTTCAATCAGATTGATTACAAATTAGAAATTGATACATGAAAGATCCCCTTCTTATAGACAATGTCTATATTTTAAAATAAGAAGCCTGCTTGAAAATATAGAAGGATCAGCCCCTGCCCCAAAAAGTATTTTGTCATTCTTTTACGGGCTTCAGTCAATGTTACCAGTGCATTTTCTACAGTTATTTGTTGTTCAACGAGAAAATGTATTATTTCAACCAACACTCTCCATCAGTACATGTGTGTGTTCACATAGTTAACCGTCATAGTTTTCTTATTAACATCACTTAGTAAATAAAATTGTCAAGTGCCAAATTTTTCGTCAGTGAAATCCATTAATTAATTCTTAGTCTAGCCAACAATTAACTGTTATCTGGTGGTAGAGTTTGCACGAAGGAATGTTTTCCTAACTGGGGTCACACTGTTAGAATGTTTATAGTAAAAACGGACTGGGTGTATGACAGGCTAGAGAAGGGAAATTCTCACGTAAAGCTGTCGAAGTGATTTGAGACAAATGGTAGGGTGTTATTTCAACCCCAGGTGGCATTTTTGGCACATTGATTAAGCAGTTTTCCAAATGTCTGTAGGAATAGCATTTATTCCGATTGGTCAAATGTGGAATCAGGGGTGGGTCGATCCCTGAAATTGGGGGAAATATATTCTCTGAGCTAATGAATTTTAATCAGTCTGGAAGACCTCTGCAAGAGAGGAAGAGAGAAAATACTTAGCAAAGACTCCGGAGGTTATTTTTAGAGCAGTACCTTTGAAAAAACAATAGGCTCAGGAAAGACCGCCGAAAATCCAACGGTCGAGAGAGCACGCCAAAAACACAAGGTATTTAACTCAAATTCACATTTATCATGATGTAATTTATATGATGTTTTCTTCGTTACAGATGCATGATCTGTTGTTTTTGTAGGAATCGTTTACATTTATCATAATGTAATTTATATGATGTTTCGTCGTTACAGATGCATGACGTGTTGATTTTGTATGGATAGTTCGGTTATTACAGTGATTTAGTAATGTACTTTGAATTTTGAATAAGAATTTTCACCTTTTATACGTAGATAGGTTAATGGGTGTTGTAGAAAACCCGCTGTGTACATTTATGATTGGAAAGTGCTACCTTAATTTTGAATTTATCATATTAGTGAATATTGATTGTGGGCTATGATATATTGCCTCACTTTACGTAATGATTTACGGGAATATATGTGACTTCTCCAAATTCTGATGTCGATAATTAGCGGTATAGCTGTATTGATCTGAAGACTTGTGTAGTATTTGCTGGCCGTATAAAAGGTATCACTGATAGTAAGATCTAATTGTTCGAACCAGAAAGACGGACGGACAATCTCAACTCTCAAAACCTAACGAGATACTTAGGGCGTTTTATTCTTTTCTTTTCAAAGGAAAATAGTTTGTTTGAAGAGAGAGAAATAGCGAGGAGATCGAGATTCAAAGGAGGGAAAAGAAGTTAGAAGTCAGAGTTGTGGAATCCCACGTTCAACCAGAGGGCAAGTTAAAGTCGGGACGCAAGCAGAAGGAAAAAACAGTCGACGAACAGGTCATTGAGAATTTACCAAGCAGTCCAATGCGAATGAACACTCGATTTCGTGATGAAATTTACTATCAGCTATTAACGGCTAAATTCGTCTATTTTATTAGTGTTTGAATTTTAATTAATGTATCCATTATTTTAAAACTTCGGTTTTAAAGTGCTTCTGAACTAAGAGTATTCAGAAGGAAAGAAAATTGTAATTTACTGTGTCTTTCTTCTCTTCATTTTTATTTTCATTGAATTCTTTATTTATCTTTACGGGGGCTCGTGTGTTGTCTTTGTTCAAGATACCGACTCAGATTACCATATCCATTCTATAACCGGGCAAATCACACCGTAGAGGTCATCCTTTAGATAACGAGTATGAGCGGGAGGCGGTTTCGAGTGTTGTTTTTCCAAGTTGCGCAATACCTCTGACCAGTGGCTTGTGCAATATTGTACCAATAGCGCATGATACCGAAAACCCCCGAAAAATATTAATTTAAAAATCCCTGCTAAATATTTAGTTTCTACCAGATCTAGAACAAAAATGATGCAGTTACCGAATGCAGATATAAAAAATACAACTTTTTCCTCCTAAAATCTGTAAAACTCAGTGATTCAAATAAATATCAAAGCATACATCATGATTTTTTTTATTCATGCAAATCAAACAAATACATATTTTCAAGTCTCTTGCCTTTTTCTTTGTGCCATCACAATCGGCTTCTCCACTTATGGTGATATTACTAACGTTTTGTTAGAAAAACAAAATATGAAAATACCTCAGGATTTCAGTATCAGTTATTTGAGGGTTCTTGGTAGTGAAAAGGTGGGATAAGAAGATATGTTTTGATTTGAAATTTTATACTAACTTTGTATCATTATTGTGCAATGGCTTTATGTAAAGACATCATCTGAATTTGGCTTGGCTTGTTGTTTGTCGGCAAGGCAATACAGTTAGGTCATGTAGTGCCCAGGCAACTGAAATATAGTTCCTTGCCCAATGACACAATTGTAGCCAACCAGGACTGATTTGATGGTAGGATTTGAACCAATATTCTTCTGGTCACGAGTCATTCACGCTAGCCCCTGAGTCACTACCGCTCCAGGTCCATTAGATGCCTCTTATGACACATAGGAGAGCGCACCGTGTCTATTCTACACTTCCTTGGAAACCAGAGGCGTAGCTGGGGGGGGGGGGGGCTGGGGGGTACATATGTCCCCGGGCGCCATACTAGTGGGGGCGCCAAAATGGGCTTTGAAATAGGTTGTAACGGGTAATGGTTATTTTATTGATGAAAATAATGGGTTTCAGAGTTGAGGGGAGGAGGGTGAATATTGTCCCCGGGTGCCAAACACTCTCGCTACGCCTCTGTTGGAAACACAAGGTGTGTGTGTGTGTGTGGGGGGGCACTTTAACTGAAACAAAATAAGAACATTACACTTCCAGTTTTAGTCAAGAGATTAATGTTCCTGATCCTTGGAGCTACACATTGAACTGGTTAAAATGCATTGATAGCCACTGAATTGGTGCTTTGGGGTTAAAATCTATCGTTATCTCTATTTCGAAAGAAATTCCTGACCTGATCACTTGATACCCAACGTCAGTTTTAACCATTTAAAATTAACTAAATATATTTTACTGAGAGACTGCATGATAAAAAGGTTACTGTAGCTCTAATGACCAAATGTCATTTGAATAACGCTTTATGAAAGTGGAAAGTTTTGACTTCTAGATTAAACTGTACCGCACTTATCCCGCACACGTTCGCCATCTTCAGCTCTCTAAACCTGGCATAGCTAAATTGTACATTGTCAGCATCCGCCATCTTCAATTACTGTTTGTACATTTCTTTCCGCTATTTGTACTTTAAATTTTTACAGGCAAAAGGTACATGAACCGTTAAAACCAATCTTTCTACCGTTTGTAATTCTGATCTTATTCTAAAGTTCAGTCAAGTGTTTACTCCACTATTTACTCGGAATATTCGTTTGTTATGCTGTGTGTCGATTTTTGCACGAGATTTGGGTAGAAAGAGGACCTGATTTGTTTCTGAATGTGACTTTAAAAAGATTAATAAATTTGAATCTCATTACTGAGTGATGTTACGTACACAGATTGTGATGCTTTATACAATTCTTTTAAGATTTAAAACTAATTTTAGAATTAACCCCACCCCCTCACCAAAAATAAACTTAGAAGAAGAGAGGGAGGGAAATCAATCGTTGTAATAGATTAGCTTACGCAAGTTACATCCCCTGATCAATGGTGAAACCGATGAGAAGTAACGTTATATCAATATATATAAATTGAATTTTTTTTAAAAATGATATGTTTTTTTTTTTTTAAAAAAGCTTTTCATTCCTTGTGATTTTATCAGGACCAGGAGTTTGAATTATGCAAAATCTTTGATGTTGGATTTATTGTCGCACACATTAAAAAGGCCAAGATGTAGTTGGCAAAACCAATCTATTTTGGAGCATAGTAAGTCCTGCTACGTCAATATTATATACTGCAGTACGACGACAAGATCAAAATGCTGTACACCAGGGGTGGGCAAACATTTTCTACGGAGGGCCACATTGAAAACTTTATTGTTATCGGGGGGGCCGCATATATATTTTGTCTACTTCAATTACAATTTACAACGTATGAAAATATGAATTAATGATAATGGCCATGATTTGTCATTTTATTTCACATTCACACTGTATTACACATGCACATTATATTTTAAAATACGAACTTGAAACAGTTTCTAATTTGGTAATAAGGTTTTACTATTCATAATTATTTCAACAAAAGTTTATTGTTACCTATCATAATGATTATGAAGAATAAGGAACTTAATTTACATACAATCTGACCACAGAGTACAATTATAATTAATGAGAAGTATGTAACTGTTCACAGTTTTGGATAATGTTCTTGAACTGTGGAACCAGTTTACTGGTTGTGATTCGCATGACTGCATTGAATTTGCAGTCAGTCACCATCGACCTGTTCTTAGACTTGTTGATTTTCAGACAAGAAGAAGCTTGCTCACAGATGTATGTGGACCCAAATAGTGACAAATGTTTGGCAGCAAGATATTTTAAGTGAGGAAATGCTGCTGCTGACAAAGATCCATAAAATTCCAGCAGAAGAACTGACTTGAACTTCTTAAGGTCATAATCTGCTTGTAGGTCAAGCAGCTCCAACTGTATATCCTCTGGGGCTGAATCAGCTTCTGCACTAAATGGCGAACTGAGGATATTGAAGAGTGGTTCCAAGTTCTTGAAGTCTTGGAACCTCCTTTCAAATTCCACAACCAAGGCATCCAACTGAGCCTTGTACCTGTCAGCCATTTCACCAGAAATGGTTTTCTGTCTCAGCAAAGGGAAATGGCAAAACCTGCTTTCACCTGCTTGACTGGAGAACAGGGAGAGTTTTGCCTGAAATGATTTAACATGTACATACATTTCATGTGCAAACAAGCTATTGCCCTGAAGTTTGACATTCAGTTCTCTCAACTGTTCCATAATGTCAATGGCAAACATGAAGTCTGACTTCCACTCTTCATTAACAATGTTAGTAACAAAGTCACAATCAATACCCTTCATCTCCAGGAACATAACTATTTCTTCCTTGAGATCACACACTCGCCTCAATATCTTGCCCAGGCTCAGCCAGCGGACACTGCTGTGGTAGATAATATCAGACTGTTCAGTTTCCAAATCTTCAAGCATTGCCTTGAACTGCCTGTGGTTAAGTGCCCTGGCTCTGATGAGGTTTATCACACTGACAACTGGGTCAATAACATGCTTGATATTCAACGCAGCTTTACACAGACTTTCCTGATGGATGACACAGTGAAGAGGTAAGAGTGTGTGGTCAGGGTGTTCTTCTTTAATTTTATTATTCATCAACTTCACCAGACCTACGTTTTTCCCAGTCAAAGCACGCGCTCCATCGGTTGTTACACTTGCTATCTTATTCCACACCAACCCAGTTCTTTCAACACAGTTCACAATAGCACTGAATAAATCCTGGCCTGTGGTTGTGTCTTTGAGTGACTCAACACTAAGTAATTCCTCGGTAAGCTCGAAACGGGTGTTTATTCCCCGTATAAATACCAACAATTGTGCTGTGTCCTGTACATCGGTACTTTCGTCCAAAGCAAGAGAGTACCACAAAAAGTCTTTGCTTGCATCTCGAAGTTGGTGCATCAAATTGTCACTTATCTTTTCAACACGCCTGACTACAGTTCTCCTTGATAAAGAAATGCTGTCAAATTAATTCTGTTTTCTGTTCTAGACACATAATGTTTGCTGCATTTTGACAAGCATTCCTTGATGAACTCGCCGTCAGAAAAAGGCTTGATCCGTTTTACAATCTTATTGGACAGCACCAAACTGGCTTCGGTTGCAGCATCTTGTATTAAAGACTGTTTGGTGAAAACAGTTTGCTGCTTCTTTAAATTGTTAACCAACTCCTGGCATTTCCTTTTTCTCTCTTCGTTCGTTAAATTGTGCCCAAAATCCAAATGTTTTGTTTGGTGGTGTCTTTTTAAATTGTACTCCTTAAAGACGCTCACCCACTCACGGCACAGCAAGCAGACTGCTTTGCTCCCAACGTTCGTGAAGCAGTACTTAGCAGTCCATTCGTCATTAAAAACACGACATTCGTCCTCAATCTTTCTTTTTCTTGCAGCACTCATGGTTAAATCAACGTCTATTCGCTTTTAAATTACAATTTTTACAAAACCTTTCAAAATGTGAACAAAAGCCACTTCCGGTTGAGCGGAAACGCAGTTTCGAATAGGGATGTTGACGATTAATGACTAATCAATTCTGGAGCCATAAAATCCAGTTTAATATCCCTAGATTCGAATCAAATACTCGGAATAAAATTTCAAAAATATAGTGAAAATTATAAATTATAATCGAACAAAATTAACATTGACGTAGGATCGCAACATGTGCGTGCTTACGGGCCGCATAATATACTCTGGCATGCGGCCCGTGGGCCGTAGTTTGCCCACCCCTGGCGTATCCTAGCGTCCATGGAGTCCCACCCCCACCCCCATTGCTAATGCATTCTCATGAATCCTGACATGAACTAAAACAATATCATTTAACACAAGATTTTGTTTCTCTGACGATCCTGGATATTCAAAGTCGATATTTTGCAGTCGAGTATCTGCTGGGCGATATCAAAATGATACAGGTACAAGGCCGGACCTGCTATAGGGGCCCAGGAGGCCCGGTCCCCCCCCCCCCCTTTAAAAAAAACAAACTATTCACTGCTTTTAATAAAAGATACAAAGGGGTTCCGAATTTTTTAATTTTTTTAAAATTTATTTATTTTATTTTTTTCAATATTTTTTTTAGTGTTTTTAAAACATTGCAGTTTTTAGTCACTTTTGTTAGATCCCTTTTTCAAGGTTCAGATAGCACCAGATTGCACCATTTTTCATCATTGAAAAAAAAATTCGAGGGGGGGGGGGCATGCCCCCGGACCCCTCTAGAAGGCTCGGCGCTTCGCGCCTTCGCTTAACCCAATAACAAGTTTCCCCCCCCCTCTCCTGAAAAACTTAGGTCCAGCCCTGAGGTATACTAAAAAAAATTCCTTATGTGACAAAAGTAATTGTTGTTGAAGTGTATCGCAAACTACTTGCAAACTATCAAATCATTTGGCCTCCATAAATTCCATGAATAGCATATATTTGTTTCTGGAATTATATCACGCATTATTTCACATTGAACTTTATTCGGTTATAGTCTGATTAATTCCTTAAGCTATTTTAATTCTGGATCAAGTGCTCTATGCTCATCAGTTATTTCTTCATAATAATCTATACAACCCTTCAACCATTCGTGTGGAGACAATCCAACTGGTGTGGTTGACCATGATTACAGCACATTTTCACAGCAATATTTTTTTTGTCAAAAACCAATCAAGAAATAGTTTTAATATATCATTAGATACTGTGCATTTTTAATACCTAACAATAACTCTTGGAATATTTTTCTCACCCATTCATTCAGAAGTCCATTTATTTCCTTTCCATCGAAAGAATTTATGATTAAGTGCATTAATTAACATTTCTTTCCTTCATTTTTCTTGCGAGTCTGTGTGTAGAGGTTTAAAAGAACATATCAATATTGCGGGAAAAAATTCGATTGCACGAGTTGTTTTATCAGAACATACATGACCATTGAGATAAACTGTTTGATGTCTAGTCACAGGATTACCGGTATACACTGACGGTGAAGACGATAGCTTTAATGTTCGATTCATTTTGTAATATATTTCCTTGATTTCAACGTCGACCGATTCAGAATAATTAAGAATATCTTCTTGTTGTATTCTCCACTAATCCAATGATGCATAAGTATCAATATTCAATTGTCCAACAATCTTGAATATTTGTGTATTGTTATATAATGAATCCGTAGCTACTCTGATACGAAACTCAGGAAATATGTTTATCATCATCATAATAAATTTATCGAATCATACTCGAGCATTGGAGATCTTAAATAATAAATTGCAGCAGAGGCGTAGCGATCATATTTTGCGCCCGGGGACGAACTACAAAATTGGCGCCCCAGCGATCTTGTGACCGATCTTGTGCGGGTTTTTTTTCTTTGAAATTGGTTTTATCAGACTTTTCAACATCATAATATTTCTTTTGCTGTGGCAACCAAACTTCTTTCTACGGACTATATGATATAATTGCTTCACTCACTGTGAGAAATATAAGTATTTGTACATCAAGTATATCATAACAATACATATGGTGCCCAACCGTTTTCTGAAAAAGTGTCTACAAAACCATACATGACAAAACGGATAAAGACTTTAGCAAACTTGAATGACAGGCGAATCCAGTTAAGTAAAAACCCGACAAAGGTTCGTTTATTGCAACTCTGGTCATTTCGTGTGTTAGGTGTTAAAATCTTTTAAAATATTCCAAATATTCTCCCATTCTAAGAAAATGCCCTGGATAACACGCTGCCTTATTAACCGAGATAATATCGTTATAATCGTATCTAGTATTCCACAATCCACCGTGACCATATTTGCAGCAGCTTAGCTGCACTCCTTCAGTAAATTTAAATAGTGATGGCTTCCACGAATTTTGTTTTCTTGCGAATTGAATAGCAACTGACCGAACGGAAAACGTTTTATTTAGTGATTGTTCAATATCATTATTTGTATAATTCATCGCAAGATTTTTCATTTTGTCGTGAATATATTCTGTTCGATAATTAGTTTCATTAGGATGCACGAATTGATCAAATTCGCTTTTTTTTCTCTTTCATATTAATACTTCCATTTGGCCTTATTAGTTCATAACCATCATCTTCATCGCTCGAAAACAACCATACTGATACAGGATCACTTTTACCAATATTTGTAATAAAATAAACAAATATCACTGCTATAAAATTTAACAGTTCAATTTCGTGGAAATATTGTTACTGCGTTCTTCAACGCATGCGCATTAATACATATATAAGCAACAAGGTGTCAGTGGCGCGTTGCTAAAGCACATAACTCCCATACTCGAGTGTTGGAGTGTTTGAGTGACTGACAAATGTCGATGGGTGGCCATATTTCGCAATTTTTCATTAAATTGAGGGTTCATCCCAAACTCGAACTTGACCAGAAAAAAACAATATATAATGAAAATCGCCTGAACTATACCAATGGAACTGAAATTGTATTGTATTTATTATTTGTATAAATTATGCAGTTTAACGTTTATAATCCTCTCTAAGACGATTCATTTGAACTATTATTTATCAAATAATACAAAAATAAATTCAAGTTCCTAATTTTAAAATCTGATATTATAATTTTTTACAATCTTTAAAAAATCTGTGTACAAAAAGATATTCCTTTCTGTATAGTTTATATTAGTCATATACATGATAGTTTGCAGTATGACATTGTTGATATGCGAGTATCTAGAAACGAAACAATGGATACAATGACAGTGACAGAAGTCTTCTCAAAATACTCTTCGGTTAGAAAAGAAAAAAAAAACTGGAGATGATATCAACTTAATTTTTAAAGAAATAGAGAGAAAGCCTAAATCGATAGCGTTGGATAAAGAAAGAGTGGTGTACAAGAGGAGTTGGAGCATTCACTGGAAAAAGAAAACTTTGCATATATTTCAATTTATGCTGAAAATAACGTATCACTGTTGGAAAGGCTGAATAGAACACTTAGCTGACATTTGATCATATCTATTCAAGGTGTACAATAACACTTTCCATAGTATACTTTGATGACCAGTTTAGATTTGTGGCTTTTATCCGACTGGGCTACATATTTATGTATATGTCTTCCTGTCTTTGTTTTTCTTTGCATTTTTCTTTCTGTTATTAGACATAAACTTTTAATCCGCACTGTGTAGTTAGGATTGTACTGATGTTCCTTTTTTAAGACCCTTTTCTGATTCCATAGCTTTGTTTATTTTGATCTCGGGTGCAATTGTTTTGCTTATCATGTATAGGCCGTCAGTAGACAGTGTGTGGTTCTCAGTTTATCTAAAGAAAAGTTTTGCCTCAGAATAGAATCGAACAGTAGACCTCTTATTTTAAAATGCGACTCTACGCTTACGCCATGGAGCTTGTTCCTTAGCACTAAAAATGTATTTGTAAAGTGATACAAGTAGACAGTGTTGCTCTAGTGCCCTATATATTTATGTTTATATCTTTTTACTTTTGTGTTTTGGATCGTTTACTTTATCAACTCAATGTATTTTGTAATAATGTCTTCTTGTAATATGTATGTTACTTATGTCTGTCTTCATGCGCCATAATTCATTTTCTAGATGAAGATTGTATTAAAGGTGGTTGATTTTCATCACTGATAAGCTGTTTATCAAGCCTTCATTTTTATTTAAGAAGAACGTATTTTTTTTATAGCTGATCTTTATCTACGCTCCGTGATAACTCTTTGCCCTACATATTTGTGTACATATTATGAATCAAGAGGCTCTTGTGCGCTAATATTGCTAAATGCTCTATATGAGCGCACAGGACTTTAATTCATCTACAACAACAATCTTGTGTACTTACCGCAGAATGCATTTTTAACCTTTGTTTTATATACGACTTCCTACTGTACGTATTGTGTACACATAGCGGATGTGGTTCTTCTGTCAGCTGTACATTGGAAATTTTTACTTCATTCCTTAATTGGCATACTATATTTAAGACCCTATCTTACCGCAGAATGCATTTTTAACGTTTGTTTTACCGCAGAATGCATTTTTAACCTTTGTTTTATATACGACTTCCTACTGTACGTATTGTGTACACATAGCGGATGTGGTTCTTCTGTCAGCTGTACATTGGAAATTTTTACTTCATTCCTTAATTGGCATACTATATTTAAGACCCTATTCGAATCGCAGAGCTTCTATTTATGTTGAATATTTGATATGCCTTTTATGCAGCGGCTGTCTGTAGACAGTTGAATAATTTATTCAATCAAAAGGTGATCTTTGTAGACTTCAATATTTTTTTTGTGTGTTGTAGTATCCTCTAACTTACCCGCTCAGTTTATTGTAGTAACATGATTTAAGTAGCACGATATTATGTTGCTAATAAAGACAGTGCTGATATATAAATTTCTTGATGAGACGATTCATTTTGCATGAAGAAAAAGCCCATGCGAAAAAAAAAAAACAATTAAAAAGTCCGATTCTCTAATTACTAGAAGACGATATTTCAACATTACGCGTCTTTGCCGGATTGGTGGGTGGGTGGATGGCACTTATTGATCGATTGTTCGAGAAAGCAGGAAATGGGAATTTTAAATGTAATCATTACATGTAGTCTGTTGTTGGCCGCAAAGGTAAGTGATTTTGATAGCCCCAGAGTAGATCTGCATGTATATCGTGGTACAACTCTATTGTCTTAACTAAGCAACAGATTTAACAAAATATTTAAATTTTATATAAAAAAAAACAAGTTTACTCATATTCAACAAATAATTATTTCCTTAGAATACAAAGCGAAATTTTAAATGGAAATTTTAGTATTGTGAATTAAATCCCAAAAGTCCTAAAAGTTCTTTTACAAATCACAATGTATCGATGCAAGAATGAATTCCAGCAGATTTCCAAATGATATCCAGCGTTGATTGTACTGATGAGCCAATATTATTAAATGTGCTGATATGCTATTTTGATGTATCCCTGTGATATATTGGAGAATATCCTTGAAAAAATTTACGATAATCCCAAAACTGATTTTGTCCAAAATGATCAATAATCATTTTATAATTCCAATAAATAATTTAAATTTTAAAAAATGTTCTCAAATTATAACTTTACACAACTAAAAGACTGCTTCCACTAGACAAGTGTAAAAATAGGAATGAAGAATATTAATATAAATAAAATTATATACAGAATGTGTGACCTGACAAAAAAAAAAAGAAGGAATTTCCAGCCTAACTGCTTACTTAAATTTTAGCAAACTACAAGACACAAACCAGGAAGACCATGTTTCCCCACCCCACCCCAATTCTGCAATCATGAAATCATGGACAACAATTTGCTGTTGACTATATTGTATATATATATATCTGGGTGGGTGGGTGGGTGTGGGTGGGTGTTGATATTATAATAATAATAATAATAATAATAATAATAATAATAATAATAATAATAATAATAAGGACTTTGTATATCGCCTAATCTTTAGAATCGCTAAGCGCTTTACAACATCTATAATGATTTGACTACACACAAAAAAAAAACACCATGAAATTAGAAAATATAAAATATGCTGCAAATATTTAAAGTAGGAAACATTATTAGGTCTTTAAGTTTGTTCGTGCAGTCGAAAAAACATGAGTTTTAAAAGCACTCTTGCAAGGGATCACTGTGTTATTGTGTATAATTTCAACGGGCAATTCATTTCACGTTGCCCTGCCCTGGTATGCAAAAGAACGTGGTCCATATGACTTTGTTTTCATAGTGGAAATAATGAGTAAACGATTGTCAGAAAAGGAGTGTATCTATAATGCTGGTGTGTACACATGGGTAAGGCCAGATAGGTATGCTGCACTGCTGGAGTCCATCAGTGAAATGTAGTAAGAAGAACAAATTTTGTGTTTGATTCTGGATCGAATGGACAGCCAGTGTAGCGTACAGAGCCACGGAGAGGTGTGCTCTGATCGTGGCACTCTAAGGATGATCGGAGCAGCTGTGTTTTGTACTTTTTGAAGTTTCTGAAGTAGATATTGAGACGAGCCGGACAGAATTAAGTAACATTAGTCCAGTCTTGACAGTATTAATGAACACAGGAGTGTTTTAATGGCATCAACTGAAAGATATTTGCGAATGGAGCTGATGCGTCTCAGCTCAAGATATGCAGCCTTGTTGGTGCAATGTGAGAGTACTGTCAAGAGTAACACCTAGGTTTCATACTGACTGTGTGAATTTATTGTTGGTGTTGCTGACATTTATTGCTTGACGTAAAGGATGTGAATCAAAAAGTCTTTGTGTTCTGATCAGAATGCCCTCAGCTTTATGGTCATTCATCTGCAGCTTGTTACATGTCATCCATGATTTCACATTAGAAATGTACCTTTCTGCTCCTTGGATGGTAACATCAACTTCATTTAGGTGGCTAGATTTGTTATTTGGGTGTCATCAGCGTACAATTGACACTTGAGAGCGGATGAGTGTATAGAATGAAGAGAACATCCCCAAGAACACCCCTCCCCCCTGTGGAACACCACAACATAGATAAACTGGGCTGGAGTGTATTCCATTTGCATATACAATTTGTGTCCTGTTGACTAAGTAGGACTTGAACCACACTATTGTGAATGCCAAATACATGCTGGAGACGTTGAAGTAATATAACTTAGTCTATTGTGTCAAATGCTGCAGACAAATCAAGGAGGGTGAGGACTGTAATTTTTCCGCTGTCCAAAGCAAAGCAAAGCAAAGCGAATGTCATTAATTACTTTCAGAAGAGTAGTTACAGTACTGTGGCAGTGGCGATATGCAGACTGTACATTGCTGAAAAGACTGTTTAAATTCAGATGAGATACAAGCTGGGTTAGAACAACGTTTTCTAAGATTTTTTAATGAATGGGAGATTATAAACTGGACTGTAGCTCTTAAAATCGTTATGGTCTAGTGTTGGTTTTTTCAGCTTAGACTTTACAATTACATTTTTGAAAAACGATGTGAATTCCCGGAATGAGAGAGAGAGAGAGAGAGAGAGAGAGAGAGAGAGAGAGAGAGAGAGAGAGAGAGAGAGAGCTATTAATAAAATCAGTTAGTGAAGGCAATATTGGATCTAAGCACTCAAGTAGCAGTGATGTTTTAATTGGATTAAGTTCAAATGAATTTGATTATCTTTTCATCACGATTGTCCGTATGAAATCCATAGAGACTGGTTCAAATGCCGCTAACGGTTGTCACTGAAATTCTGTATCGCAATTGTAAGGTGACGACGAGTTAATTGGAATTGTGTTGTCAAGCTTTTTTCTAATGGTTTGTACCTTGTCACTCAAGTCATTACTTTATCAAACATCAAAGTTTATTCTTACGTACAGAAATAAATATAGAAGTATGCTACAATAATATTATACATAGTAGATATTGGGACTTTACATTTTAATATGGCATCTTTTTTTGAAACGTTAGTATAGTACTGACTTACCTTTCTATTTTGTTTGTACCCCATACCTATTTTCAAAACGAAAAGCATCAAGGAGATATAAAATGGTCTCATCTATTATTAATTTCTTACCTGTTATATGCATATTTAATTTGTTATATATGTTGACTTTTGTCTATACTTATATACAAGTATTATGTTTATTTATTTTGTATTGTGCATCTCAATTTTATCCATAATTATGGGTAGGTGTTCGGCCCAGCTGAAATATATATTTGCTTTTATAAACAACATATTACATAGCTATTATTTCCCTGTGATTGTAGATTATATATTAAGATTATTGTTTCTTGGAGGTAAACTTTTTTACGAATGCTGTGTTCAGCGTCTATTCTTTTTCAAAATTAAGAATGTGCTTGAATCAAATTGTTTGCATATTTGTATTTAAAATAAACCTCATCCTGGTTCTATTGTTATATCTAAGCTATTACAGAAATGTTGTTTATTTCAGAATTGTTCATTCCGTATCTTACAATAAGTCTTAGTGGAATCAATTTAATGGTATTAATATTTTATTTGAGGGGATTAATTTATTTCAATTTTTCACTGGAATTACAAAGAGCTCATCATTATGTTCGTATTAAGTCGTTATTTAGGAATTACTGTGAATTCATTCAAAGGTAGTTTTGATTATTTCATTGTGATACGTTAAGACTGTTAGAAAATTAATACTATTACCAGCTATTAGCACACCAGGACATTCAAAATCGGAATTTATTCGGGACACTACCGAAATTCATTCGGAGTATATATATTTTATACCTGTGATAAAACTTTTCGGATTATTTGGGATTTGAATTTCAATACTGTACTGTTTCATATAATCTTTCATTTTATATTTGAGAAAAAAATTAGTTATTTGTTGAATTTAACAAAACTTGTTTGTTTTAGTTTTTCGTTTACTTACTCTAAGTGCATAGAGTCGCAATACCGTATTTTCCTCAAGGGGTTCAAAGTACTGTCAACTCGTTGTCGTTTCAAACCTAACGAATTTTCTTTACTAACATAGTTGTCATATCACCTAGGGAAAGTCCTTTTTGCTCTTTTCTTCTTCAGACAACAGATGTAACGTAGTTCGATGTCTTGGATAAACTCTGAATAATTCTGTAACTTTGTTACCTCCCATCTAATACATATGTACAAAGGATACGCCTTTTCATTTATTCATTTTATTCATTCAAATATTAAACTAGACATTAAGGTCTTTCGATGTAGACAACATCGTTTTTTTTTTTTTTTTCCTCATGAAAATGGATTGTTCTACTGACCGGAATAAGACAATGACCAGCCTGACTGGCTGTTTACATAGCTTCTGTTTGCTTCAAACGCGAATCAGGCAAGAAATTAGGGATTGGTGCATGAAATGTTTAAATTGTGTGCATTTCTTATGTTCTTGACACACACACACACACACACACACACACACACACACACTATATATATATATATATATATATATATATATATATAGATATATATATATATATATATATATATATATATATATATATATATATATATATATATATATATATATATATATATATATATATATATATATATATATATATATATATATATATATATATATATATATATATATATATATATATATATATATATATATATATATATATATATATATATATATATATATATATATATATATATATATATATATATAGCGGGAGGGGGGTAGCAATAATAACTTAGGGTAAGGGAACATCATAAGGTATAATGGTACCAATTGTACAACCCCAGGTGAGCGGAGCTTACGCCACGGTGCTGGGAACATGGCATTCAGAAATAAACACAAGCTGTTATTGGTGCATTATGTAAAGGTTGTACTTTCTGTTAGGCTTTTTTTTTTTTTAAAAAAAGTTAAGCCTTTTGACAACAAATGAGATTATGTTAATTCATATGTAGATCATAATTTGTAATTTGTAAAAAATAAAAAAAATAAAAAAATGTGGTAAACTTATGTTGTGAATAGATAACTCTTACCATAGTCTAGTTCCAGCAGAGTTATCTTTCTTAAATGCAATGGAGTACCTGGTTTTGTCCTTGTCAAATTGACAATCTAACATTTTTCTCTATGACGGTGTGTGACATGCATGTTGAAGTAGGATAGAAAATATATTTATTTCACAAAACATTAGCATTGACATCTATGGAAAAACCATTGGTACCATCATATCATAAAACGGCTCCATAGCTCAGTTGGATAGAGCGCCAGTCTAGTAAACTGGAGGTCGAGGGTTCGACTCCCCCTGGAGCCTTTTTAGTAATTTTTTTTCTTCTTCTTCTTTTCTCAGGTGTCTGGGATTGTATTCAAGCCCTCAATATTATGGTGTTCGAATTCTGTTTTCGCCATTATTCTGAGAGTCAAAAGTGAACGCATCTCCAGACAATTCACTCACTTATCTTATCATAAATCACACTCAACTAGTGACACAGGGGCTTGTTACAAAGCAAATTATGTGTATCCGTCCATAACTCATGGGATGGGGGTTCTAACTTGTAATGATATTATAGGTTAAATGGCATCATCTGCGGCGATTATTTTACTTTATAGCGCTTGGAGTTGGACTGCTTCTTCGAGAAATATATGTTTGACACACACACACACACACACACACACACACAAATATGTTCATGTGACTATTTTTTAACTACGATACCTCACAATAATGTTTTAAAACTAATGCAAGGAATCCTAGATATACAAAATAGATAATATAATATAAACAAAACGTTTTTAAAGTTTCGTTCGCTTGTCTGTTGACAAACAAAACAGTATCTAAGAAATACAAAGTACCAGACTGGAAAGCTGTTATCTCGCTGACTGACCTCACTCTGTCAATACTGTAACAAGAAGCAAGTGGGGTTTTCGATTATTTTGCGACTTTTGGAAATCATTCATTCATTACAGCGTACGTTAAAAAAAGTAATTGATTTGTTTATGTAAAATATTATATCAGTTATGTGTTTTTTAGACGTTAAACAAGAATATCGTGAACTGATTTCTTAACCGTTTGAGAACAATCACCTATTTCCGATGATGTAATTATGGTGAATTTATTATGTATTTTTAGAAACAAATAACTACTTCCATAATGCTTGCAGTTTCTGTTTCTGGATAAAATAATAAACAAGGGGTAGACACTTTGTGAAAATGTATGGTTGCCTAGTAAATTTTTTAAATATTTTTATAATCCGTGTTTGATTCAAGGGTTGTTGGGTAATGCGAGTAATCTTAACAGGGTGGGTGGTGTGGTATATACACATATATTACCTAATAAGTGTAAAGTTGTAAATTATTTTAAAAAAAAAAACAAAAAAAAACATGCGATATAAATATTCAGGGACAAACTGTTTTACGGAAAAGGTATTTACACTAAATTTTACATGTGGTAGATCATTGTATTGACCGAGTTATTGCATTATTTTTATGTTGCATGATGACTAAGCAAGATGCAACAAGAATGACATTTTTCATATACATTGGGTCTTATGTACAATGCATGTAGCAAACATCACATGTAAATGAGGCTACCATATTGGTCTCCTTCCAATCAACTAGGTACCTTGTTTGTCATATGCACATACATGTATAATGATGGCTATAAAACTTTACATATTAAATGTACAGATGTAGTTGGTACAGATAATAGTGACGAAAACACCAAAGGATTCAAAAATACATACTCAAAAATAATTTATAATCTTCTTTACATTTGACTTTGTTTCATCTCTTCTTTCACCGCATGTACTTCTCTAATAATCTGTCAAATATTATATCTTAAGATCATCAGTTATTCATTCTTCATACACATTTAAAGATAATGAACAGTACTTGCCTTGCTGTTGGCCCTAAATAAACCTTGCATAAATGAGATAAATATTCAGTTTGCTTGTAAGTATGAGAAATTATTGTAGTTGTGGTATGCATGTCTATTAGTGCGTGAGGATGCCCTTTCCCACAAAGTAAATTTGTGGTTCAAATTAACAAAAAGACAAATTTTAACAAAATTGCGAAATGATCAATTAAGAGATATGAGCAGTTGCATACATAGAAGAAAGTACTTCGGTCATTTCTCTTGGATGTTACAGTTATCATTAATCATGATAATTAATCATGATATTACAAACAGTGCAGTATGAAGTCACTTGTGCATTTGCTCCTATGTACATGTTACAGGTGTTTCAGACTAGTTTAGACAAAACTTCCATAAAATATAATTTTTAAAAACTCTCAGGCTCCCAATTTTTTTTATAAACTTTTCATAGAGAAATAAAATAAATATAATTTTGTTTGTCCATCCTTGTTACTTAAGTAATTTTCCACCTTAATAAAGTTTCAATACCAATTTAATGGGGCAAGAAACAATGATGTATCTTTTGTTGTTTTGTGCTAATTGCAAATAGTCACTAAAATCATAAACTATATTAAGAACATGTTTCACATAAGAATATTTGTGAATTACTGTGTTTGAAGTTGTCTCTTGATGGATTTTGAAAACATTAAATATGGATACATTTCGGGCCTAACCGGAAATCGCCTCGGACATTCGCTTCGGCCGAATATCCGGTTTTTCGATACTATTCGGAAGTATTCGTCTCGGCAAATAATACGCGCACAAATGGTTACAAGTAAAATAATTCAATAAATATTGAACCTTTTATAAAAAAGTTTTTTAATACATAATAATTTTAGGTAATAATAAAATTTTTCAACTTATAGGCGATATATACGGTATACAGTACACAAAAAGTTTAAGCTTTGCATACGATAATGAAACAAACGGTACTCTCCGAAGTCACACCTACTACTCTGTTCATGCCCGGATCCAGCAAATATTACATCCAGATACTCGGATTTGGTACTCGGCGAAAATTATCTACTCAGTTAGGCCCTAGATACATTTTATATACATATTAACTGTCACATTGTAAGGAATAACCAGATTTCAGCATGTATATGTTAGACCCTGAGGCTAATAATTTCATGCCTTAAATATATATGAAGGTCAATTCGGTGTTTTTTTTGGGCAGTAAGTTACGCAATAATTGTCATCACATGTTTCACGGGTAAGTGATGGAATTCTGTGTTCGGATCAAAGGAACATCAAGTGGGGATCATAAATCCACCCTTGAAAGACTGTTGGGAGGGGGCAGTGTCTGATAATTATATGAATCAACATCCACTCGGAATTGAACAAGGCGTGGCCATCATAAGAATCGCAAGCTTAAATCTATTATCTTGAGGACTAAACAGTAGTAGTTGCTAACACCAGCTTGCGGAAATTAAAAGGGAAGATAAGCTACTCTGATGTCATTAAAAATTGGTGGGAATCTTGTTAGTCTGGTAATTACAAGGAGCTTTAGTACAGGTCAGTGACTATTTGCTTGATTTTAATATTACGGCAAAGTAAGTGTTCTTTAATTATTGCAATATGAATACTTTAGTATGTAGACTTACCATTTGTAGGGTTTGATTCATTTTGTAGTGTTTGATATACATGCATATTTTGAGATATGAGCAATGTGTATGCAAAGAATTAATATGTTAATTCGCTATTGGGTTAATTTATAGTAACCTTGCGCATTTAATTCATTTGATATTATAGATTTGCAAATGTTGCATGTTGAATTAGGGGCCCTGAGTGGCCGAGTGGTCTAAAGTGCTCTCCGTTACAGATCACTGCCATCTCACCTCTGTCCACTTGGGTTCAAGTCTCAGATTTGGCCAATGTGGGTATGTGAGAAAGCTTGCCAGTAGCTTCTCGTGTGTTGGTGGTTCTTTCCGAGGGCTTTCCTGGGTTCTTCCTCCACCATTAATACTGGCTGCCATGTATAGCCTATCATGTGCTGAAAAATTGCGTTAAACCCTACAACAACAACAACAATAAATGTTGAATTGAATTATAAACTTTGTATAGTGGTTGCAGCGTCCAAAATTAGTTAATAGGGATTTGCTTATTTGCAGATACTTTGTAGGAGTATCATGTGTAAGGATATATATCATGTGTAAGGATATATCAGCTATTGGATATGTGCATATCTGTGTACACTTTTAGAAGTGCAATGTACAGAAATGTGTCTGATTATGTGATATTTTTCTGTATAGTAAGACTGAGAATCAATATCAATATATATACCATATACACATATCAGGGAGTATGTGTATTTCGATGGGCACAAATGAGTGACCAAAAAGGATAATGGCTTATCTGATGATATTATTGTTTAGTGTGAGTCAGATAGCTAGGGAAACATGCTATGCTAATGTCCTTGTGTGTTAATACAGGAAGTTTTTAGGGACCAGAGGAACTTTAGGAGACAGGGAATTACCCCCAGTGCAGTTGGTCTGAGTCTCTGGGAGACAAAAGAAAAAGGAAGAACGGAGGCAGAAGTTAGATGGTCTGGAGGGAATTTGATTACCAGTGCAGATAAAGATCATACAGATGAGTTGGAACACAGGACGGAAGGGAAAATCTATCACACTAAGCCAGATGATGAAATAGGCCATCACTTGGTCGAGTGAAAGACGAGTGTTAGGGGTTTAATTTTATTTGAGAAATGACTTGTTATTGAATGATATTAAATTGTTGTTATTTGAATTTCACATTTTGTGTATTCATTAATTTAACTGTTGGCACCGCTGACTTGGGGCTCGGACCTTTGCATCTCTCTTTATCACTACTTCAATTTCTGACAAAATCGAACCAGGGTGGGTCTTCTGTAATAATTTAAATAATATTAAGAGCACTCCACCCCAACGAAAATAAAGGAAAACCTTTACATTAACCATAACACACGCACACACACTGGTGATTGATTATTACATGTAGGGATGGTAATCGACACTGTAACTGAAGGGTCAGCATTTCTTTGTATATCAGAGTGGTTAAAGAAATTTTTAAAAATTGAAATTTTTCGACAGGGTAATGGAAGAAGATCAAGGATCCTGTGACACATTTGTGGCCCTGCCACCAGTGACAGCTAATGGCTATGTGATATTTGGAAAAAACTCAGACCGTCCTTCCACAGAAGTACAGGAGGTGATATATCAGACAGCTGCAGACCATGAACAGGGAGAAAAACTTAAGGTATATAGTCTGGAAATAATTGTTCTCATGCATTTCAAAGCAGTATTAGTGTTGCTGTGCCATAAATCTCCAACTAAAACCAGTCCTTTGAAATAGGATTCTGATATCACAGAATTTGCAGAAAAGGATTCATTGTTTTTGCAGTTAAGAAATAAAAATCTGTATTTAACAGAAGACTAGAAATCAGTAGAAGTGGGATAAAAACCACAACGAAAAAAAAGAATGCAAGATTCAACAGATGAGATAAACTCAGTGAGGCTAACAATAAGAAAATAGGGAAATAAGAAATGTGAAGAAAATTAGGAGACAGAAAACAAAAGTTGCAAACAAAAAATAAATAAAAATACTTTTTATTATACTTTTAACATATTTATAAAATGCAGTATGAAATTTACACAAATGAACAGTTTTATTATACATATTATTTAACATGTCATTTTATAATTGAAAGCACATCAATGTTTTAATTCATTTTATTACCTGTAGTAGAACTGTTCCACATTCTAATTAAGAAAATATGGATTAAGAGTTCACTTAATCATCTCTCATATCTGAAAATCCCTCAAAGTCTTCGTCTTCTGTTTTGGAATGAAAAATGGTGGCTATCTCAGGGCTCAGATCATTGAAATGTTCTCATTATTGTCTGTCTCCATTTCATTCCACGACACTCAGTGTGTTGTGTCAAGACATATTCCTTTAATTAATCCCCAATATTAATCCATCTTACTTTGCAGCCACAATTTTTTTTTGGGAGGGGGGAGTTGTGGCACATAATGAAACCTAGCTTTTCGCCAATCTTGGACACATTGTCATTTTTCACAGACACCATATTTTCTGTGAGCAGCCATGTTCCCACCTTTCTCTTCTGTGAACTTGACAACTTCCAGCTTATAAGTCACTGTGTAAGACTTTCATGATTTGACGGGAGGTATTGTGAGATAAGTTGTATGATTTGTATGGGGATATTTATATAAATGATTACAACTGAAAAGATTGATCAAGACATATCAAACTCATTAAAATGTGCCAGTACTATGGCAATTAAAACAATGCCCATGGCAAAATTCATTATTTACATCCAGAGATCGGAGAGGGTATCATTTTCTGTGGTTCTTAATCCACATGATATTAAAAACGGGTACAGTGGGACCCCGCTATAACACGGTAGATGGGAGCCATAGAATCCGACCGTGTTATGAACCGAACCGTGTTATAAGCAACCATGTACAATACCAACACATTTTTGGATTTAATTGGGGGAGGGGGTACATGAAGACGGGTGCGAAAATGCATGGCACAATTACCATTTTTGATCAGTATATATTAAATGAGAAAAACATTTGCTGTGGTAACAGAAATTGCAGATATAATATATTACTTTATTCAGAGAACCATGCATTGGTACATACACGTGTCTAATTTATATATACATGTATAATCTGTTGCATGAAAAGAGTATCAACACTGTGTACTCACCATCGAATCTTGTAACATACATTGAATCCATAATACAAATATTTCCATCGAAAATATCCACACACGGATGTAAAATATTCAATAATTTTGTCACAGATCATTATGTGACTGAATTCAATGAAAAGAAAATAACAAAAATTACGTAATGGGTGTACGTAATGAATGATGAAATAGTACATGTCCGTTGATTAAATAATGGAAGCTAAAGTGTATTCTTATAATAACTACATGTACATCTCAGGATCTTTCTGTCTCTGAATTCGGTCATTGTAAATTTCAGCACATTTTCCCACCCAAGCTGCTAGTCAAAGTCCTTTGAACTTGCCGCCCAGCTATTGTGTCATGTTCTTTTGATGTACTCTAATAAATACAGCAGGCAGAACTGGCTGTATTTTAACCACCTAATTATGTCACTGTAAATATCAGCACAGCTAAAATGATAAAGTAATCAACACTAACTTTGTCTCCCAGCAATTTGCATGCATACAGAGGACTCCTGCATGCTGTGATTTATGTGTCCCAGATCAAATATTTGCATTCAAATACGCGTAATTAAGCGTTTCCGAGACCTCTGTGTCGTATACATTTTATACCATTACATTTCTCATATGTCAATAGTTATTATTTTTTGAAAAACTCTGATTTTTAGCTGCTTTCTGCTAATGTCACATTTTCGCTTGGCAAAGTCAATTATAGTTCTCAGTTGCAGAATTCGAATTTACTAGTCAACAGATTGCATAAAACAACACCGCCAAGCCACGCACACATGTTGGCTACTTTTGTTCTTTGATGCTGTATAAATTGTTTCCCCCTGATTTGAACAAGTTTAGCTCGGCAGTTCACTTTGATGATAAACAATGTACTTAAATTAATTGATTTATACATTCTGGTGAGAATCTTTTATCAACCCCCGCATTGGCTGTTGCTTAGTTGTGAATGAAATTAAGAGAACATATATCGGAGATTATTAGAGCAACGATTGTATTCGGAATGCATTCAAGACAAACATAGAGTAGACACGATGGCTTCATTGCTTAGGGATCAGTAATAATAATATTGACACTTATGAGCTGTAATTTTTCAACAATAAACAAAGATCTAAAGTTTTTAGTAGGCCCAGCAATTGGTTCGTATTTCCGATGTTTATTCTGGCACAAAACTAGAAGAAATTTGTTAATTTTTGAAATTTTAGGAGCCATACAACAATTATTTTATATTCAATTTTGTGTGTGATTTCCTCCCCAAAATGATAATACATTTTCTACACGTTTTTTTTCGCACTTTTTAGACGAGTATGAGAATGATAATTAAACTCTTGACATATTTTATTTTTCATACTTGAAAGATTTTTTGAGGTCTTTCAGAAAAATACCTGTAATAAATTACCTGAAATTTCGGGAGCCTTGTCATGACTGTGTTATATCGGAATTCGTGTTATAACGGGGCATGTTATAGCGGGGTCCCACTGTAGCATAATTGATGCAGATTAATGATAAAGAACAATCTGGTACCAGCAATATGGTAACTAGTATCGGTAGCCAAAGCCAATATTGGGGTTTAAAAAATCACAGCAACTGGCTTTGATTGTTGTTAAAAACCAAAGACCAATTTATCAACTGCTGGTATAATCAAAGAGAAACACCATAATGACAGCTGGTTTAGAATGATTATATTTGATCTGCTGACATTACAATTGCTTTAAACTGAAATGCGAAATTAAAAAATGGGTCATTGATGATATATGAGTAGTCCATTTAAGATCTGATTCTAGTTTAGTTTAAACCATATAATATTTGAGAAGCTTTGTCAGATAGAATAATAATTAAATGATTTGGGTGAAAGCATAATCTTCAGTATTTTATAATCATAGAACCCTCGAGTTGAAATGGATTACATCCCTTTGTAGGATCAATTTGATCAATGAAAAAGCTATCGGTTGAGTGTGTCCAATAGTATACTAGGAAATCAAATATCAATGGAAAAGTTGCAAAAATGTGATCACGAAGAATGAGTTATGGTTAAAAAGGATGAATAAAACAAAATTATTTCATATCTTTTATTTAGGAATAAACAGATTAGTACAGTATACACTATAGAGTAGAAAGTACAAGTGTGTTATGCAGCCCATTGATTTTTTTAAACCAGTAATTGTTTTCTTTTTTTTCATGTTGGAGAAATAAGAAAATACACGATTACCAACTAAATAATGACAAAACTTATGAATATAATTGCAGTCATATAAGTTTATAACAATTTATTGACATAGTAATTTAACAAGAATATTTAATTCTATGTTGCCTGTTTTCGATTTTGTCAATTATAGAGCAATTTTAAATGCATACCTTGTACCGTAATACATATATAAGTCGATGCAATTTCAGTGACATAATCAATATATGTCAATTCGGAGTATAAGACAAAGACCTGACTTTCAAGTTAAAAAGTATCGACTTGTATACCAGAAAATATGGTAACACATGTTGTTACTAAATGTAACTGGTGCACCTCAAATACCCATCTTGAAAATATCACTATTACTCTGTAATGGATGTTCATATCTGCATGGGATTTTCTCCATCAAGTACATTAATTAGCTAAACCTCCTGAGAAAAAAAATAATATCTTTGTATATAATATTACTTCATTGTAGAATTCCTCTTTCAAAATTTTTAAAGTGTAACTGCTTTCTCCTTTTTCTAATGCAGCATGTTCAATTAAACAAAATCCCTCTCCAAACATTTTTAGTCATATGACATCCACTAGTCACACCATTAAAGCCATTTTAGTTATTATTTGGCACCATGGTTTTTTTTAATATAGGCTGGTCTGCTACTTAAGTGTGTATCAAACTATGATGAATCTATTACACATTGTTTAAATCCAAGAAATCTGTCTGTTTTCTTAGAAATTCTTGGATGAGAATTTACACATCCATTGTCACTCACAAAATGGACTCATCTATAAATCCATGGATAAAGATTCTGCCACTGACTCTATATATAACAACTGGTAAAATTCATGTACAAGGACCAGGCTACACAGAATGGGTAAATCATTTTATCAACACTTGTCAGCAAATGGTAGACAACACCAGACTGAAATCAATTACCTCTTAGCCAAGGGCTTCAACACCCATCCCTGAAGCCGACAGATCTCCAAATCCAGTCAACAGTAACACAGCTTTACATGAAATAAGCCAGATTGCTATCAATGTGGAGGAAACTCCAGGACCCCAGCCAGATTGCTATCAATGTGGAGGAAACTCCAGGACCCCAGCCAGATTGCTATCAATGTGGAGGAAACTCCAGGACCCCAGCCAGATTGCTATCAATGTGGAGGAAACTCCAGGACCCCAGCCAGATTGCTATCAATGTGGAGGAAACTCCAGGACCCCAGTTTATGATAGGTGCAACAAATTCCTTTGAGTTCCATGGAACCCATAACCAGACATGTACCTCCATACAGTGCTTAGTAGTGATAGTTGTTCTCCAGGCCCAAGTAGAAAGGTTAGAACAGGCACTCTTTGCACTAAAATCAAAGAGTCTACACAGTGTTCAAATGGATAAACCATTGGCAACAAAAGTGTGCTAGAATACCCAGACAACACATTACACAAACATGTCAAAGGACCAAAACACAAGAGCATGTCAGGGCACTCAAACTATACCAGAAACCAGCTATAAGAAAAAAATCAGTATACACATACAAATGAAACCACACCAATTAAACAAGATGAGTCTCTTCTACAGGTATTAGATGGTCAGAGCCAAAAATTATCTGTAAACGCTGACCATCATGTGTCTCACTCACCATCAAATCCAGGCACAGAAGAAACTGTTCTAAAGACAACCTCCAATTACCCACAGCAAGAAGCTAAATTAAATACAAATACTAAATACAGCAGCAGTCACCAAACTCTCAGTCAGTCTAGTCATGGAAAACAAGAAGTTCAAGCAATGCATCTGAACCCCCCACTTGTCAAAATCAACAATATAGTTAAAGACAGGTCTCCTCTCATAGGATCATCAATAATCAAAGGAGTAAGAACAAGAGGGTTATATAAAACTGACGTAAAAACCCATAGAGGTGCAACTATTAACACTATTGCAGAAAAAATATTGGAAATGGATATGTCACCATATCGTACTGTAATTCATTTCATTGGTCGGAATAATTACAGTAATGGCCAATCTTTGAAGGGCATTGAGGATGATTATGAAAGCTTGTTGTATGCCATCAGGTTCAAAAACACAGAGTGTAAAATAATCATCTCAGGTCTACTGCCAATAAGGGATCTACTTACGACTCAACTAAATGACACACTAAGTATGTTGTGTGAAAATTTCCAAATACTCTTTGTTCCGCAATACAGGACCTTCTTCAAAGACAATCATGTGAACCAACAATTATACCAGCGAGACCAAATCGGCTTGTCCAACAGAGGTACTGCATTGCTCCTTAGGAATATAGACCAGTACATAAGATTTATAAAAGGGTTAGGCATGAGTCAGAAAACTGCTTATTTTGTGGAGAGCACAGTCATGTAACACAGCAGTGTCTGCATGGAAAACAGATTCATTGCCATCTTTGTAACGAACTAGGACATAAGCAAAACTTGTGCACATACCAATAGGTAGAAGGCTATGATGTACAGGCCTATGCTACACACATCCAGCAACAAAATGCATTAGAATATGTGTATACTTTTCAATGTAATAATTATAATTCTGTAAACAGGTTTCAGGCACTATCTGATTTATGTACAAAGTGCAGCTTATTAAATTGTAAACAACTGTGATACTGTTCAAGTTATTTCTCCCTCTGAGGCTCCCCAAGTGTCTAATATGTCAATGTTTTCTTGTATGCATGTAAATCAGTCTCATATCGAATATTCTCATGTATCCACTACATGTGGTCATTGTATGACAAATGGATCTTGTATGTTATCTTCTTCATGTGTTTATGTAAATAATCAAGGCAATGTAAAGAAATCTGTCAAGTCTAAAAACAATACATGGCATACTGCCTTGTCTGAAAAGAGGTCTGCATGTAATCAACCTAAATATTCAACACATCCTCCCTAAACTAAATGAGATAAAGTTAATATTACAGCAGACTAGATCAGTCAATATTCTAGGTCTGTGTGAAACCTTTCTTTCCGATGATACTGATATGGTACAGTACATAGAAACGCATTGGGGAAAAACAAGACCGGCGTGATTACGTGCAGTTATCCGGAGTGTGCAGTTAAGTGGACTCAACTATATATATATATATATATATATATATATATATATATATATATATATATATATCCTCTAAAGGTTGTTTAGGATTATTATTTAAAAAGTTAAACCTATTTAAAATAGAAGCCCTTTGCTTAATAATGCTGAGATTTGGTAGGCCTAGCCCTCCCTTCTCTCTGGGTCTGCATGTTTTTTCTTTAAATAGTGGATTTTATTATTCCAATTTAAACCGAGTAGTATTTTTTGTTCCATAATATTGATCATGGCTTCTGTGAGTTACCATGTGTTCATTATGTAATTCATTTGGTTATACATGTAGGTTTTAACAACCTGTATTGGGTCTGTTAAGTTAATTCCAGTATGGACCAGGTTTCTGTCTATGTGTCTATCTTAATTAGCATCTAACGAAAGTTCAAGTGAGTGGAATTCTTTTCATATATTATCCCCAATGCTTTAACATGATCAAATTTGGAGGCACACTGGAGTGGTTACCCCTCCATTTTCCTGTTAGTAAAATTTCAGTTTTATTGTGGTTTATTGATGATCCAGAGGCTTTCCCAAATTGTAGGTGTTTAAAGGATGATCCGTCTCTGGTGAAGTTTGTGGAGTCATCTGCGTGTAACATAGATTTGAATTCATGTTTCAGATTTGGTATTTTAATTCCCTGAATATTAGTGCTTTTATTTATATTTAGGGAATCTATTGTTATTGTATAGAACGTCATATGTAGAGGGCACCTCTGCTTTACTGAGTTTTGGATGTTGATTTCACTTGTTAATGCTCCGTTTATAATTATTCTTGATGTATGATACATTGCCCTAATCTATTTACAGTCGACTCCAGTTAACTGCACAGCCTCGGGCCCATAACAGGACCGTGCAGTTAACCAGAGTGTGCAGTTAACCGAAGTACGGTACAGTACAGCTTTAAATCAGCACGGCACGAATATATGTGAAGAATAAATATAAACAATGATTAGAATCCACTCTTTCAACTTTTACTTAAATGTTAAGCTTGTTTTTCTTGCTCCGAACACAACTTCACTGAGTCAACCAATAGATCAAGGAACTATAGCGAATTTCAAGAAATTCTATAGATTGCTTGTTATTCGAAAACTGCTGTCAGACATTGTTTGGTCATCATCCGAAGAAAAAGCATTCAGCTCCAAAGTCGTCTGCATCCTGTTTTTCTCCGTGTTGTCTTTTAAATTGAATTTTGTTGCGAATTTTCCATCTTTCCAACCATCCATTTTTGTTGGTTTGAAATCATGCAAACCCAAACGGTTTTGAGCAATGTTTCCCATGCTGTACTCTTATTTTTCCCACGCTATTGCTCCCTAGTGGGCGTGAATATACATGTATATACCACTTATTACGTCCTTTACATGTCAATCATTTACAAGTCACATTTACCGGCTTAATTGTCGGCATATTTGAAGCGCTACAGCAGTGGACTGGCAATAACTCATCATGAATATACATTGTGCAGTTAACCGGAGTAAAAATGTATTGCATAATGTGCCACGGGCAGAAAATGTATCGTGCTAGTGTGCATTTAAGTGAAGTGCAGTTATCCGAAGTTTTTTATCATTGAAAATCATTCGGAAAAAATGGGACCAGCGTGACTACATGCAATTATCCGGCGTGTGCAGTTAACCGATGTGCAGTTAAGTGGAATCGACTAATTATATTTGGGCTAAAGTCACATATTTCTAAAGTTTTAAAAATGAAGTCAGTTTCTGTTTAATCAAAAGCCTTTTCTTGCTTTTCTTGATTGTATATAAACATGACTCCTTTCTCCCCTTTAATATTTAAAAATTCTGTTAATGCATCAATGGATAAAGTATTTTTTTAAATGTTCCTCCCTATTCCCCCACAGCTTTGATTTATATCTAGTATTGTATTTAGGTAATGTCATAGTTATAATTTTGCTTAAGATCTTATAGTCGGTATTTATCTCCAATTTTTAATTTCTTTTTTATTCTCCCTTCCTTTTTTATATTAAAGTGATTATCCCTTACCTCAGACTCTTTTGCATCTCGCGACAAAAATGTATGTTATTATATAATAATTCCAATATATCTATTATAAATTCATTCGGGAATTTGATGTAAAAGTCAGATGTTATCACATCCAATCCTGGAGACTTTACTTTTTTTTAAGCTGTTAATCACTTTCAAGATTTTCCTGGCAAGTCCTTAAGTAGACTGCTCATTGATGACGCTCTGTAATGTAAAGATTTTGACCTACGGTGAGATATTTATACACAGACAATGTAGCCCTACATCGTCTGTGAGTTGGAAGTATTTCGTTTTCTCCATTGAAAGCACTTCGCACATGCAGCATAGGATGAACCAAATTCACTGTTTTGAAAAATTGTACAATATACATAAATCACCCTTGGGTATCGTTGTACACAAAAAAAACCTCAGAGTACATGTATTTCATAAATAAAGGGATTTATACAATTCCATAACAATATCTCCTCCCTTACCAAAAAAAGTGGTAACACCTTTAGAAAAATCAAGGAATGTGAACATAAACAATTATTAAAACATCCAATTTTGAATGCTGAACAAAAATGATCTGATAATTACACCCTACATAAAGTATCAGCACCCACATTTTCCGATCCTTGAATTGCCTCAATTCAGAAACTACACGGTTGCGAAGACAACATCCGATGTATCAATTTCATAAACAAAGTGATTTATACAATCTTATGATAAGGCCGGCGTAGACAGTCGCGTAAAATAGCTAGTTACCATGATTCAGAGGATATGTTACATTTTGGGACATGTTAACCTAATAGGATATGTTACATTTTGGGACATGTTACACTCAGAGGATATGTTACATTTTGGGACATGTTACACTCAGAGGATATGTTACATTTTGGGACTTGTTTCATTTAGAGGATATGTAACATTTAGGAACTTGTTACAGTCTCTCAGAGGATATGTCACCTTTTGGGACATGTAACAGTTACTCAGGATATGTTACATTTACGGACATGTTATACATTTAAAATTAAGCACTTTTTACCATGGTTCACTTTATGATTTGTTGCTTGCTGTTAATGTATCTACATGCCAAGGAAATAAGGGGTGGGGGAGCTGAGGTATCTGCTCAGTTCTCAAGGGCTGAGTAGTACTGAATACATTTAATAAATGCTTCAGCTCCAGATTGTAAGATACATGGATGGATTGAAATTAATGTCTCTCCAGGGGCAAGATTTGTAAGTAGTACATTTACCAAACAGTTAATGGTCATTGTCTTTTTCGTGTGTTTGTTGTATGTGATATATTTCTCTCTGTATTACATCATATATTTGATGATATGTTTTTTTGTTTGCCCATTTCACATTTTTCACATTGGAAATGTCAGTATGATATCATAATGTTCAATCTCACCTTATGTTATTATTTAAAGGCAAATACATATTGTCTACAGCTTTGTAGTTTGTGCTAAGTTACCTGACTAATTGTTTTGTGATTCTTCAAACAGAAACATGTCATCATGCTGTAGATCAAATCGTACAGTCAGGCTCATTGAACCCAATGTATACATTTCTGAAGAATTATTCTGCCTGTTTCAAAAAAGTTGTTAAGAAATTATTCAACCTGTTGAATGAATTTCTCAAAAACTTATTCAACCTGATGCATCAATTTCCCCCCAAAATTTATTAGACCATTTGTATGAATTTCTTAAGTATTTAACATTGCATGTAATTTGTTAAGAAATTTGTTTGCCGCATAAGTACAAATTCCTTAATATGTTTTTTCAGTGTACATATATAGAGGTTGACCAGGCTGCTCACACTCATGCTGTCATCCTGAGTAAGCCAGCTTGGATGTGGGGAGCAGAAATGGGGGCCAATGATCAGGGAGTCTGTATTGGAAATGAGGCCATCTGGACCAAGCTCAACTCAGATGAAGATCTTCAAGAAAAATTGCTGGGCATGGACCTGCTTCGGTAAATTATATGTTGAAAATGACTTATGTTAACAATCAAACATGCTGTGTATCCAGTGATCTCTCCAGATAATGTTGTTAAGACATTGGGAAAGATCACATTTCCTTGGAATACGCACATTCACACTTGCATGTTCTGTCTTATATAACCATGTATGTGTGGGGAAAAATTTACGTTTATTTTGTTTTTCCAAATAAAAAAGCAATTTATCAACAAATAGGCATTTTATGATTTCTTCTTTGGTACCAGTGCCCAAACAGATTAATGTAGAAAATCATGATTTTTTTATTCCTGGGAAATAGAAAGCCGTTATTGTTTTATCTGCATATTAGTTTTTAACTTGATAGGTTGGAGACAAGAAGATCTTGCTGTCCATCATCTGTTGTCCGTTTTATGACATGTGATAAATGGCCATCTGTTGTCATCTGTTTTACAACATGTGATCCATGGCCATCTGTTGTCCATTTTACGACATGTGATACATAGCCATCTGTTGTCGTCTGTTTTACGACATGTGATACATTGCCATCTTTTGTCATCTGTTTTATGACATGATATGTGGCCATTTGTTGTCATCTGTTTTACATGTGATACATAGCCAGCTGTTGTTGTTTGTTTTACTACATGTGATACATGGCCATCTGTTGTCCATTATATGACATGTGATACATAGCCATCTGTTGTCTGTTATACAACATGTGATACATGGCCATCTGTTGTCCATTATATGACATGTGATACATGGCCATCTGTTGTCCATTATACGACATGTGATCCATGGCCATCTGTTGTCCATTATATGACATGTGATACATGGACATCTGTTGTCCATTATGCGACATGTGATCCATGGCCATCTGTTGTCCATTATACGACATGTGATCCATGGCCATCTGTTGTCCATTATACGACATGTGATACATGGCCATCTGTTGTCCATCATACGATATGTGATACATGGCCATCTGTTGACCATCATATGACATGTGATACATGACCATTGGTTGTCCATCATACGACATGTGATACATGGCCATCGGTTGTCTATCATACCACATGTGATACATGGCCATCGGTTGTCCATCATACGACATGTGATACATGGCCATTGGTTGTCCATCATATGACATGTGATACATGGCCATCGGTTGTCCATCATACAACATGTGATACATGGCCATCGGTTGTCCATCATATGACATGTGATACATGGCCATCGGTTGTCCATTATATGACATGTCATACATGGCCAAAACTACTTTAAAGATTGCCATGAACTTGACACATTCATCCAATCAATTTCATCCTAATTAGAAATGGTGCTGCTCAAACGTCCAATATGTCCACCATAACAACCGTTTTGAAATCTTGTTGTCCCTACTCCTGATTGGATATTCATATTAACATGGGGTTTCACTAAAATAATTGTTATGATGCCTGGATGGTCATCAGTTAAAATGGTATCAATCTAAAATCTAATTGGTTCTAAATAAAACTGGTTCTCCCTGGTTAACACAAAGAAAACAGTGACATTTCTGTATTTGTTGAAACACCTAAAACCCAGATCTGTTGAATCTTCACATGTGGATCCTATTACACAAGCCCACAATTAAAAGAAGTTATTGCATCATGTGGTGGAGAAAATCACTTGGAAAGATGCTCTACCACTTAGAAAGCTTGTGAGGTTAAGTAGAGAATTTGCTTACAGTAGTGCAAGTGAGTACACCTTTCTCAGCTTAAAGTGCCATACCAGTGCAGATAACGTAAATCAAATTCAGTATTATTTGAATAGAAAATAAAGTCTGGAAGTGGTATAAACAAACCCGATTGAAAAATTCTCCATAATAAGTGAGGAATACGCTCAGGTGTGTTTTCGAAAATATTACACATTGGACCGATTTTATCGCTCTGTAATTTCCGGAGTGTATAGATTGTCTGACGTCACATTATAAACACACGCTTTACTTCCGTTTCTATCGAAACATAAACAAAGCATGTTTTCCGTTCCATATTAGTTATTTTATTATCCCAATCATGCCAAAGTACATCGTGGAGATACAAGCAAGGGCAGCAGGGTCAGGTGTGTTGCAGCAAATTGTGGGAATACAAATGCTGATGGGTTTTCCATGCATTCCTTCCCGAAGGACCAATCACTTCATCATTGGTGGACCGACTTTGTAAAATCAAAAGAGCAAACTGGGATAGTCCGACTGAGTTTTCTGCCCCTTTCATTTCACACCCGAATGTTTCCCTTTTACACATAGATTTGAGGTTGAGCATATGTGTAGGGCACCAAAGAAAGTCAAACTCAATGATAATGATGTCCTGTCTATCCACTGTGTGGAGGAAACTGACAACCAAACCAAGGTAAACAAAGGTATCATAACCTTAAACACCAAAGCATCAGCTGTGTAGACTTCAAATGTTGTCACCATCAGAAGAAGTTACCTGTCAAGTGTCACTGCCAAAGAAAATAAGAAGGGGCTATTCAAGGAGAGAAGCAATGGTGAGTTTTTAATGACAAGTACCATATTATTATATCTATGATATTTAACAAATCAGTCAACACATCATTTCTATGTGAACCCTAAATCAGTCACCACATCATTTCCATGTGTACCCTGTAGAACGTTTTCATAATTTCCAAACTAATGCAGTAAACATCCAATCAATCAAGAACTGAGATATAAACATTTGATAAATATAATAAAAACATTTTATAAATATTGTCACAATTTTCATGATGCCTTCAATTTTGACCATTTGAATAGAGAAATCTTTCTGCTGGTTGATTTAGAAGGCCTACATATATATTTCATTGACAGACTAATGTGTGTATCAGATTAAATATAGATATTTACAAACATGATGAGGTTTATTCTCATTCCCAATTAATAAAAATCTACAAAACAAAATGGAATGTCGGTGGTTCTTCCCAGGGTTTTCCAGGATTCTTCCTCCAACAGTTATACTGGCTGCCATGTATCGCCTATATTGTACTGAAAAATGGCGTTAAACACTAGAACAACAGCAACAGCCAAATGGAGTAAAAATTTTACAATATTGTATACCTCAAAATTATCTTTGTAATGGAAACACAACATTTAAACTCCCAATGTAGATGACAGTACATTTTTTTAAAAAAAAAACACGATATTTGGTATGCAAACGCACATTGGGGTCTTATGGAGTACATGTCATATAGGCATGTGACTCACTAACTTTATTGGTCTAGTAATTTATATTTGAATTTAGATATATTTTTGTTAGTGCATATTTTAATTTTCATGTAAGATAGCATAAAACCAAGTTAAGATGAATATATTTTATAATTTATAGGATCTAAAGTATTTTAAAAGCTTGAAGAGATTGTGACCAGCAGGCAAATGAGAAAAGTTGTGCCAATGCTGTCATCTGGACAACAAACTTCAGCACTGGAGGGATACCACTCTGTAATCAATCATTTTGCACCAAAGATGATTGGTTTCTTTTATCATGGAGTGCTTTCAAGGTAAATCTGATATTATTGCACACACAAAAATACTGTTTTAGGTTTTGAAGTGTTTTATATATAATCCAATATATTCATCTTCAAATTAAATCATAGATACCAAGATCTGATTTTTTTATATCCTCCAATGTAACATTGTATAACAGTTTTTAGTGTTTTGGAATGATTGCAAATAAAGTATTTGGTTTTTGATATAATTATGTATTGTATTTTGCATCTTTATTTACTTTGAAATAGGCTTTGGCTAGCTGCATTGCATTTTAATGAAAATAGCCAAAGAGAGCTAGCGAGCGCTAAGAATAGGAGGGCCAGATATAAAATAGTGTATCCAAAGTACAAGAATGGAGAATACACTGTCAGGAAAATCGTAGTTGACTCAACATATAGTAAGAATATGCATTAGTAATTAATAAACAGAAAGGAATATATCACTTAAGAGATATAAGTACTGTTGTACCAAGTGTAAGTACCTATATTATTTTTTTATATATTAAATTCAACAGTAAAGGCAAAATATTTGTTAAAGTTGACACTCCTTTAATTTTAAAGATCAAGATTTCGCCCTATGGTAAAATAATAAAAATATGCAAACAATTGTAAAGACAAATACTTTTAATTCATGTATTAACTTCAACACAAAGTTGCTGTTTTTGGTTTGTACAATACAATGCACATTAAATTTTTTTTAATTTACAGATTATGTTGAAAGTCTGATGAAAACAGCATTCAGAATTGGACAGGTAAATGATGAAGGAGTCAAGCTTTGGGTAGATGTACCATCACCTATGTGTAGTTTGTATGAGAAGCCTGATAAGGATATTGCTACTCAAAATCTTTTTAGAAGGTTTAATCGCTGTCAACCTCATGAAAGCATGTGTAGTTCAGGTTTTGATCAGGAAAGGCAGTGTAGATCTTTTGAACAGCACATGATGGAATGATGACCCTCACTTTCTTGCCCAAGAAGTGCCAACATCACCAAACAAATTGTCTATATGCTGTATACAGATGTCTTCTGAAATAATAATTTGAAAACTAAGTTGAGATAAATTATGCTTTGTGCATTAGATCAAATTAGGAAATCAAAAGTTTTAGTAGATATTGTTATTGATCCAATGTGATTTATTGTTTTTTTTTTTATACCAATAAAGTTATATGATTCCAAAATAATCTGTGCATATATATATATATATATATATATATATATAACCATTTTATTTTCTGACACATAAAAAGGAAATAAAACAGTATTTGAACATGTATGTGTGGTTGTTTTTTTGGGCATGACTTATCAGTATCACTGTGGTGTAAAGGTTAGATGGTGTAGGCCTATAAAAGAAGGGCTCAATCAAAGAAGATGGCATAAAATGACAGGAAAAAGTGGTTTATTTATTTTCTGTATTAATAATCCCAATACTATGCTGTCATGCATAGATCACAAAAATAAAAGAACATGAAAAATTACTCAGACATTTTACTTACTCATTTCCTTGTTCTGGACGTTCTCCAAATTGTTGTCTATACTGGTAGTATACAACTATTAAAGCATGGATGTCGAGACAAACTGGACTGAACAATGGATGGTTTGTTATACATTGTATTCCTGGTATTCATTGCAGACACTTTTGACCTTCTCTATGTCACAACTATATACACATTCCCTTGCTGTGGGCATTACCAAACTATGTCCACAATTACACTTAAAATAAGAGTTTTCTTTAATGCATTGTGCTGTGCTTATCAAATTTATTCTTATATTTATGAACACATCAACATCATAGTACAATGACGCAAACTGACTAATGTCAGGAACAGGTAAAACATTTAGTACAGCCCTGTAAAATTAAATTAGAGATGAAAGAAAATAGAAGTTGCAAGTAGATTACTACCAAATAAAAAAAGTTTATTTTATAGTTTATAACATACACTATTTGCATACATAAAAGATATTAGAAATTTAGCTTATAATACAGTGTACAAAATATGAATTCAATTTTGCTATCATGTATCAGTAAATGTCATGCCTATTTCAATAGTTGTGCAAAAAAAGGACGTCCTCTCCTAGGAATCTTAAGTACTTCTAAATCATAAATTTTTTCACAGGATTTTGAAGTTTACAACTGTTATCCAATGTACCTTTTACTTATCAACGTATAAATACGTCTCTACCCATGAAATACAATACACTTTTACATCCTTTATTACAGGTGAGAAACATTCATTTGTAAACAAATATGATACTGTGGAACACTACTGCAAATATCGTTGGATACATATATTTATCATAACTTATGCCGTAGACATATTCAGAAAACAATTTCCATGAACTTTCCGTCGATCTATCTCGTCTTCTTCGTAATCTTCATCTGCAGCTTCGGATTCGTTGGTTTTGGAAACATGGGGTTCAAACTGGTTCGGATTAATTTGGGTGCCGGCAGCCGCTTGTACACCATTATCATAATATTCTGAGCTTATTAAATCACCATCTTCAAATGGCTAAGACCCACAGGACAGTAACAATTCACTTCCTTCAAAATTGGAACTTTCGTGTTGAGTTTCTGAGGACTTTTTTTTATAATGTGACGATACCGACTCAGCCATTGTTTACAACAAGTGTTCATAATGTGACGTCACGCTTTGTTTTCACTAAATACCGGAAGTGGTTGGCAGTTCCGTTCGGTTATTATCATAAACAGGTGCAAATGCGATATTAGATCGGCTCCCATGTAGTTATTACTTAAAATTTTTCAATTGGATGTTTTACATTCGTCTCAGCAACATTTGGTTAAATTTTGTTTTAAATTGAGGAATCTTCTGCTTTTATCAGTTGGTCATTATTAGACATCACCCACATATGCAAGGGTAGGTGGAAATATTTTGACACAAAAATTGGTAATGACTCAAATACAAAACAGTGTCCCATTTTTTTAAGCCAAACATTCAAGCTGTTCTTTAGAAGAAACGGCTTACATTCATAAAACAAAGACTAAAGACAAAAGTCAAGACAAATTCTGTACTCTGGCCTTGTACATGTTTGAATGATGAGAAATCAATAAACAAGAGCTAAAAAATGAAGAAAAGGAAGAAGAAATGAATGAAATTAATTTTACAACAGGTGAGCTACATGTTTTACAATAGGTCAACTACATGTTTATATTGGACAGAAGGTGCAGACCTGCCATCAGACTAAGGACAAAGATATAAAAATGGAAGAAACTTTGAAACAATTGTTTTCATAATGTATGCAAACAATACCTTAGGAATATATTTCAACAGCAGCATTCTTTTAATCCATATTTCTTGTTATGGTAAAGCTTGGAAAGCAACCATTGATAAAGGATTGGATAGAATCACAGGTTTGGGGTTATGCAAAGTCTTACCTATGCAGAAAGAGAGTTTTAAAAAATCAGGATTTTAATGCATACATTTTATAGAGCATGTTATAATAAAAATAAAATAATACATATTAAGATTGGCTTTTAATTTAAACTGGAGAAAAATATAAAACAGCAATATAACAAGTATCATTCTATTTGAAGCCTTAGTCAGCAATGTTGTGTGCCTTTGTTGCCAACTAATAATTTGTTTTACAACTGGAATAACCTTTGTGGGAATTGTATTAATGCACTGTAGCCTTTAGGTTGAAGGACTAAAATTCTCCCTGATGAACACCAATAAATATTTACAACAATCCTATTTTTTTTATATATATATATATTATGTAGAAGAAGAAATATTTGCTGTAGATTTTATTTCTCATACAAGTCATATCCACATGTATACATTTATTTGAAGAGAATTGTTGCTGAAATCTTTACTACATTTGTAATTCTTGAATATTTGGAAGCAAGATTAATTTGACTAAACAGTTGCTATAATTATCATATAAAAGTGCCTGAAATATTTGTAGGTTATATCTATCACCTGTATTGTACATTATTGTAAGGTATTGGAATTATTCATTGTCATTTTTTATAGATTATTTTAAATATCTAGATTATTTTTAATATGTACTTTTTATTATATAGCTTTCAACAGGGATCATACTGAACTATGAATGATAAATTCAAAGACTTTTCCCAAACTTTCAAAGACCACAAACAGAGATATCCAAGACCTATTTTGGCTAACATTGTGTATACAGGTTATATGAGAAAACAACAAATGCCAAAATACAATACTACAATATTGTTTACCAATTAAAGTCAAACTATAATTAATTTCCTAAAATTGCATTATAATGATCTGGAAGATAGGTTAACATTCGTTGTTTTTTTTTCTCAGAAATATGTAACATACGTGTCAGATTTAATACAAAATAAATTGTTCTCTTAACAGACATCAGCACTGCTTTAAATGCATTAGTATATTTGATTTTTTTCCTCTTTCAATCATTTAGGAAATCTGCCTCTTCTGCTTTCTGTACAGAGGAAGCATGTAGACTGGCAATGTCAGCTTCAAGACGCAGCTTTTTGGCTTAAAGTTCTTCCACTTCATCCAAGGATAACTCCCGTTTCTTTCCCTTTTGGTTTTTCTTCTCATCCTTCTCCTGCTTTCTTCTTATCCAGATAGACATGGTAATTATGTCTTGCAGAGGAGGCATGTCATCATTTTACTGCTAATGATGATTTCCAAAGGTCCACCTGCTTTTCTCATTGTGTCAATGATTAACCTTTGAGCTCTGAGGCTTTCTCTGCTGAGGTTCTCAACAGATGCCTGTTTGTTGACAGAAAATCCTCTCTCCACTGTTGCGTGCCCATGTGACAACAATAACATTTTCTGGAGAACATTCCAAAGTTCCACATATTCCTTTTTTTTTGGAAAGGACAGAATAAAACACTTCATCAAGGCTGTCTGTTCTATTGAAGCATGTCAAGGGATGATTGTCCGATTGGATAACTTAGGGGTACAAACAGGGATGTATAGTCAGACTAGAGATACACAGATCAATTTCGGCAATGTGATTTTTTTAAAGAATTTTTTTTTGTATAGCATTGGGGAAAAAGTCGAGGGTCGGCAATGAGAAACGGGGACATGCGGTCAACTGGAAACACATTTTATAATTCTTTTTCTTTATTACCTAATCAAATGACTTCCTACAGTTAAAGCTTCACAGCACATGTTAACGCCATTATTTATTTTTTTTTACTCGTAATTTAAGAACAACAACTCTTGCTTAACTATACTATAGTGTACACATGTGCACTTTAAAACTGTTTATCTGTGAATTGAATTTTATTACAATGGATGTTTCTATATTAAACCAAGGATCATTATTATGTAGAACACAATTTTAAAATGAATTTTGTCCCTCAAACATGTTATATTTCCCAAATCATCAAACTAAACAATATCTTATTTTATACCTGAAGAGTATTTTGCCCAAAACTAATAATAGCTTATACTTCTGCATCTTTGTTGCACAAAGGAATCCATGTTAACTATATGGTTTATCTCCCCTTGCAATGGCCTGAAAGTGTACATAATTTAAAGGTGGGGCTGTGAACAGTTTCCAAGTTATGAACTAATGCCCAGTCCTCAAGTGCTGGGAGAAACCCAAGTATAAATACCTGTTTTTTTTATGCAGAGAATGTTGTCCATTATATATGGTCTGGGGAAAAGAGATAAATCACACCTGCATTAATAGACGATATGGCAAATATTTGTGTACTCCAAGCTTGTTTTTCCCACCTAATGGTATGGTCTTTTTTCTGCTTTGTATCATCCATAAAAACTTGCAGTTTGAAGACTCATTAATATCCTGAATCAAAGAAAAACAAGATTTGCATATGCAATGTGGAAAAAGTACTCTGTACTGTTGTCTGCCTCGTCACATTGGAATTAAGATTCATGAAGCAGCATATAAAGCAATTAATACTGCACTGCAGTCATCCATTTTTGAATCTTTGATTCCATGCCTGAAACTGCAACAACAACAAAAAGTCCAACTGCAAACTACGCAGACTCAGATCTGCCATCATATAATGTGCCAGCAGATTTGAGTCTGGTCAATTTGTTTGGAGTAACCAGTTAAACAAGCAAAAGTAGACCCAGATCTGCAGGTACTTTGTGAAAAATGTTGGATCATGATCTATGTTGTGTACAGTTTGAATTTTAACATAATTGTTTTCAACTTTTATCATTTAGTACTTCATGTTTGTTTTTATTTGGAAGACTTTTTATCTTCATTAATTTGCACTTCTTTACATTTAAATTTTAATAACTTGAAATGCTTTTAATCTGCTTTTAGTGTGCACCTTATAGCCAATATTGTGCTGACATGCCAATATACCCTATTACTACTTGTTTCTCTAACCACTGAGAAGAATTTGACCAAATTGTAAAAAGACAGGATTCTGGGATTATTCATTAACTTAAACCTTATAAAAGTTATTACCTGTCTGAGTTCGTATAAAAAGCCACTCAACAGACTTTTACCAAATGGAACAGAAAGCAATCTGGACTGACATTCTGTAACTGGACTTTACTATGGACTGACATCCTGTGACAAGACTTCAGTAGCCTGACAAGTATGGTAAATATAAGTTTCATTAAACTAAAATTATTTATACCTATACTTGTACTTATTTATTCCTACCTATACTTATACTTATTTATACCTTGCTATACTTGTACTTATTTATACCTACCTATACTTATACTTATTTATACCTACCTATACTTATACTTATTTATACCTACCTTTACTTATACTTATTTTTACCTTGCTATACTTGTATTTATTTATACCTACCTATACTTATACTTATTTATACCTACCTATACTTACACTTATTTATACTTTGCTATACTTAAATTTATTTATACCTACCTATACTTATACTTATTTTTACCTATATATACTTAATACATATTTATACCTACCTATAGGCTGGGATTGGAGAGAGGAGGCAGTGCTAGAGAAGCTTTAGATGTGATTACATCCCTTCTAAGCCAGTTTGGTCAAGGAGGACCATGTTCAGAGGGTGATAAATGGACCTACTACAACAGCTTCCTGATTGCTGACAGTTCAGAAGCTTGGGTCCTGGAGACTGTAGGCAAACTGTGGGCTGCTGAGAAAATTACTGGTAAGGTCATGAAATTGTACAACCCATGGGTCAATTGTTATCATAAAGCAAGAAAAGTAAAATCATATTACCATTTATTACACGACTGCTGTGTTATTTATGTCAGTATACCCTTGTTATCATTTGTATTTATGAAATGTACAATAACTCTTTACAGTGTCAGAGATGATTGAACATCATGCAATGGAAATATAATGCATACTAATGTGCTTCAAAGTCTAAATCAGTTTCCTTTTCATATGATAAATAAAATCTTATGTTGTGCTCATTTCAAATGAAATTTTTATTAAAGTCATCAAAAAGTCTTATGCTCACAAATGTACTTAACAGATAGAGAGGTTCCTAATTATAATGCTGTTTATGACATATACCAGATAGAGAGATCCCTAATTATAATGCTGTTTATCTCATTCACTAGATAGAGATGTCTCTAATTATGTTGTTTATGGCAACCACCAGATAGGGAGGTTCCTAATTATAATGCTGTTTATGGCATATACCAGATAGAGTGGTCCCTAATTTTAATGCTGTTTATCTCATTCAATAGATAGAGAAGTCCCAAATTATAGTGTTGTTTATGGCATCCACCAGATAGAGAAGTCCCTAATTATAATGCTGTTTATCTCATTCAATAGATAGAGAAGTCCCAAATTATAATGTTGTTTATGGCATCCACCAGATAGAGAAGTCCCTAATTATAATGCTGTTTATCTCATTCAATAGATAGAAAAGTCCCAAATTATAATGTTGTTTATGGCATCCACCAGATAGAGAAGTCCCTAATTATAATGCTGTTTACGGCCTCTATCAAATCAAGAGGTCCCTAATTATAATGCTGTTTATGGCCTCTGTCAGTTAGAGAGGTCCCTAATTATAATGATGTTTATGGTATTCACTAGATAGAGTGGTCTTTAATTATAATGCTGTTTATGGTCTCTATCAGATAGAGAGGTCCCTGATTATAATGCTGTTTATGTCCTCTATCAGATAGAGAGGTCCCTAATTATAACACTGTTGATGGTATTTAGAAAAATTGACTAGCATTATATTGTTGGTGCCTTATACCCAGCTGTATTCCATATATTCCAATGAAGACATGTCAAAGTTGACAATAATCTCAGTAGAACATCCTTTAAATTGAAAGAAGCACTGGTCATTTGCCCAGCAGGTGAGATCATGAAACATTGACTTGACTGGTTGAGATTGTCACTTTCCACTTCAAGGTGGGTGAGTGCCATTTCAGCCTCTGAACAGTTGGAACAAGATTGCAATTTATCAGATGTGGTAAATACATTCAGAGTAAATATATAGTCAATTAAGAAAGGGAAGATAAAGATTAAATGTGTTCTTAGTTTAAACCATTATAATGTTAATGCTAGCTTTTCTGATACACAATACAAAGTAAAACATCAAATCATTCTTTGACAAACATGCCATGTGATACAGAACATTTTATGATTAAACAACATTTTAAAAAAGTGTTGCCAAGTATATGAATGGTTAATGATTGTTTATAAAATGATTGAAAATTGTGCAAATTATGAGATTTATTTAACATTTAACACCAATATTCTTGCCAGAGCTATTTAGCATCATGGTCCCAGTATGCCATAATTTCAACATGCCATGTTGTTGAACCTACTGATATGTGATGCACATGCTGTTTTGCAGTTATGAGTCCTGCTATTCATTAAATATTAATCTGTTACTATAGTACTAAATTTAGTTACTAAATTTCATCATTAAATATTAATCTGTTACTATAGTATTCTGTCACCTAATTTCATCATTAAATATTACTCTGTTACTATAGTATTCTGTCACCTAATTTCATCATTAAATATTAATCTGTTACTATAGTATTCTGTCACCTAATTCCATCATTAAATATTAATCTGTTACTTTAGTATTTTGTCATCTAATTCCATCATTAAATATTAATCTGTTACTATAGTATTTTGTCACCTAATTCCATCATTAAATATTAATCTGTTACTATAGTATTCTGTCACCTAATTCCATCATTAAATATTACTCTGTTACTATAGTATTCTGTCACCTAATTCCATCATTAAATATTAATCTGTTACTATAGTATTCTGTCACCTAATTCCATCATTAAATATTAATCTCTTACAGTAACTTCAGTATTTTATCACCTAATTCCAAGCACTATGACTTGAGTGACATATTTTCTCTACTGCTCTTTGGGTATGTAATTTAGGTACTCCTTGATAATTACACACTTGATTGACTGTTACCTTTTGGGTATGTAATGTAGGTACTCTTTGATAATTACACACATGATTGACTGTTACCTTTTGGATATGTAATTTAGCTACTCTTTGATAATTACACACATGATTAACTGTTACCTTTTGTGCATTGTCTGCCTTGACTGTCAGATATTGCTATTTTTAAAATTCCTGTAGAAAATTCACACAAGATGTTTGTAGCTGAATCTTACAGAAATTATAATTCATTGGATGTATCCAGATCCAGTATTAATTAAATGAATCATTTTATCAAATTTTTCATCATGTAATTATATGTAAAAGGGACTTCTTTAGTAACTGTAGCCAATTTGTTTGATGTTATCTATTTTTTTTTATCCTACTGTTTCATGTTACATAAGAACTGTTGTGATACAAAGTAAGAAAGGTTTTGATATTAAAGTGTTAGTAGTATTTCATTATTGTTTTAAATATTGGATGTGTTATTAATATTCGTGACTTTTTTAGTTGAAAGTCCTTAATTTGTACAGGAGGTTTGTTTTCTATGTTCAAGCTCTTAGAAGTGCTTTGTTCATTGTTACTAGTCAGTACTTGACTGAGAGGGAATAAATTTAAAGGTCTGATGTCAAAAAGAGGATTAACAGTAATGTAATACAATAGAAAGAAGTGATATCAAAAAGAGGATTAACAGTAATGTAATACAATAGAAAGAAGTGATATCAAAAAGAGGATTGACAGTAGTGTAATACAATAGAAAGAAGTGATATCAAAAAGAGGATTAACAGTAATGTAATACAATAGAAAGATTTGATATCAGAAAGAGGATTAACATTAATGTGATACAATATAAGGATTTGATATTAGAAAGAGGATTAACATTAATGTGATACAGTAGAAAGATTTGATATCAAAAAGAGGATAAACAGTAATGCAATAGAAAGAAGTGATATCATAAAGAGGATTAACATTAATGTGATATGACTAAAAGGTGTGATATCAAAATGAGGATTTACATTAATGTGATAAACTGTTAACAGACATACTTAGTGACAGGATAATGTCAGTTTTATATCAGATCTAGTTATGTTTGATTATATCCCACCTGGCTGATTTACTTGAGCACACTTTCTCATACATACAGATGAATTTATAAAAGATAATTCAAGCAGTTCTGTTTATAATTGATTTACATTTTATTTATTGATTTTTCTTTTTGCAGAAGGGGTGAGGAACATCTCCAACCAGTTATCAATTCAGGAGAAGATGGACCTGATGTCACCCGGCCTGATAGAGGAAGCTAAATTCTCTGGTCTTTACAAGGATGAAGATGGCCCATTCAACTTTAGCAGTGTCTTTCAGCTTGAGAACAATCCCTCCACTACAGCAGTAGACCGATTTGAGAAAGGAAATGCTCTTCTACAGGATCTTTCTAAAGATGGTAATATAATTATTTAACCTGGTTAGTGCGTTGGGAATGAACTTTCATTGTATCAGTTTAGTCTCACATGCCAAGATTTTATAATTGGATCATGTGCTTGGAAATATATATAGTCTCAGATGCCAAGGTTTTATAATTGGATCTGGTGCTTGGAAATATATTTAGTCTCACATGCCAATGTTTTATAAATGGATCTGATGCTTGGAAATATATTTACTTTAGAACTGCTTACTGCTATGGTTTTGTTTTCTTGGAATACTTTATGATATTATAGGATATGATTCAAGGCATTGACTTTTCAGGCATGGTACTTTTCATTAAAGATGTTGCATGCCAGAGTTTTATTAATTTATTATACTCTTTTTGCTCTCTGTCACTAAAACTGACAAAGAATGCTTTGATACACTCAGTTCAAGCATTAGTATAATTATGACTCATTTAGTTTGGTTTTGTGTGGTGTAGTGCCTTTTTTCAGCACATGATAAGCAATACAATGCAGCCAGTATATTTTGTTGGATGTTACTGGCAACGTATCTCACATACCCATGTTGATCAAGGTGAAACTCAAACTCATGTAGACAGGTGAGATGTGTGAGTGATCTGTAAAGGTGAGTTCCTTTGACCAATCATCCATCCACCTGGGGCCCTGATTTTGAGTGAGGCCAGTAAATGTGAATCCTGCTAGTTTGATGCTGTGATAAACTGTTTTCATTCTGGAAGGATCAGCTATATGAGATAGTGAGGAGTGGGTTGAAATCACCAGAACAGTTGCATTCTGGTTTGACTCTTCGTGTACCATATCACATAAAGGAGTATAACAGTCCAAATCATATTCCTGACAGGCTTAGTATTCTGGCAAACTCATTATCAAGAAGAAGCCAAACCCCTTCACAGAGGATGGTTTCATACATCTGTCAATCTTTTGGCATATTTGTGCACTTTTGTTTTTTGTCCAGTGATCATGGAATCACAAACTGCCCACGCATATCTCTCCAGACCTTGACTCAGAAGTCTAGGCTGTGAATGCATTTGTTGAGTTGGAAGGGATCGTCATGCTGTGTCTACACCAGCCTGCACTCATGCACCCCATTATACTGGTACTGAAAATAATTACAAAATGGACGAGCCGCAAGGGCATATTGATTCTGGTGACTCCTCTAAGATGGGACAAGTCTTGGGTGAATTATATTCTTGATCAAATTGTAGACATTTCCAGAAATATTCCTCCAATACCCAGCCTGTAGTTACAGTTACATGTGACTTGTTATTATCCAGACAGACTACCATATTTTCTGGACTATAAGTCGATACTTTTTTATTTGAAAGTCAGGTCTTCATCTTATACTCCGAATCAACTTATATATGGATTGAGTCATTGAAAGTTTATATAAGTTACGTTCATAACTACAGGTAGTAAAAAATGAACTACAACATTAATGTGCTTTCAGTTATAATAAAACAAGCATGGACTGTTTATTCAGCTGTGTTAATTGATAACAGAATACAGCAGTGATATGTTCAGAAGTAAAATCACAAGCATGTTAGCATCGATAATGCAATTTCACGATTGCCGGTAATATGGAATATCATACAACAATACCATTACTAGTGTAAAATATGAAGCCAAGATATTGACCTGGCCTTGTCTTATACTCCGAATCGACTTATATATGGATGAAGGATGGAAAATTTACAAAATTGGTTAATTCGACTTATACTCTGAATCGACTTATAGGCAAGAAAAATGGTATTTCTTTATGCCTTTATCCCCTCATAACATCCTTGCAGAAACAAGAATTTAAACCTTTGGTCATGGAGAGAAGATTATGAGCTAGTAGAACAGGTACTTTGAAGGTGCATACAGTAATGTAGTGGGTTTTCAGGGACTGCTATAACATGACCAGTCAACTACTTGTAGCTCTCGTCTGCATAATCTATCTTGGCAGAGACAAGAATGAAATATGGTAGGTCTATTGGCTGCCTCCCAGATCATCACCAGACCTGTTTTAAATCAGCATAGCCTTACCACTTGCATATGTCATCACTTGTACTGGATTCATCTACTGTAAGAAATTTCTTTTAGTTTCTTTTCACAAAACCTGGTACATTGGACATAACTTGTACGACTTTTTTCCCATAGGGAATGTGGTTTCATTTTTTTCCTGGAAGCTCAGTATTGCCACCATCTATTATTAATTCTAATGTGATTGGAGAATGTAGAAAATAAATATTTTTGTAAATTATTTTTATCTGAAAATGCTTACCTGTCACATTGCTATTATTCCCCAGCAAATGAAAACATCCTTGTTGATGTTTTACTCTAGCTAAAACAAGATATAGTTATAGTCCCTAAGTTGGTTAGAGTTTCTTTCCTATTTCTATGACAGAAAACACAAATACATCTGTATGCAGTTGTTGGATTCAAGAAGCAGCATAGTAACTTATTTCCTGAGTCAGCATTCTCAGATAATCATACAATTACTCTAAAAAGTCTATTTATTGTTTGTCAATGCTTTAATTGTAGCACAGTTTGATTTGAAGTGTATGATGAAGATTCTTCGAGATGAGAGTGGCATTTGTGTTAGTGGACCAATCAGAGCCTCAGTTGGGAGCCAAGTATCACTGCTGTCACCTGGTGCTTCATTAATCCCAGCATGCCACTGGTTCACAGCAACTCCCAATCCAAAGATCAGCATATATAAGCCCTTTATATTCTGTCCAGGAGCTACAGTTGGAGTTTTAACAAGGTCACCAGATTTTGGAGATGAAGATCCAGCCAGACGTGTACCCAGATTTCAGGTTCAGCATTATTTATTCATTTAATTGAAGCTGTTGAGCATTATTAAAGAACACAACTGCCATAAAGAACAATTCAACAATAATATTAACTAAGTAAAATGATACAGAATTGAAATGGCTACTCATAAGTCAACACTAAGAAAGTTTGTCGGTATAATGTATATTGTTAATCAGAGGATGAATGTATCATGATTTTTATTTATGTGATAATAGCTACACATGCCAGAATAAACACACACAGCTGTTATGGTCAAAAAATGAAGGAAGATATCTGTTTCTAATTGCAAGTGTGCTAATTCCCTAAATGCCTCATAGTGGGGTATAAACTGGTAAAACCTATCAAGAACATAATTATTTACTTCAAAATATCTTGTTATTCCTTAAATATGTGGTTTAAGTCAGTCAATTTATTTTGTATGTGTTTTCTCAGCATAATCTTATTGGAGAGAATACACATCCAAAGTGGAGAGCTGTTAAACATGCACAGTGAGCTAACTTGTGTAATAATGCACATGATTGGGAAATTGTTTTTTTTATATCGTTGGTGTGTTTATTGAAGAAATTTAATATCACCAAATTTTCTCAATTTTTAACCACATATTATTATGTGGAATAAACACAGTAAATATGTGGTATAAGGTACATTGGAATGTTAATGTGTGGAATAAGGTACAGTAGATGTTGTTATGTGGAAAAAAGTACAGTGGAATGTTAATGTGTGGAGTAAGGTACATTGGAATGTTAATGTGTGTAATAAGATACAGTAAAGGCTGTTATGTGGAATAAGGTACAATGGAATGTTAATGTGTGGAATAAGGTACATTGGAATGTTAATATGTGGAAAAAGGTACAATAGAATGTTAATATGTGGAATAAGGTACATTGGAATGTTAATGTGTGGAATAAGGTACATTGGAATGTTAATGTGTGTAATAAGGTACATTGGAATGTTAATGTGTGGAGTAAGGTACATTGGAATGTTAATGTGTGTAATAAGATACAGTAAAAGCTGTTATGTGGAATAAGGTACATTGGAATGTTAATGTGTGTAATAAGGTACATTGGAATGTTAATGTGTGGAGTAAGGTACATTGGAATGTTAATGTGTGTAATAAGATACAGTTAAAGCTGTTATGTGGAATAAGGTACATTGGAATGTTAATGTGTGTAATAAGATACAGTAAAAGCTGTTATGTGGAATAAGGTACATTGGAATGTTAATGTGTGTAATAAGATACAGTAAAAGCTGTTATGTGGAATAAGGTACATTGGAATGTTAATGTGTGTAATAAGATACAGTAAAAGCTGTTATGTGGAATAAGGTACATTGGAATGTTAATGTGTGTAATAAGATACAGTAAAAGCTGTTATGTGGAATAAGGTACATTGGAATGTTAATGTGTGTAATAAGATACAGTAAAAGCTGTTATGTGGAATAAGGTACAATGGAATGTTAATGTGTGGAATAAGGTACATTGGAATGTTAATGTGTGTAATAAGATACAGTAAAAGCTGTTATGTGGAATAAGGTACATTGGAATGTTAATGTGTGTAATAAGATACAGTAAAAGCTGTTATGTGGAATAAGGTACATTGGAATGTTAATGTGTGTAATAAGATACAGTAAAAGCTGTTATGTGGAATAAGGTACATTGGAATGTTAATGTGTGTAATAAGATACAGTAAAAGTGTTATGTGGAATAAGGTACATTGGAATGTTAATGTGTGTAATAAGATACAGTAAAAGCTGTTATGTGGAATAAGGTACATTGGAATGTTAATATGTGTAATAAGATACAGTAAAAGCTGTTATGTGGAATAAGGTACATTGGAATGTTAATGTGTGTAATAAGATACAGTAAAAGCTGTTATGTGGAATAAGGTACATTGGAATGTTAATGTGTGTAATAAGATACAGTAAAAGCTGTTATGTGGAATAAGGTACATTGGAATGTTAATGTGTGTAATAAGGTACAGTGGAATGTTAATGTGTGTAATAAGGTACAGTGGAATGTTAATGTTTGGAATAAGGTACAGTAGATGTTGTTATGTGGAAAAAAGTACAGTGGAATGTTAATGTGTGTAATAAGGTACAGTAAATGCTATTATGTGGAATAATTTACAGTAAAATGCTATTATAATAATAATAATGATGACTTTGTGTAGCACCTAATCAATTTAAGCTCTAAGTGCTCTTCAATATATATAATGATATGACAACAAAAAACAAAACAAACACCATAAAATTAGAAAACAAAAACATGCTGAAAATATTTAAGGTAGGAAACATTAAGTCTTTAAGTTTGTTCCTGCAGTCGCAAAAGGTGAGTTTTAAGAGCACTCTTGAAAGGGATCACAGTGTCTTTGTGTCTAATTTCAATGGGCAATTTGTTCCATGTTGCTGGGCCCTGGTATGCAAAAGAACATTGTCCATATGTTCGTTATCATAGTGGGAAGAATGAATATATGATTGTCAAAAGAGGAGCGTATCTGGCTGGTATGTACACATGGGTGAGGTCAGATTGGTATGTTGGACTGGAGTCCGTCAGTGAAACATAGCACAGAGAAAAATTTTGTGTTTGATTTTGGATCGAATGGATAGCCAGTGTAGGGTACAGAGCAGCAGAGAGGTGTGCTCTGATCGTGGTACTCGAAGGATGCTCTGAACAGCTGTGTTTTGAACTTTATGAAGTTTCTGGAGTAGATATGGAGATGAACCAAACAGAATTGAGTTACAATAGTCCAGTCTTGAAAGTACTAATGAACACACAAGTGTTTTAATGGCATTAGGTACAGTAAAATAGTCGTGTAGGGAAAAAGGTACAGTAAAATGTTATTATGTGGAATAGGTTTTTATCAGTTGGGGATATGCATTTTGTTTTGGGAGAGAGATGGTTGCAGCATGTACAAGAAAACTACCTTACCTCCTGATTGGTCTGTTATGTGTCTAACTATAGTCAAACCTGTCAATAGCAGGCACATATTGATAAGGCAAAACTGGCCTTTAAATATTTTACATTAGATTTTTAAACAAATGTCATGCACCAATTATTATTATTATTATTATTATTATTATTATTATTATATTTTTATGTACATGAATCAAGAGAAACATAAAATATGTGATATGTTCTCTCTCAAATTCCACACAAGATTCACGTTACCTCTACTATAGATTATCACTGGCACTTAAAATGATAACTGATCTAGTTTTGTTATGTTGATCATGACAGATCACTAATTACACTACTTATGGACAACTTACATAAAACATAGTACTGCCTCTTTGGTTAGTCAGCTTGTATAAAGTAGGAATAGAAACAGCTTTTCACACTTAAGAAACAATATTTGGATTAGGCATTTGTTCATCTCACTAAAATTAAAAGATGGTTGGCTTGTGTGAGAGGCCTGTGATGAATCACAATAAGCCATATATGGCTATTCTTTTTGATACATGAACCAAAACTTGATCCACCTTTACAAGTTTTAAATATGGAATGATCTCACACCCTAGTGAAATGGGATGTAACTTGTATCAATTCTCAGAGAAGTACTTTTTTCATCAGAGACAGTTTAATTTGCAGACAAATAGATGAAGACATCAAACTATATTTGTCACACAGGTACAGAAGGTGACTTCCAGTTCTGTCATGATCATACAGTTACTTTTCCTACCATTTTGCTTTAGTCCTTTACCCTGATAAGAAAACCTGCCTCACTTTCAAATCAGATGTGATGTCAACTTTGAGTTTGATTGATACAGTGGCTGTATTATGCCAAGTACAAGCAAAATAACAAATTTACATCTATTCACATGATATTCATTTATCTAAAGAATACCTTCTCATGAAGCAAATGCTTAGTTTATTTGGTTACAAAACACCTGGCTGCTGACTACAGAAGCAAGTGAACATTATATACGTGACATTTATATAGGAAATTTACAGGGAGTGTGTGTATTAGAATGTGAAACCAAAGGACTGCTACAAATGTGACCATTCTGATAGGTTTTACTATGTATTTGGACAAGTGTTCTGAAAGGAATTTCTTTTCAGCTCTATATTTTTTTGTCAATTATAGGGAACAGTTGATCGTCGTCATGACCTTTACAAAGGTCATGAAAAGTTGGTTAAGCTGTTGGAGCAGGATGATCCCAAAGGTCACATGATTCTCCAGAACTTAAAAGAGTTTGAGGAAAAGTGTGTCGAGGATACTGAAGAAGTCCTTAACAATTTTGATGAGAATGGTGCTATGAAAGTGACCAGCCTGTTTAAGCACATGTGTGAGATTGAAAGTTTCTTCTACAAATAGAGAAGAATGCTTGGTGTATCCTTACTTATTTGCAAGTAAAGAAAAGAAGTGATTATTTGCTTTCCTATGCTAACAGATTAATAGCAGACATTAAAGGCTTCCAAGCAAGTCAGATATTTCATAAAATTCCCTTTCATACTCTAGAGTATTTATCTGGCATTTTTTCATATTTCTTTGTTGTAGACTCAAATTGGAACTACTTGGATGTTTTCATTGTTGACCAGGTGTCAATATCAAATCAAACTTTTACAAATAACTGGATTTGTTTTGAATTCAGTTTCCATGGAAACGTTTGGAAGTATAAAAGAGAGGGTATGTAATAAATACAAAACTGCATTCATGTCTTGTTTCCAAGTTGAGGTGAGAAAGTTTGTTTTATATAGCTTATAAAATATGTGTCAGCTTCAAGGTGTGCTTACTCAACATGAGACTTCTTCTTTCTGCCAACTTGGAACAAAACATGACTGTGTAGTCACTGCTTCTTTAATCTATTATTATCAGAAATCACTATAATGTCTATATATTGTTTTGGTGAAGCACATGCCAGTTTTTCTTACAAGTCTATATAGAGTGGAAAAATTTGAAAGTACATAATATAATTCACCATGAACTTCAGGATGTACTCAGTGCTTGATGATGTATATGTTTAAATTATTAATTTTTGTACTGCATTATGCTAATCATATTGGCAAATTTGTGTATTCAGGGACTTACATGTAATACAACTATGTCATTGTCCCTATACATTCTATGATTGGCTTATAACAATTTTTTTTTATTATTTCAGATTATCTTCTATAAACTCTATAAGTTTGAAAAATATGACTGAAATGATTGACTTTGCAGTAACTTAATAGATTAGTGATTTTGTATCAGAAGTTATAAATCTCACACAAAACATAGATAATCATGTCATTAGTAGAGAGGCCTAGCGTGTAAGGTACTCGACTTAACCATTCACTGCTGTACTAATTATATTGAAACACAAAAACTGACAAATATTTGCAGAAACTGACCATTTTCTGTACCGTATATACTTGATTATAAGTTGTCTTGACTATAAAGTCCACCCACTCCCCCCAACATTTTCTGGCTTCAAAAAGCAATTTCTCATTGACCCTCCAGTAAGTCAGGGTGTATTTTGCAAGTCAGTTCTGTCTGAAGAGGAGACTTTTTGTTACTGGGTCTGAGTTGCACTATGGAAATAAAAAAAAAAAATTTTTTAATAAATTTTAAAAATAAAGACAAAAACTTTGGATAAATTACAATTTTTTTATTGAGTGCAATATGTGACAAAAATAAACTGACAACATGTCCAAATTAAATCCATTAAAATCCATAATGCTTGACATTTTATATCTATATGATAAATCCTTGGATTCAATTAGAGGTCACATACCAGTATAAAAATAGTTCTGAGTGATACGATTCACAATATCACATAATTTGTTAACACCACATGTCTTGCAAATTAACAATGAAAGTTAAGTCCACAATTTTGTCTTAACTATGTTGTGTAAATGTCTCTATCTCAAAACTGGTATATGTCAAGCCCAAGAATTCAATACTCATTATCAGATAAAGGTCTGAAATTTTCCATCGTTGTCTAGGCATTGTAAATCTTGTCTAACTTTGTTTCCTCTGCTTCACATCCATATGCCAGTGTTTATGTAGAGACTGTGGTTTGGCTCTGTATGTAACACTTTGATTATGCAGTCTATGAAAAAATTTAAAGCTGCAACTGAACATGTGTTAGTCGTGTAGCAAGATCAAAGGGAGTTTAAATAACTATCTACTATTACTTGGCACTGCACAAGTAACAGGCTCATGGCTTGATCAAAAGGTTATGGTCAGACAAACGTAGGAAGTTGTAGAACTCTAGCACAGAACATTTACATGTATTGAATTTGTGGGTTGATCAAAAGGATTTGTCAACTTGAAAACAGAGTGCTCCCTTTACAAGCCAAGGACATATTGGGTCACATGTACTTGCATGAAACTTGGGAGATATTACTTGGGAATTGAATCTGATTTGTGAAAAACGAAAATACAAATTAAATCAAAACTTTGAATGCATTAAACTCTGTTTATACAGAAACCCATAAATATTAATACAAATACTTGTTCTTAGGACTAGCATGAAAATGAAGTTGATATACTTGCTAGTAAACACCCATGGTAAACAACACTAATAAACTAATAAACACTTCACTTTGTGGTGGATAGTATTTAATTTACCTGTAATTGTTTCAAATTATTCAAATTGAAAGAACTGTAGTTACTAGTACTGTCTAATGAAAGCTGTCATGATATGGATAAACACAGCATACCATATATGCATTTGTGAATGGGAATAGTGACATGAAAACATAAACATATATGAATTGACAGTATCTTTGTTTACTGCAAACATCTGAGTTTGCCAACAATACCCTAGATAGTTGTATGTCACATATGTAAGACAACCCATAGTCTGCATGAATTGAAAAGCATTGACGTATAAGTGTGTATATGTGGTCTTTATTAATACAAGTGAGAATATATCAGCCTGCTGCTTTTAAAAATTGTGTAGTTTCAGAGTAAGACTTACCTCAATTATTTGATGGTTGAGCTGCCTTTGTATTTACCATTTGTAGAGATAATCAACCCAGAAACATAGAAAACAAATTGTTTTTCTTTGACATTGAATATTTTGTCATATATTAAAACCTCAGAAAATTAGCCATGTGCCAAATCTCTGGCCATAGAGACACTTACTTCAAGAATGATATTTCTCTTTAAGTTATTTTATAGTTAAATTTGTGTTAAATGTAACCTGTAGTAAGCAATGATCTGTCTTAAAAAGAAAAAGTTTTTAGTTGTCTCATGTTATACATGTCATGATACATTGCTGGAATGCTTTTTATTTGTATATGCACTGTTATCCATTTCACACTGTATAGTTGGAATGCTTTGTATTTGTATATGTGCTGTTATCCATGTCATACTACATAGTTGGAATGCTTTGTATTTGTATATGCACTGTTATCCATGTCATACTACATAGTTGGAATGCTTTGTATTTGTATATGCACTGTTATCCATGTCATACTACATAGTTGGAATGCTTTGTATTTGTATATGCACTGTTATCCATGTCATACTACATAGTTGGAATGCTTTGTATTTGTATATGCACTGTTATCCATGTCATACTACATAGTTGGAATGCTTTGTATTTGTATATGTGCTGTTATCCATGTCATACTACATAGTTGGAATGCTTTGTATTTGTATATGTGCTGTTATCCATGTCATACTACATAGTTGGAATGCTTTGTATTTGTATATGTGCTGTTATCCATGTCATACTACATAGTTGGAATGCTTTGTATTTGTATATGCACTGTTATCCATGTCATACTACATAGTTGGAATGCTTTGTATTTGTATATGTGCTGTTATCCATGTCATACTACATAGTTGGAATGCTTTTTATTTGTATATGCACTGTTATCCATTTCACACTGTATAGTTGGAATGCTTTGTATTTGTATATGTGCTGTTATCCATGTCATACTACATAGTTGGAATGCTTTTTATTTGTATATGCACTGTTATCCATTTCACACTGTATAGTTGGAATGCTTTGTATTTGTATATGCACTGTTATCCATGTCATACTACATAGTTGGAATGCTTTGTATTTGTATATGTGCTGTTATCCATGTCATACTACATAGTTGGAATGCTTTGTATTTGTATATGTGCTGTTATCCATGTCATACTACATAGTTGGAATGCTTTGTATTTGTATATGTGCTGTTAACCATGTCATATTGCATAGTTGGAATGCTTTGTATTTGTATATGTGCTGTTATCCATGTCACACTATATAGTTGGAATGCTTTGTATTTGTATATGCACTGTTATCCATGTCATATTGCATAGTTGGAATGCTTTGTATTTGTATATGCACTGTTATCCATATCATAGATGGAGCATTGCATATAAGATGTACTTGAATTGTCACAATTAGCATGAACTCATCGATATTGTTAGTTGGTAAATAAAAGTGGACTGTTCTTTGATCACTTTGCTCTCAAGTGGAAATAATGTACTTGCTTAGTGCATTTTGTTGCATTCATTTAATGTTCAGTGCAAAGCGAAAGAAAGGTATTGTCGGTGTTTCTTTAAACCTCTCTTTGTCATATGAATTCAGAAGGCATAATTCTTTAGACATTAAAGTTATGTTAGTTGTTGTTTGGTATGGTATGAAGGTTATACATGGTTTACTGTGTTTGTATATTTCTTGGAACTAGACTAGTTTATTTGAAAAAGTTTATCTTCATCAATGCTTTTTTGAAATTCTTTATATTTACATTATTAGAACTTTAAGTGCCACAATATTTTCATCGTTGTGTTGATGTGCTATTAAGCAGTAAGACAGCCATATTAAATTAATCTAATAAGAATCAGGATTCCAATGCCATAAAAGTAGAATTATATCAAAACTTTGCAGACAAGATATAAACAATTGAAATTATTGGTAACTGTTGCTACATCAGGCAGCAGTGAATAAAAACCTGTAAAATAAATGTGTACCAGACTCATGAAAAGGTAATGGAAAAATGTAAATTTTAAAATAATGCTACAGTTACCAGCCTAATATATTCCCTAATAATTTACATTTTCATCTGCCATATTCAGTGTAATACTTGCTAGAAAGAACTAAATCATTTTACCCGTATTTGTAAACATGATCAACAATAGCAAGATAACCAAGCAAAATGAATACTTGATAACATAAAAGTTCATTTCTCAGATATGTTTTATTGATGAGAAGCTAGTTTTAGAGTTTGTTTTTAATTTGTAATTCCATTGGCACATTGAGATTTCCTCTTGGATGAGGAGAGTTTCATTATTACTTGCAATAAAATCATGGCATGACTGTTTTACTAACAGAACAATTAATAATTGACTTTCAACAATGATGGCTGTTTCACAGACTAAATGTTCCTTCTTTTTAAATAAAATAAATCTTGTTTGACTGAATTTGAACCATTAACTAGTCTGGTTGCCTCCTAATATTGCATTCCACAAGAGTAAAGAACAAAGCAGGGAGCAGATGGGTCAGGGAACTAAACTACTCAACAACAACTTAATGCATTGATGTAATACACAATGTTTTTTGCGTACATGTGAAGGTTGATGAAACCAGTTGGAATATTGTTTACGATCTTTCATTTGTTGGGTATCTTGAAAGTAAAGGTAATGTTTCCATAAAAATGAATAACTTCGTCAGAAAATATGCTTTATAGACCATTATTCCCAATGTGATTTTAAAAACAAGTTTTCAGGCATTAATTCACTCCCATGCTTATAGTATGGTCTGTGATTTTGGTTCCCATTGTGCATGAGTTATCAAGGAAAGGGTATTAGTTTTACAGATATACTTTGTTAAAACATAACGGCATTTTTTTTATTGTGCAACCAAAATGTATATTGTGATTTTACTTGTCTTATATGGCCTTTATTTATATTCTTCTTGTATCCTTTAAAGTTTATATATATATATATATATATATATATATATATATATATATATATATATATATATATATATATATATATATATATATATATATATATATATCAGACCTTAAAATATTTGTGGTATATATCATGATTTTTGTCACAATAGTGTTATTACTATTACTATTTTGTTTTTACTAGGGATAATTAACTCTTTCTTCAGCATTTCCATACCTGTTCATCGATGTCCATTGCAGGAAATTTTGTTTGCTATGTTATTAGAATTTTATTATAATGATTTTGTTTATCAGCACCATGAAATATGTTTTATTTAAAAATAAAGTTTGAAGCAAATTACTCTCTAGTGTAACAATATCAAATTGCTAATTTTTATGAAAAAAAAGTAAGGTCTGTTGTTGGATTACCTTACAGTTAAAAATGTATGTAGTAAGCCATTTCACTGTTAAAAAAAAAAAGGTTAATTTATTTCCAGAAACCATTATGAGAACATGATAAAAGTATATTTTATTATACACAAGAAAGCATGTCATGAGGGACAGCAACAATGTGTCCTTTATACAGAAGTCAGATGATATGAAAATTAACAAAGGGAGACAAACACACATTGTTTTATATAAACATGTGATCCTATTTCTTTATTAATTGTAATATTGTGTACAAAGGACCTCACTATAAGGTGATAACATATAAGGAAGTTTTACTTTATCACTCCCATAAACAGCAATATGATTGAGGAGTACTGGGATTTGAATATTAGCAGAAATTATGTTAATGAGTGAATTACTGATGCATGGTGTCTGTTGTTGTTTGTGTTTCACATAGTTGCTTAAATTGTCCTCTCGAGTTGAGAAAATATTTTGATATTGGTTTAATTGTATTTTTTAATAATTTTAATTAATTGTAATGTTGTTAAATTTTTAAATGTTGATTAATAAAAAAAAATTAATAAAAAATAAAAACGTATTTACCTTGTCCATGAGAATTGTCGACATGAAATTGTTCAAAAACATGTACAAAAAGATTGAAAATGACCAATGTTCATTACTATCTCATACACATAATATTATTTTAATTAAAATTGTTTAATATTTGTTTAATTGCATTTGTTAATAATTTTAATTAATTGCAATTATTATATTTTAATTAATTGCAATTGTTATTTTTTAATTCCTTACAATTGTTATTTTTTAATTAATTACAATTATTTTATTTTATTAATTGAAATTGTTATATTTTAATAAGTTCATTAGTATATGTACGGAAGATTGTCTATTACTATCTAATATTATTGGAATGTCAAGAAAACTATCTGTTTTGGAAAGATAACCTACCATCCAATATATCACCTGTATTGAAAACATAACCTTTTATCTGATTTGTCATCTGTTTTGAAAAAATAACCTTTTATGTGATATGTCATCTGTTTTGAAAAGATAACCTGTCATTTGATATGATTCTTGATAAGGGTCTTTGTTTTTTTTAATAGCATTTGTTTTTATTGATATTACACTTAAGTTCTACTTCTTTTTATATAGTCCATATCTCTAAAATAACATTTCTTTGTCAAAGAGTTTTGTATCTGTTTAAAAAGTAAACAAAATTGCTTTATTTAAAGACTGTCAGTTTCTCCTGTGTACATTTCTGGTGTTTGTTTAACTTTGGTGATGGAGTGATACCTTATGGCTAGTACAGTGAAACCTCTTCAGACTGTAATCCCTCAAGGACATATTAAATATTTGGTTTTTAATGGTCTTTGGTTAATGGGGAATATTTTTGGCTTTAGAAGAAAGAGATGTGTTCAGGTGACCTTTCATTTACAAGTAAATATTTATCTGATTTGACTTTTAACATCAAATGTCAAGACATGTTGATATGGTTTGACATATAAATTCAATAGTCAATACATGCTGATACAGTTTTACATATAACATCACTAGCTAGTACATTTGTTTAATAGTTTTTGGTGGATAATGAAGATTTCATTGAATCTTTAATTATTTGTGTTTTCTTTACTACTCTGCATGACTTTAAGCGCTTTAAAGAAAATTGATTGTCATATTTTTTTCTGATTTGGTTTTAGTTTTATTGATTTGTTTTAGTACAAACATTTGGCTTTCATTGTAGGGTGTTTCAGTTTCCAGGAAGGGTTTTTAATTAATTTTAATTAAATAAGAAAAAATGTGATTTGATTTCAAAAAGTTTTTAGTTTACTATGTTTTGGTCATAAAGGTTGCACTGTACAAATATTGTAATGCATGGCAAAGAACTGTATGTTGTGTATGTCTAGTCAAGAACTGTATGTTGTGTATGTCTAGTCAAGAACTGTATGTTGTGTATGTCTAGTCAAGAACTGTATGTTGTGTATGTCTAGTCAAGAACTGTATGCTGTGTATGTCTAGTCAAGAACTGTATGTTTTGTATGTCTAGTCAAGAACTGTATGTTGTGTATGTCTAGTCAAGAACTGTATGTTGTGTATGTCTAGTCAAGAACTGTATGTTGTGTATGTCTAGTCAAGAACTGTATGTTGTGTATGTCTAATCAAGAACTGTATGTTGTGTATGTCTAGTCAAGAACTGTATGTTGTGTATGTCTAGTCAAGAACTGTATGTTGTGTATGTCTAGTCAAGGCTAATATGTGTTTATGGACTTAAACTACCTTGCCGAAGGAATCATTTTCTTACATGGTTGCTGCTGGCATAATTTCCCATGTTATAATTGGTGCAGTTTCACTGTAACTGTTGTATGTAAGGCCTTAAAACTTACTGGGTTGTATTCATTGTAGAACATAGTGTTCATTGCAAGCGAAAGAACATACACCTGCCAACCTTTATTATTTGACAGCAAGTTTTACTAAAATGGCCTTTAAATTAAGGACTTGTGGAAAAATAATGCGCAAATAAGACTGTTATGGTCAAATAGGGAAACTGGCTTATCTAGAACTGGGTTTCATACTTGAGCCAGTAGAGTCAGGGAAGCAGTTTAATATTATCAGTAGGAACTCTGATGCTTTAAATTGCTCATAATTTTCATACATAGAACCTGCATGATTAATCTGGTGCTTAGAATATTGTCTAGAAATGGTATCAAATAAACACAAATACTTTGAAGATGAAAGGTACTGTAAACCTTGTAGAAAATAAGAGAACAATAGAAACATTCAGATTTTTGAAGGAAAAAAGCAGAAAAGACAACAATTATTTATTTGGCATTATATGTTGATTTGAGTATGTATAATGGCAGGATATATGATTACCATTATTTGAACATAATGTTTGCCTTCGCTGCATTTGTCTCATATCACGCTTCTGAACTTTTCAGATGCATGAAATACAAAAAAAAAACTAAAGATTATGTCCAGTTGAGAGATATAGCAAGAAGCTTTTGAGCTCCACAAGGTTTGGAACTGCCATTTCTTAACTGTACTGGAGGTAATTAAGTTCTGAGTTTGCTTTTCTTACCTTTTTAGTTGAACATAATGTTTGCCTTCACTGCATTAGTCTTAGATCACAGTTCTGAACTTTTTAGATGCATGTTTCCATGTTGACAATGGCAATAGAGATTTAATCACACCTTATGAATAATGGTTTAACTTATGGAAAAAGTTTGTTTTACTGAAAAGGTTGGCAGGTCAGGGCTACGGATTTTTTTTCATGTTCCAGTGATCATGTTAAGATTTGCATTAGCTCTGACAATTTTGAATGTATAGTCATGACACTTGAATATGAATATTCATTTTAGATGTAGAGTCATGACACTTGAATATGAATATTCGTTTTAGATGTAGAGTCATGACACTTGAATATGAATATTCATTTTAGATGTAGAGTCATGACACTTGAATATGAATATTCGTTTTAGATGTATAGTCATGACACTTGAATATGAATATTCATTTTAGATGTAGAGTCATGAAACTTGAGGGGCATACTCATTTTGAATGTACAGTCATGAAACTTGAGGGGCATACTCATTGTGAATGTACAGTCTTGAAACTTGAGGGGCATATTCATTTTGAATGTACAGTCATGAAACTTTAGACGCATATTCATTTTGAATGTACAGTCATGAAACTTGAGATGCATATTCATTTTGAATGTACAATCATTGAATGTATAATCATTCATTGAGATGCATGAAACTTGAGATGCATATGCATTTTGAATGTACGGTCATGGAACTTGAGGGGCATATTCATTTTGGAGGGTACTAGTTAGCAGTGGCAAAAGTAGGTCACAGAGACCTGCTTTCCTTGCTATAGTGATGATGTAAGGTGTTGGAATTATGTCTTGACAGATGAGGTGACATACTGAAGAATTCTTGTTTTTAGTCAGTCTTGGCAAATGCGTGACATAAATTGTATTCCTTATTCTAAAAACATTTTGAGCACAAAACTCACCGTAGCTAAGAGCCATAAATTAGATATAATTGGAGTACATGTGTGTCATTATAATTCAGCAATATAGTAGAGGGATGTGTGTTTAAAACATTCCAGTAATTCAGTGATTCAAACAATGCTCACAAACTGTCAGATGACCAGATTTTGAATTATTTTATATTTAACAATTGAGAGAATAGGGTCCAACTTTCATACCATTTCCACTTTTAGGTCTTTAGTAGATACATGTGCATGTGATTGTGATGTTTTAAAAATAATTACTTTATATATCAGTACCAGCTTTATTTATTCTATTGATGTTTAGTACATTATTTTTAATTCATATGGTAATCTTATATTTATGGGATCATATGTTGAAATCTCTTAAGTCATAATTTGTCATAAATCTCAATAAAAATAAAATTAAATTTCACTTGTGTCCTTTAAATAAATAACTTGTAACTGAAAATTGTATTGAATACAATTTTCATTAGCCCAGTAAACATTCTAACACATGTGTTTAGTTTGTTTATTTTAAGGAATATTTTTTAAGTATGAAGAGGGAAATATAGATATTTTGTTGTATATTTAATAATGCTTGCAGAAATATTTTAAATGTTAAGTTGAAACAGGTAACAGTCATTATCGTGTGCAATATCCTAGCTTAGTTAGTGAAGAAATAGGTCTATGACCCAGGTAAATCATAAAGTGACATGTTACTGTGTTATATGCAGACTGTGCAATATTATATTATTAGTTGTCAAAATATTTATTCAGAAATGTGCAATGTGCAATATTCAATAAATACTGCAATGGTTCAGTGACTGCTTGTACATGCTGGAGTTTCTGCGTTTTATTTTTAACCACATTGATGTCCAGAATTACCAGTACCCACATTGCAATGAACCTTCAAGTGTTTGCCTTATCTTAATTCAGGCTTACCTTTTAAAGGACAAATCTTGATTAGGGTACATACCGTGCCAGTGTCCACTGATAGTGGAACACATTCTTGTCCTGTGTATCAAGCCCCACCCTGCAAAAAAAAAAAACAGCTGATTTTGATATCAACTCAATTTAGAACTTTTATGATAATGTACCATGAAAGAAAGTCTTGGATTTTTTAAAAAGAATATAGTTGATGTAACAGATTTTACCCCAGTATGCTAAGGATTTTATATTTTTTTTATCCTTGAAATTTATTTTAGATATCTTTCAGGGAGTTTTAACATCCGTACCTTTATCTTGTTTGACTACATGTTTACATTTATCAGGAATGGTTTATCTAAAGTTATATATGTATCTTATCTTTACAGTATTATAACTTTTAAATGGTACTGTATAACCAGTATTGTGCTGATGTGCAGTTAGATCTGATACACAGTTACATACCAACCTACATACATGATACATACATTATACATACATACATACATACATACATACATAATACATGTATATACCAAATATTAACCTTGGGTGAGTGAGGGAATGCTGAATTGCCTCCATCCATATGCACTCAAATATATCTTCATCTGAATAAATATAAAAGATCATACATTGACTATCAACAATTGCTATTTTCAACTTTTCTGGAAAACTGCTAGAACATTGTCAACCAACCTTGACAAAGAGAATGCTGGCTTAGTGTCAACCAACTTTGGCAAGGAGTGTGTTAGCACAATAGCCTTTTGAAGAATTTGTACAAATGAAACCAACTTTGGCAAGGAATATGTAGCATAATAGCCTTTAGAAGAATTTGTACAAATAAAACTGACTTTGGCAAGGAATGTGTTAGCATAATAGTCTTTTGAAGAATTTGTACAAATGAAACTGACTTTGGCAAAGAATATGTTAGCATAGTAGCCATTCGAAGAATTTGTACAAATGAAACTAACTTTGGCAAGGGATATGTTAGCATAATAGCCTTTAGAAGAATTTGTACAAATGAAACTGACTTTGGCAAAGAATATGTTAGCATAATAGCCTTAGAAGAATTTGTACAAATGAAACCAACTTTGGCAAGGAATGTGTTAGCATAATAGCCTTTTGAAGAATTTGTACAAACGAAATTGACTTTGGCAAGGAATATGTTAGCATAATAGTCTTTTGAAGAATTTGTACTAATAAAACCGACTGTGTTTGCATAATAGTGTTTTGAAGAATTTGTACAAATGAAACCGACTTTGACAAGGAGTGTGTTTGCATAATAGTGTTTTGAAGAATTTGTACAAATGAAACCAACTTTGGCAAGGAACGTGCTAGCATAATAGCCTTTTGAAGAATTTGTACAAATGAAACCGACTTTGACAAGGAGTGTATTGGAATAATAGCTTTTTGAAGAATTTGTACAAATGAAACCGAATTTGGCAAGGAGTGTGTTTGTATAATAGTGTTTTGAAGAATTTGTACAAACGAAACCAGAGGCGTAGCGATGATATTTTGCGCCCGGGGACGAACTATAAAATTGGCGCCCCAGCGATCTTCTGACTGATTTATTACCCTTGTTTACTTATTATAATGTAACGTTGCAAGCCTCATTTTGGCGCCCCTGTACCTTGGCGCCCGGGGACATATGTACCCCCTGCCCCCCCCCCCCCCCTTAGCTACGCCTCTGAACGAAACCAACTTTGGCAAGGAATGTGTTAGCATAATAGCCGTTTGAAGAATTTGTACAAATGAAACCGACTTTGACAAAGAATGTATTGGAATAATAGCTTTTTGAAGAATTTGTACAAATGAAACTGACTTTGGCAAGGAGTGTATTAGAATAATAGCCTTTTGAAGAATTATACTGATCATTCTTCAGTTACGGACACCATGACTACCGTATTTTCCGGCCTATAATTTAATTCGGAGTATAAGTCGAATTCACCAATTTTGTAAATTTTCCAACCTTCGGCCATATTTAAGTCGATTTGGAATATAAGACGAGGCCAGGTCAATATCATGGTTTCATATTTTACACTAGTAATGATATCGTTGTATGATGTTCCAAATTACTGGCAATCATTAAATTGCATTACCGATGCAAACATGCTTGTGATTTTACTTCTGAACAAATCACTGCTATATTCTATAGCAATCAGAGTAATTAATCCATCTACATTTTATATGCGGTTTTCTGGAAATCTCTTCCGCGTTTTGAAAGATACATTCACGTGGAATGGTGTCAAACACTGTTACCAACGCGCCCATATAATTCGAGGGTTCTGAGAATTTTTCAACCACGTTAGCGAAGCGTGATTGGTTCTCATCTCGTTGTAAGACATCTTCCCCAAACGAAGTATCGGAAGTGCTTCATAAAGGTCAAAACGGCCGAAACATTCCCTAAGAGTGTACAATGCTGTCTCTGCGTTTACTGAGTTTTGCGTGAGTCGTGAAGAAACTAGTAACTTACTCCACGCATAAACAGGAGCCGTTGTCAGACAATCTTTCAAATGTTTCTTAACATTTGCTATCCCTTAAGAATATTTTGTTTTACGCATGAGTTGAATGAGATAACAGTAGAAAGTTGTGGTATAGTATCTTGTATTAACTTGTTAGGCCAAGAAATAGAAGATATCTACCTTTTTCAGAAGAAAAAAATAATATATATATATATATATATATATATATATATATATATATATATATATATATATATATATATATATATATATATATATCCTATTTTCTGACCAGTCTGGAACATTTCACACTTCGAAAGTTAAATTAACGACTGAATGATTTTTAACTCGAAATTTTAAGTCATATCTGAAAATACCATATCGGCCTCACGGGAAGAAAACGTATAATTGGATAGAGATGGACAACACCAAATGATTGATCAAATGCGGAAAACTACCAAGAATAGTTTTACAAATTGCTTGGAATGTGCCAATAAGAAACATATTAACTTTATTTTGTGTACTATATTGCAACATTATAACTGTAAACTAACTCTGATCATCAATATGATCATGAACAATGAGAATCGAGTTCTGTCTTGTCCTGTGGAAAATGTATTGACAGCCCAGACCCCAAACTATCTCAAAATGGAATTTATTACGTCTCTGATGGTTAATAACCATCAGATATGATGAACGAAAATTTATATGAAGGAAAATTAATTTGCCTCCTGAGAAAACAACAAAAAATAGTTACATGCCTTGGGCAAGTGATGCTTGGGCTAAATGAAGACTCCCCTTGAGCAAGCAAGCTGACCAAACTGACTGTTGCTGAGGATTTTATATCCGTTGAGCAGTATAATTTACGCATCTCCTGCACGAGCTAATCAGAAAACGGCTTACAGAAGATGAAGGAATTAAACCTCAGAAGGAAGTTAACTTTCAATATGGCGAAGAGAAAACTGATAATAGACCGAGCGCAACAGACGTTTATATAGTTGGCTTGTAAAGACGAATACACGTGAAACCAGTATTAAAAGGGACTCTATTTCACTACTTGGTTTGCAAGGTGAGTACATTTTATGTTGGGTAAAAAGGTTACAGGGCTCTCAATATCTCTGTTATTTTTGGTACATCGTCGTAATGACGTCAGTGACGTAATTATAATGTGATACCAACCAAGGATTTTACAGCAGTTCGAAATGGTCATTATTTACATCTCATGTTTTTAGCAGGATACGATGGAAAAGGACGATGGTTTCGTCGGATTTTCATTGTGACGTAATTGGTACATAGTGACGTCTGATTAAGTGCTATCTAACGTCATCAACCTTGTCTTCCACCACTGAAAGTAAAGAATCCTGTTGGTTTATTTTCTCCAGTATGTTATACAAAATCTTTGGATTCTGCACATTAAGTGCTATCTAACGTCATCAACCTTGTCTTCCACCACTGAAAGTAAAGAATCCTGTTGATTTATTTTCTCCAGTATGTTATACAAAATCTTTGGATTCTGCACAAAAGCACCGAGAGAAAAGATCTGAATAAATACAAGTAAGTTACATAAAATCATCACATGGTACGGTTTCGTCCGACTTTGTTGCCAGATTTACAGCATTGTGGCAGTCGTGTTATACAACCGAAAGGAGTTAGTCCACTTTGATGAGCATGTGCCTTTTATATCATTATTTGAGATTAGGTACGGTCAATTCAATGTAAAAATTGCATTTAAGACGCATAGTTTGCAATGATTTCCTTCGTAAATGAAATAAGCAATTTTACCCGCTGTTTGGTAACTTGTTCTGTGGACGGTCGAAAGCAAATATGAATAATCAATTTAAATGGACAAAAAATATTCAACAAGTACTGTATACGTGATCGTATTCAGTTACACTTATTAATATATGATACAAGGCATACGGGTCATGTAGGCATTCAACAAGGATTATTTCAGTAATGGTTATCATTTTTTATAATTTATAACTTCATACGTTTAAGTGGCAAGTATTCACTTCGTTTGGATTCATATACATCCATATATCTTTGAAAGGTCATTACTTAGACGCCCCGAGAGGCGGATACGGCAAAATCGATGTCAAAGTACGTATATATTTGTGGACAAAATGAACCTCAAGGTGTGATCCAGTACAATACGGACAGAATGTCGCTTGCTGTGATGTCAAAATGAAAGCTTTGCAGTTTAATAAACAAGTTCGTACTATCCTAAATTTTGACGATTCAACTCGACGCGCTCGTATTTTGTTCCCACATAGTTTAGAACACGGCCACCATTGTAAAACTCCATATCGAGAGATATATTTCGTCTGGAAGTTTCTTGGTGACAGTTAAGGCTAGCGGTGTTTTGAACACTATAATGAAGCAGAGAGAGAGAGAGAGAGAGAGAGAGACAGACAGACAGACAGACAGACAGACAGAAAGAGACACCAGTTGTGGTGTTAGTTAGCCTCCGATACCACCTGTTAGAACAGCAAAGAGATGGTGCGATGCTTCTATCAGTTCCACATTTACTACCAAGTAAGAAAGATTCTCACTTAAATATGGTGTTCCTTTCAACAATAGCGTTCTAACATAGGTTTGAGCAATAGAGAGTTCACAAACGCAAATGATTGGCTCGATAGTGTGCTCAGAAATGTTTTTAATGTACAAAATCAATTCCTTGCAAACACAGAAGATACAACCATCCGGGCAGAGGACGACCTTGAGTCATTAAATAAGTAACATCCTTTGATACGCCAAAAGTAAGTTAAATTATGACATAAACACCTGAAATGAAGGTTTGGTACATATGAGTGGTGTAATAATTAGCTTCTTTTAATGGGTGAATAAATCACGATAGGCTCCAATATCAATCTCAATTATATATGGATGCCTACACTAGTGACCGCATCAATGCCAATCACGCAACAATCGCAGCCAACAAAGCATGAAGAGATTGGTTTTATTCAGCCCCTGGCAAATGTAAGAAATGCACAAATAAGCGCTTCCAAAATATGTATGTATCAAAGAAGCCGAAGACCACGAAGCCAATAAAGAACAACAGCCCTGCGTCATGAGACTCTCAGCCATGTGGTTTCTGACGTCCTCATCTTCTTTACTCGCGTCAGAGCAAAGAAAGTAAAAACAAAAATACAAAAACACCATCATGACGATTAAGAACCACCAGGTTTCCGCCCACCTAGTAGATTGACTCGATACTTTCGAGCAGAGCCATGGCAACTTCTTCTGTCGGCATTCCATCCATTCCCTCCGGAAATAGCAACTTAAACACCCCAGCAAAGTGCGTGAAAGCAAAAGGTATGATCTTCGAATATGTTACACCTAGCCCCGATTTCTCATGTGATACTGAGCATTTATACAATTTATACAACCCCATTGTAAACAAAGTGAAGATTACGATCGAGAGAGTCTCCAATCAAAATCTATAAAGGAGTCTATCAAAGACAGCAGAGCCGCCGAAAATCAATGTTTATCGATATATGGTCTGAGAAATATAACACGCTGCACGAGACAGGAAGGCGTGTCGAAACCGCGAGTGTAGACAGATTGTTTCAGTTATCTACTTGCTATATGCTCATTCCTTCGAGCTTTTAGAGACGGTTATTAATATCCGTCTGCGTGAGTTCGCCCCTACGTAGACATAGGATTCCCGTTTCAAAACTCCATCTGTTGACAAAAGCTCAAAAACACAGAGACTGCTTTATAGTTCGATCCGTAGCTCTATTTCATAACTCGGTCTCGGCATGACTGGAATCGCGGCAACATCAACCATCGTGGGTGCATATATCGTAATTATTGTAGGGATTCAGGGTTCCTGCAGATTTAAAAAAAAAATTCCGTGACGTTTCCGAAACCTTTTCCAGGGCAATTTCTCAAAACTCAAGGACCAGACTATCTTGCATTTTTAAGTTAATCAATATATAACGAATACCATCTATCAATGAAAAAAAAAAAAAACATGCGTTAACGAAAAATATTTGAAAATGTACATTTTAAATTTACCTGGGCTTGCACACCTTGACCTCATGTAGAAATTCATTTCATAATCCAATTTTCATTATATTCTGTACAAAAAAACAAAAAAAAACAAACAATCATATGTAGTCTTTCTATGTGTTCCTATTTACAATATTAACAAAACACATCGCTATCCAGTTGCTTTCTTGTATTTAGTGACAAGAAAACTTTTTCTGCTATGTCTCTATTTCAAGGTCCTTCAGAGTCTCTTTTATTTTTTGCAGTCATTTTGCGTTTAAATTTTACGCAGTACCTCGTCCACAGTAGTAGGGATACTAATAGTAGTACTAAAGTCACCTGTGGTTACATAATTTTGGTGGCAGCTCCTTGATACCAGATGGCATTTGATAGTCCTCAATTATGGCTGCAGAATCTTTAAAGAAGTAATATATGTTCCTAAGTGTCTCTTCCAGATTCCACTTTGTGGCAGTGAAACCATAATCCTGTTGGCAAAAACAACTTTTCAACGTGTGAACGATTAATCTTTGCATTCAACATGTCGAACATTAGGTGCATCCACTGAAATTTGAAGTAGGTTCTTGGTGTATTTTGGATGATTGGACACAACTTGCCATAAAAGACTTTTTCGAAGAAATTAACTTTGTTCTGACTAATCGTCAAGTGGTAATTACTCAAAGGTGAGCGGCTGATGGGCAATGGCAGACGATTTATCTGATTGGAAAATGGATGCACCCGCCCATACACGAGTCCCCTGCTGTCTTGCATGTCGGCGTTGGTTAGACAAAGACCAAGGGAGTCAAACCTAAAAGAAAATCCGGAGTGGAGACCAGAAGGCAGCTGGGCAATCCAATACGTCCCTTTCTTGCAACTCCTTGGTCTGGAGAGGAATGGGCTCCGTAAGACTTTTGTCCAAGACACACTGATAATGCTGGACAAATCTGAAGTTACCATACCGGATCGGTCGTCGCCCGGGTCAACAAGGGCAACGCCTGCCGTTGTCCACCAGGACGGAGGTGACACGTGTGCTACTGGTACTTTACATAAAATCAGATCATCGCCATCGGCACCTTGAACATTCAAACTCTGGCACATATTGGAAGACTCCAAGAGTTGACACATGAGGTGGAACAGTACACATGGCACATTAAGGATATTTATGAAGTCAGATGGAAAGCCCTTGGAGAACACCACACTGAACATGGGCATATCTTCTACTATAGTGGAGAGTTGGACAAGTCCATAAATGGAGTATGCTTCCTTGTAAATAAAGTCATCAAGGAATCGGTGATTGAATTCCGCCCATATCTAGAAGAATCATCTCTATTCGTCTGAAAGCATCTCCTTTTAACATCACAATTATCCAAGTATATGCTCCAACTACCTATCATGATGAAGAAGAAATTTAGTAGTTTTACAACAAACTTCAGGATATTCTAAATATGGTCAGTATAAAAGACAATAAAAGACATCCTCACCATCCAAGGAGACTGGAATGCAAACGTTCGCAAAGATACTCTAAAAGACTGGAATATTCATTGTGGACTTTCCTGCAATAGGTTACCAATAAAAGAGGGGAACGGTGGCTTCAGTTCAAAAGCTACAACTACTTGGTACTAGCCAACACCCTGGACCAACATAAAGCGTCACGATGCTGGACATGGCATGTACCAAATGGAACCCATCCTAACCAGAACGACTACATACCGGTTCAAAACCGTTACCAATCTGGCATCAACAGAGCAAAAAACAAGAACGTTCCCATGCGCTGATGTTGGGAGTGATCACGACCTCGTGATTATGAGCTTCCGAGTGAGGCTAAAGAAAATGAACAAGCTAAAGAAAATCAGGCTCAAATTCAACCTTCAACAGCTGAAGGACTCTAACGTCTGCAAGTCATTCCAAGCCACCATTGGAGGAAAATTTGCTCCACTTCTTGTGATGGATGTTGGTGTGAAAGTGATGAAAGACACTTTCAGCACAGTAATGACAACAGCTGCCAAGGACATAATTGGCCTCCATTGCCAAAAGAAAAAACCTGGGTTACAGAAGAGATTCTGAATGAGTGTGATGCCCGAAGAGACCTCAAAAACACCAGGCAAAACAACAAGGGTAATGGAGTACCGAGAAATAAACAAGGATATTAGAAGAAAAAAAACTTGAAGAAAGCTATTTTAAAAAGTTCGGAATGGACAAAAGTGCACAGAAATAGAGAGTAGTCTGATAAAGAATAACAGCGAATAGGCATTCCAAACTGGGAAAGACCTCACCAGACAGAAGTAACAAAGAGTCAGTACAAGACAAAAATGGAAGATGCATCACAGAGGCGAGTGACATTGCAGAAATATGGACTGAGTATTGTAAAGAACTCTATAACCATCAGTCCACGAGAGAGACCCAGAGGTGACTGAAGTTCCAAACTCCACAAATGATGATGATTTCCCCATTCTCAAAGAAGAGGTGGAGTCAGCAATAAGAGCACTGCAGAATGGGAAGGCAGCTGGAGTAGACAACATCCCAGCTGAGCTTATAAAGAATGGTGGGTAATCAGTGATAGAGCTACTAACAAAAATATGCAACAAGATCTGACAGACAGGTGAATGGCCAACACGGTGGACCCAGTCACTGATTATAATACTCCCCAAAAATAGCACTCCCCAACTATGCCAAAATTATAGAGCTATCAGTTTCATCAGCCATGCTAGTAGGTGATGCTGAAGATCGTCTTGAACAAACTGAACCCACAAGCAGAAGAATTAATCGCTGAAGAATAGGCAGGGTTCCGGAGTGGAAGACGTACAACAGGACAAATATTAAATCTCAGGGTTCTGTGTTAAAAGTACTCGCAACATCAGCAAGATATATGTGTTCATAAATTCCAAAGAGTGTGGCATGAGGCATTGTGCCACAATGAAGAAGCACAACATGGGTAAAAGGTTTACCAATACCATCAAGCAGCTATATGTCAAGGCTACCAGTGCAGTAATTGCTCAAGGTTACGTAGGGGACTGGATACAGACAACAGTTGTAGTACGTCAAGACTGTCTCCTGTCACCCACGCTTTTCAACATTTTCTTAGAGCGCATCATGAGTGAAATCCTGGAAAACCACTATGGGACAGTCAGCATTGGAGGGCAGAACAGCGCCAACCTCCGCTTTGCAGACGACATTGATGGACTGGCAGGCAGTGACGACAAACTTGCCACATTAATGGAGAACCTGGATGAAACATCATCCAGATTTGACATGGAGATAAGCGCCGAGAAGACAAAGCTGATGACAAATAGTGGCAAACAAATCGAAGCTAAGATTAAAGGCAGAGGACAGGAACTGGAAACAGTGGGCCAATTCAAATATCTTGGTTCCAGATACACCGAAGAGGGATCAAGAGTAGAAATGTTGTCCCGAGCAGCACAAACAACCGCAGCTATGTCAAAGCTAAGACTGGAGAGACAAAAATATCTTTTGAAAACTAAAAGCAGACTATTGAAAGCACTAGTCGTCTCAATCTTTTTTATTTTCATGCGATCCCTGGGCCCTGACAGCTGAATTACAACGAAGAATCCAGGCGCTTGAAATGAGATGCTACAGACCATCTTTGGCATCTCTTACATGGACCACATCACAAATGAAGTATGTAAGACCATCAGGCACAAAGTATGCCAATATGAAGACCTCCTCACCACTGTCAAAAAGAGAAAACTGAAATGGTATGACCATGTCACTAGAACCAACAGTCTATCACAACAGTACTGCAGGGCAGCGTGCAAGGTGGCAGAAGGAGAGGTAATCAGAGAAAAAATGTTCAGCAGCACAGTGATCACACTAGGTCAAGAGACTGATGATAATGATGATAATGATGATGATGAGCGGCTGACCATTTTAATTTTCCAATCGAACTACACTGGAAATCAAGTAATCTTTTCTGTATGGGGAACTAGCTCTTGTTAAACAAAATGATCAGAGAAAAATAAACGAAACCAAATTAGTGCTTACCTTGTTCGTTAGATCGAAGAAAAAACAGACTTTTCGGAAGAAATTAAGTTCGTGTTGACAGATTGTCATGTGGTAATTACTCAAAGGGGCATGGCTGACCATTTGAATCTTCCAATCGAAATGCACTGGAAATCACGTGGTATCTACTGTAGGGGACTTTTGTTATGTGAAACGAAACCATTTATTGATCGTAATTTTATGGCAGTTTTTTTTTTTTAAAGTGGTTCTCGACGCACTTTGAAATTTGAAGTAATCAATTTCTTTAACTCCATAGTCAGAAATTCCATTACTTTATCAAAACTTCGCAGTGTTTTAACAAATTCCATTACATTTCAAGGCCTTGAAATTTATTTTTTAAATTCCAAAACTTGTACATGATTCCATGACCCGCGGGAACCCTGGGGATTATATCGATAGTAACCGGTGTCTCCTGTGATGCTTCTAACTTCGATACGACTGCATTCACGATTATGCGCCTATCCGAATTGTTTACAGCTACACGGATCAGTCTCAATACGATCAATAAACTATATTCAGTTGCAATCTGGACATACATTACACTTAATTTTACTTTGTGTTCGCTACATTTATTTCTCAGTACTGGCTTTTCCACTGTGTGATAATCAATACAAATACTATTTTGATCTAAAATACCTTCAAAGATGACTACACGGTGAAGTTCTTGTTATAGGTTCACCGGCATTGTTTTTTTAGAAGGCTGCACTGTAAACAGAGCAGCATGTAACCAGAACAAAGATTTCACTTCGGGATCATTACCATGACCTTATTACTCAATGTGCACTGTCGCCGAAATACACACAAACAATCACCCTCTGAGCTCATAATCTCAAGAATAAACAATTACCTTTAAATCCCTACCAAAAAATTCATCAATATAACTCTTGTATCACCACCAAAATGAGAGATTAAAAAATGTTCTAAAATTAGGCTAGAACTATCCGAGACTCGAACCCATTCGAGGAAAGTGATCGGTAAAGGCGAGCGCTTTAGATCACTGAGCGACCTGTGGCCCTTAAATGATATACATGTATATAATAAAGTCATTGTGTGAATCGTTTATATGCTTCTGTTGACTTAGATTTGATTAAATAGTATGAATATGTCAATGGAGATTGTTTAAAGAAACAACTTGTAATTAAAACTGCCTAGATATGTCTGAGTAATCCATATGGTGAATTCATTAAGTATTTTTATATGGACGTTACATTAAAAATTTAATGTTGCACAATTCCCCTTTGTAAAATTATTGAACAATAGTTGTATTGATTATCACACAGTGGAAATGTCAGTATTGAGAAATGTAAGTAGCGAACATATAGTAAAATTAATTGCGATATATATCCTTGTGTGTATGTGTGAAGACTTGATTGTGGCTTTCCGTGGTTCTTCTCTCAATATTCCTCTACGAGGTCACGAATTCAATATATTTGAGCTGGTCATCTTGAGTATTAAAATAATGGGAAATTGATAAAGTTTCGTTTGGCAAAGCCAGGATCAGCAATTGGAATCGCATCACAATTATTATTTCCAGTTGAGTACCCCACGAATGTAGTTCTAGTCTATTTTTAGAACAGTTTTTACTCTCTCATTTTGGTGGTGATAGAAGAGTTATATCGATGCATTTTTGGTAGGGATTTAAAGGTAATTGTTTATTCTTAAGAATATGAGCTCAGAGAGTGGTTGTCTGTGTGTACTTTGGCGATAGTGCACATTGCGTAATATGGCCTTGGTGATGATCCGGAAGTGAAATCTGTGTTCTGTTTACATATGTTCTCTTTACAGTGCAGCCGCTCAAAAAAAAAAATGCCGGTGAACCCTTGACAAGCACTTCACCGTGAAGTCATCTTTGTAGGTATTTTAGATTAACATATGATTTGTATTGATTGTCACACAGTTGAAAGGTCAGTACTGAGAAATATATGTAGAGAACGTTTAGTAAAATGAATTGTGACGTGTGTCCAATTGACGGTCGCACTCGTTTCAGCGAACGAATCAAGTACGCCAAAATAACAGGACTGCACACACAAACTTAATAATTTTGTTTAAGCGACTATATTGATCAACAGTATGAACTTAATTCGTTTGTATATTAAAAATATTTTACGATACATATATCATAACCAAACATTATTGCAATTTTAATAAGAATTTCTACCTATCATTTATTGAACCGGTGCTTTATCCGTAATGAATTGCCAATGACAGTTATATCCGGTAACATTTTTATTCCCCTCACATGTGAGATTTCCCGCGTCACCATACAGTAGAAACAAGGGGAATTATCGATAATTTCAAGGTAAATATTTTACATTAATGTTTTCTTTAATTCTACGCTGAATATGGGTAATCATTTTCTTTTCAATTTATCCAGTAATAATTATCATTGATGTGAAAATTTGTCGTATAAAATGCTGAAATTATTGCGTCACAACTTGACCATACAGTAATTTCCTTTGTATCATCAAGCTTACGTGTTTTTTTATTACTTGTGCACATATCAAACCCGACACTGATAAACTCAGTGGCCTGCAAAGTGTAGCTTTTATGTCTTAACTCTGGTTTTATATTTTATAATCTGATCAGAAATAAGTGAAAATTACACGTCTCGCTAAAATTAAAAGTAAGGGGGTGGGGTTGCAAACGTAGTTTTAACAAATGAGGCACAGCCATGTGTAATTCGAGCTTGAAACAGGAAAAGGTTCACAACTCTAAAACCTGTGAGACATAGAGTAAGTCTGTTTTAAATCCAATTACTTTAAGACCATTAGCAATTACAGAAGATCCTGACGCAAAGTCTGTATATACGACATCGTTTGTTTGTACCCTCCCACACCACTTTGAAAAGTGAAAAGCATAAAGATTTTAAAAAATGTACAGAACTTGGTTCATTCACTGATTTATAGTGTCAAACCTGATCATGTCCAAGGGGAGGGGGGTGGCACTTTAACATGGGTTACTTTAAACACTGAAAAAAGCGAAATACACACCAAAATACAATTGTACTTGCATGTTCTCTTTGTATATATAAGTGTACATGCAATAATTATGATTTTATTTTATTTGTTTAGTAATATAATGCAAACTAAAATGTGATGAAAGTGATTTTTATATTATTTACTTTTCTTCTAGTTATAGCACTTGTCAATCGGTCATACTTTATTGGACAGTTATCTTAATGAGGGTGGTTTGATAAAGATCATCTTGGAACTGAGGTGATCTCCAGAGCAGACGGTGTAAGTCTGTTTAACCCTTAAAGTGCTGCATTGTTTTGCAGTACAAGGTCCCTCAGTGCTTAATTGTTTCAAGGGAGAAAAGAAGAAAACTGTACAGTCTTTAAATTGCATGTATTTCATTAAATATACACAATTGATAGACAAACCCTATATGAAAAGGATGGTGCATGTCTAAACTTTAAGATTAGCATCAAGACACATGTTTAACATATTTGCATGTACAGGTGTAAATACAGGTAAAATGATAAGTTACAATTGTATTTCATCAGTATTTTTTTGATGGAAAAGTTAAAATATATCTAAGAAATGTTATATTCTTAAGTAGTCCAACCATGCACATATTATGTCTGTCACAATGTTATATATAAATTGTGAAAATCACAGGTAAAGGAAGGATGAGTTTTGCAAAAATCCACTCCATGAATGTCAGAGGCATGTTTACCCCCCCCCCCCCCCCCCCCCCCCGTAAGTAATTAATGTTCATGAAAAACTTTCACTTGTTATTTATTCTATCATCAAACCGAGGTCCATATCTGGTGATTAAACCTCAGCAATGGCTTTATTTTTGTTCAATCATTCGGCTGATTTTGTGTAAAGAGTCACCTTAATTGTTCTCATTGTCTGATAGGTGTAAATTGCTTGGAATAGCTTGAAATCTATCCCATATTTATATTTTGCTGAAGTATGCAGTTGATATCACATCATCAATAGCCCATTAGGAATCGAGATCAGACATATGTTCCAAACCCATTGTTTTAATCGATGCGAAAACGTTTTAGATGCTTAGGTGTGACAGGCTGCCATTTCTTCATGCGCCTTTTTCCTGGCAAGTCTGCCCCATGAACTCTCTGATCTGCATTACGATTTGTTTGATCTACTATCAGATGTAATAACTCATCATCTAAGATAAAGTCTTTAATAGTCTGTAGATTCATTATTACCAGTGAATGGGGGTTGACAGGTGCGCCATCTTTTCACGTCAAGCGAGCATGTACATCCGACTCCAGTTCCATGTAAATTCCTGGGTCAAAATCATTTTTGGGTATTTCCATCAATACCTCTCTTGCTCCAATAATGTCATTTTCTCAAATTATTAAAAATCATTATTAGCATCACTATCAGAAGCGAGTATTTGTTGCAAGAAATCACATTTGTATTCAGTGTCAGCCATTTTAGCTGTGCACAAGTACCATGTGTTTAAAAGCAAGCATTTGTAAAATTTCATCGTTAAATGTATAGTAAAGTACTGCAGAATGCTTGTTCTGGGCCTGTTTGAACCAATCAAATATAGTTTTACAGGCATTTATGGCAAGATAAAGTTATAGAATGCGATCATTGTTGCTTACCTCGAAAACGACTATAGTCACAACAAGCACTACGGGACATTGAACAACAGCGGGACTATTATCACGACTAGCACTTTAAGGTTTAATTCATATTGTCCAAAGGTTACAGTAAATATATAATATTATAGTGGAATACTCGCTTGGCTACACTACCATGAGTCTCGTTATCTCGAATTCTTTAGAATTAGTCTTGTATATGTAGTGATACCCCGGAGAATCTGACTGAGGACTGATTACTGCCTCTGTGGGATACCGTCTTGTTCCTGGCTTGTCACCTACTGTGTCATAGAGTTGCTGACTTGGTCATAGAGTCGCGACTAGTGACAGTCGCATCATCCGATCAAGATCAAACGAGAGAAACAACAGTGCGAAATGATGAACAAAGCATTATCCTGAGTCAGAATGTGTATTACCACTATCTCTGTGTCTCTTAGCCTTATAGCGCTGGGCTTTTGGTTGACAAAAGACATGTCTCTACTCTTTTATGATTCCCAGGCCTGGCTCTCTCATGTCTTACAAAATATGACCAGATATGCTTGCTCAGCAGGGGTGATTATACTGCTACACTTTCAGAGGACGTCTTTCAACTATACTTCTTAACATGCAGCCAGAGTTGGTCTGTATATATATCCAGACTGAATCATGGAACCCAAAACTAAGATGTTTGATGGCACCACAAAACCGCCCAAGCTTTTAAAATCAGAATATAAGCTTTAACAAAGCGAGATATTATATAACAAAATGAAAATCGGGTTTTCTCAAATTCCAGCATAATGTTGGAGAATAATTTTGATCCTTTTGATTCATTCTATTACTACAATCCTCTGTTTTTATGTCAACTCAAGTATGACCAAGTGACGCCAAAATTAAATCATAACAAAATCACATAAATCATATTTTATTTTGCTTTATATTGTTAGCAAACAAAAACATTGTACTTCCTGTGTGTACACCGATATATATATCGAGAACATGTAAGTGTGTATTATTTTGGGGGTGGTGGTATATTTCGGTGTTTATATTAACCGACATAATGCCATTATCATCTGTGCTTTTCATATTAAACAGTTGCTTTCACTGTAATCGACTACATTGCTCGTCAGCAATGGGGTGGATGCACAACTACATGGGGTGGAACAATTCATCGATGTATTGATGCATCAATGTTTTGGCTGTTATGATGCACATTAGTGAGCGATAAGAGATGGAGAATCAATACAAAATGTTACTTGTTTAAGTTATTTTAGTCTTCAGAAGCCATGAATAGTTATTACTTTGCCTTGTTATTCTGTAAATATAGAATTCATCTGAAATTTCATTAGCAATCCTAGGCACTCAGTTTTTTTTAAAAGTAAAAGCAAAAATGACTTAATGAATGAAAATACTTGTTGACTGTAGGGCTGTCAACGGGTACTCAGGTACCCAACCGTAGCTAAAAACCCAGGCATTCAAAATTAATGACGAGTACCCATTAACAAAATTAAGTTGTTGACAACACTATCAAAATAGCATATACCATCAGCAGCACACAGGTCTGAGTATGAGTTTGCTCTGACCCTTGCCACCCCATTTTTGATATTTGGACATTATTGTTGGGGTGTAGGGTCAAAGCGCATTTTCTATGTATAAAAAAAGTTGGAATTTGCCTACACTATTTGATGTCGGCATGGGTAGCAGCTTACATGCCGGCCCAGCAAACTTTAGCGGTCTTTCATCAAGATATGCCAGCATTAAATGGATAGGAATATGATTTGTTTTCTCAAAAATCGCGAGCATAGCATTTGTTATGCCTTTAATCTGCTGACAGATGAAACAAAAGTACATCATTGCTGAAATTTGTCCTGGATCTGGCTGTTTGCATTCCTAATCACATGACTACACAAATCTTGCAACCTAGGTCACTCTATCGCGGGTTTTTCAAATATATTCTAATAATGTTAAAAACCGTATTTAGAGGGTCATGAACAGGTTTTCTATGCTCTAACTAGAAAATATTCGATTTATAAATAAAGAATCCTACTTCGCGGAAATTCACATACTGTGGTAGACTGTAGAGTCTGGAACTGATTAACCGTGATAAACGAGGGAAGACTGTATAATGGAGTAATTTACTTACTGTTTTCTGTGTTGAGTTTTATCTTGTCTACTTGTGTCATGTGCAAACATTTTGTATTGATTCTCCATCTCCATGTAGGGCATAGAAAAGGGTCTAATTATATCATTGTATATTTATTTTTTATATCCAGCTTGTCACAGTCACTATAGTCAGAACATGTTTTCTGCATGATAATTATTTATTTATTATGGGGGCTTCTGGGGACTACCAAAAAAAAGCACTAAATGTGAGCTGTGTATTTTTACTGATCACACTATGGTTTTTAGGTCTTGTCACAATGCCATCAGATGCAAAAAAGAAGAGAGAGCAAAAAAAGAAAGAGGCAGCTAAACAAAGACTGCAAAAAATTCCCCAGAACAAGACAGACGAACAGAAAACAGATGATGTAGACTGTCTGGAGGCTGGGGAAGAAAATGGACATTCAGGAGAAGGGGCACCACAAGTTTTTGAAACCAGAAATGGGGCTGATGGTAAATAAGCAGATTTCAGAGTTATTGATATCAGGAGACATATTTTAGTTTGCTGTCCATCACTCACTCTGGCCACAATTCAGTTGAGAATAACAGCAAAAAGCTTTGAATTTTGAAGCCATACAATTGTTCACACTTTAACATGTTCGTAAGTAGATCAACAAAAAAAAAACACTTGAGGTAAACAAATGAAATGTGAATGACATAATTATGTTTATATGCATATGAACTAATTTTTGGTTTGGGTCATTAAAGTAATTTATGAAGTTTTATCCATTTGTGAACTTTTAGGATTTAAGGGGAAATTACTTTAGGAAGACAAATGAAATTAAATTCCTGTTTGTATTCAGGGGAAAGTTACCTAATTAATTGTTCATGAATACTGAGTGTTTATGAAGTGTTGCAATTTATAGCTCTACTGGTCATAATCCAGTTGATTTTATTAGCTGACCAGTTGTTGTCTAATACCAACCATTAACCCAAGCTTGTTGTTGCTATTCCTCCTATACTACTTGGACGAATGCCATTAAATTTAATAAACATTTGATCATGTATTAAAATGGTGCTGCTCACGCATCCAGTATGGCCATCACAGCAGTTATCTTAAAAGTCTTAAACGAAAATGTAAGTTTATGGGTGGGATGGATCATCTTAATTTAAGAACCTTCGCTATTGTCTATTTATTTCCATATATGGTCAGTCTGCCCCAGTTCGTGGAGATGCAGTTCAGGTTTCAAGGAAACTTTTGAAGGGTTCACAGATGGTCAGGGATGGCACTGGCTTTTTAAAAGTTTCCACCATTTTCATAATACAGTACTACTGTATTAGTTTATTTCAAAACCCATTGGACCAAGGTAATATTGTCAACTTAAGCAGATGTTTAATTAACTCAGGGGTGGGGTGGGGGCTGAAAGAAAATGGAAATTTCGCATACAAGTGGACTTTTTGGGATTGAATAGGATTCACACAGAGAGAAAAAGACAATGGAAATTTTGATTAAATGATGACAACTAGTCTGAAATGGACCTGTATATTGACGTTGACAACTTGCATTTGTGTTGTACACTCAACAATGTCTTAAATAATATACATGTTAATGGAAAATCCATGAATATTTAGTTCTCAATCATACGTTAGAAAATTCATTTATCAATCAAAATCTCATTAGAAAATACAACACACACATTTTATATATATATATATATATATATATATATATATATATATATATATATATATATATATATATATATATATATATATATATATATATATATATATGTGTGTGTGTGTGTGTGTGTGTGTGTGTGTGTGTGTGTTGTATTTTCTAATGATATATATATATTATGGTAGTCCTTGTTTTATCTTGATCCCATTGTAAACAGGAAAGTTTCATGAAACAGTTCACTCAGATATTTATTATTCTATTTGCATGTGGCTTTATAGTTTTGTTTTTGTTTTTATGCTGCATGTACATGTAGTTTAAATTGCATAGATTTTGGTCCATTAGACACAACTACCATGAATCCGAGGCTACCAGGGGTATGAGGCTATTCGTAGGGAAATGAAAACATGAACAATCTAAAAAGTTTAATCAACATTTGTGTGAGCTATCCCATCCACATTTAACTTCATGTCCAGATATCTATGGTTTCAAAATATTGGGACATTAGTTTTGTAGTGATCATAAGCATGAACGTTTTTTTGCAAACAGGAAACTTTCTTGGCACAATAAATATGTTCCAGTCACTTTGAAAAATTAAACAATGCTTTTATTTACATTTCTTGTTGATATTGATCAAAGGTTTTTTTTTTGCTTTACTGTGTGGGTTCAAGTCTCAGATTAATATGTTAGAAAAACTTGCCAATAGCTTCTCGTTGGTCGGTGGTTGTTTTCCGGGTTCTTCCTCCACCATTAATACTGGCTGCCATGAATAGCCTATCATGTGCTGAAAAAATGGTGTTAAACCCTACAACACACACATACTTTCCATGGATGGTCTTAATTGATTGGCTGTTCAAATGTCAATAAGTAATGCTGATCAGCCACTCCACTGTGGAGATGTCATTGGTGCGCTGGCCGAGGTACAGTAGTGATTTTTTAGTATTTTATTGCTCAATTGCAGCTCGATATCATGGAGTGAAGAGGGGGGGGGGGAATTAAGTCCCCTACTGTGTAGGCTTCCTTAAATACATGTGAAGTGTACTGCTCATATAACTGTTTAATTGAATACAAAAATGGGTGTCAGAGGTAATCAACCATTCTTAACATAAATATATACATAATTTAGACAATTTTTCAAAACAGGAAGGCATATTTTTTCATGCTTTCGTTGACCATTAGGTACTCTGTGCAAATGCAGAATTTAATGTGCATTTTTTTTTCAGCAGTCAGCTTCATGGTAGCATTTCAGCATTTTGTTTATAAACCACAACAGTGGAGAAAACCATTAACAATTTTGATACCTGATTTTTTAAAATATTAAACAATATCCTAGATCAGAATTTAATACACATTCTGGAAAGAGAGATGGACCTCATTTATCTAGAAGTTTTAAAGAAATCTGATTGGGGACCAAAATCAGCCCTTATCAAACTGTGTCCTTTGACTAGGATGAAAAAATTTTGTTACGATTTTTTTTTTATATTCATGTCTAGCTGCATTTGGATTGGAGTCATTTACTATTACTACGTTTTGTCTTCTTGTATGGTGATAGGACCAGTAACATTTCCAGATTACTAGTCCAGTATGTTTGGATGGTGTTTTTTTTTAAAATTTCACATGCTGCCTGGTATACATCCATTTTTTTTCTTTTTTTTCTGCTGAAACAGATCTGACAGAGAAGATAGATGGGTTGGAGCTTGCAGCAAGGCATCGTGCAGTAACTGGTGTCCTTGCATCCCATCCTGGCAGTCGAGATGTACATATACACAACCTGTCAATCACTTTCCATGGGGCGGAGCTACTCACTGACACTCAGCTTGAGTTGAATGTGGGAAGGAGATATGGGCTAATAGGACTGAATGGTTGTGGTACGTGTCTCAAGTTCCAACAAACATAGAATTTTACTTTAATTTTTAAGTTTTCAGTGAGAGTATTATGTTATGGAGTTGTCTGTCTATTCATCCATTGACATTTGTTTGTCCACTCCATCACTTTGTAATGATTTTAAGAGAATTTTATGAAATATTACCCAAGTTTTAATGGCTTGGTTTGGAGAATAATATTTGAACCAATGGTGATGAAGATTTTTTAATGAAACTTTTCCTAAGTATATATCGTAACTAGTTTTGTGTACTGCATACTATAGCCTTCATCATGCTCCAAGAACAAAGCAGTTATCCTAGGCCTGTTTGTTCACTGGAATTGGGACAATTCCAAGCAACCAGGCTGAATTGGAAATTTTTCTTGTGTCTGAAAATAGGCTACTGGTGTCTCTGGTGATTTTTGTAAGGTGCCTGCCATGAGGAGGGAATGTCTTATGTTGTCCATCCTTCTTTTTATCTGTCATTTTACCAGTTTTGATTCCATGCAATATTCCAACTTGTCTACCATCCATTGTTATGATTCAGTTTCAAGATCATAAAGATCTGCATCATTATGACGTAAAGAAGAAAAATGATTTTTGATAACTATCACTTAGTTTAAAGAAAAACTCCATTATTTTGGGCTCAATCGATCGGTGGTCAGGGACACTATGACTTTGTAAGACGAAAATTCCCCATCATCTGCAAGATTATGTGGATGACTTATGTAAATTTGAGATCAAGGGTCAGGATCACACTAACTGCAACCCAAAAAATGACTTTCATGTCATAACATTAATTCTGTGTTTAATACTAAACCAAACTTTAAAATGTTGCACCTGGGATAAGACGGAAGTCTATTGGTTTCAAGGTCAAAAGTTCAAATGCCAAGTTTACTGTGACTAAAAGAACAAAAAAAATCACAGATTTAGACCAGGTTTGCTGGATAGGTCACATTTGGTATAAAGAGTAAGCTTGGGGGATTAAAATATTAAAGATATATACGAGTTTTTCCGTATTCATAGGTTTGAATGGCTCAGTCCATCATTTTGTTCATCCATCTGTGTGGTCTTCATTCAACACTGATTAGAACAACTAGTTTATGGAAGCTTCTGATTGCAGAAGATTTTTTTTGTCAGTTTTTTTTTATAGAGATTCTATCTTTGAATTTTAAATTTAAAAAAGTCGGCTGTGATAAATTAAGTTTCCATTTTGTGGGCTTTTATAATAATTTACTGATTTAGAATATGCTATTGTAATCATTACATCTTGTTATCTAGCATTGTTACTGTTTTTTTTACGACAATTATAAAACATGGACAAGACTAACCGGAATAAGTTTTTAAAGAAGTTATACAGGTGGTATGTGAAATTACTGCATTTGAAGTAGACCTGAGTCTGTACAGATGACTGAAGAAAAAAAAGCTTGCTTTGATTTTTGTGTAAGAAGATAATTTTGCTATTGTTCATCTCAGATGCTAGTTTAAATCTTTTGGATGCAGTGCTTGAATTGATCTTGTAAGATTTATTTATTATTGGTTGCATGTTAGGTTTGAAATAGTCATAAAAGAGGAAATTGGACAATTGATAAACAAAAGATGTCAGGTTTGTTTTATACATTGCAGGTAAAAGCTCTCTTTTGTCAGCATTAGCTGCTGGTGAACTTCCCATCCCAGAGCATGTGGATATATTCCTACTACGGAAAGAGATGCCACCTAGTAACAAGACAGCATTGCAAGTTGTGATAGAGGTTGATGAGGAAAGGATAAGGTTAGAGAAAGAGGCAGAACAGCTTGCTTCTAAAGAGGATGAAGGTAGAACATTTTTATTGTTTTATCTGTGTAATATTTAGTAAGACTTGGTCATTGCCCTTTGTGTTCTTCCCTTAAATTTTCAGAAGAGGAGGTTAGAGAAGTACATGCGCTTTTTTGCAAAAATGGGTCTTTGTCAAAAGTCACCTTGTTATAATGATATTTATTACTTCATCACTGAAATTTACATTTACAATCAATTTACGTTGATTTTTTTTCTTCTCAGATTCTAATAAATTTATTATAATTTATGTGTGTATTAAAAGAAACAAAAGCTAGTACAGAAGGTATTTAAAAAAGGCTAATTTCCAAATTACATTGTATAGAGTGGACTGATTACTATAGTTTCATTTGATTTCATATGTCTCTTTCTGGTGCTTCTGATTTTTAAAAAAAGACTTTGTAGGTACTATCATTCATGGTTTTTGAGTTTGCCAATTTATAGGTATTTCATTTTGTAGATTATGTTATGTCTCCAAAGAAAGAATACAAAAGAATAAAACTATAAAGACTGCAAATCATTTTAATTATTTTTTAAAAAATACTACCACATGTGTGATCCCACATCAAACAGATGACACAAGCTAGTTGGTTATTAAAGTACATGGATATTGTAACTTCTCAGGAGTGAGGGCCAATTAAAATGGAATAGATAAACAGCTTGTTGGGGGTCAGTGCCAAATAAAATTAAATAGATGAACAGCTTGCACCTTTTTTCAGTTACTAGGGCTCTCCAGGGTATTGTAGTGTCGAGAAATAGTATGTTCACCACAAAAGTTATGTTTAGACAATAAAACATAGCAAAACAAATATAAATGGTCATCATAGTTTGTTATATTACGACTATACTTCTTTGCGCTATTCTGATTTTTGATGTTCCCTTTTGTTATGTCAATTCATTCTTTTCTGAATGATCCATTAATTAAAATGATGAAAGTGAACTAATCGCTAATAAAACAATCCCACCTTGTCAAATTCATATACATATTTTTCATTGGTGCACTATAATTTGCCCATAAAGTATAAACTGTTGTCGAGCAGATGTCAATCAGTGCCTCCTACACTAAATTTGTTAAGGACAGTGCACTCTTAGTAAGAAACTAAGTCAGAGGTTAACCAAAGGTTATTAAGATTGGTTCTCCAGCCCAAATTTTGCACAATACAAAAATTTTGCCTGTCATTTAAATTCCATGTGTCAAACCCGGAGGGTGCACATCTATTAAAAACCCTGTAATAGGCTTTCACATTACAGCCACCACTAAACATATAAGGACCCTGAGTGGCCAAATGGTCTAAAGTGCTCACCGTTATGGATCACTGCCATCTCACCTGTCTGCATGGGTTCGAGTCTTGGGCTCAGACAATGTGGGTATGTGAGAAAGCTTGCCTGTAGCTTCGCGTGGGTCGGTGGTTCTTTCTGGGGTTTTCCTGGGTTCTTCCCCCACCATTAATACTGGCCGCCATGTATAGCCTATCTTGGGCTGAATGATGGTGTTAAACCCTATAACAACTCCTCCTATTGGACCTAGAAGATTGGTCAATATGTACTGAAACCAACACATAAAAAGTCCTTGTTTAAAAAAATTCTCAATTCAAGTTCAAATCTCACAATTAAATTTTTTCTTCTCCCCACTTCGAAAAGTTAACAGATATGCCAGACTCCGCTGTCCACGTTCCCAATACTGTCCCTTAAAAAAATTACCCCTTTTTTAAAAACAATTTCACATAATTATGCAATAGCTACAATTTGAATAAAAATTGAATAAAATGAATTGCACTTGAACACTGTTCAAATGATCATATTTTGCATTCAATATATGCAGTAAATTCAAACTTCAAAGAAATGTTGTCATTGTTCACAAACTTTTAAAAAATTTAATACATTGCAGCTTAAACATTCTTATTCAAGGCAATATGTATAAACTTTTGTTCTTTTACACAGATCCATCATCTCTTTGATGTACCTATAATGTGTTGTTCCACTACCTGATCCTACCTATGCAAATTAACACAATGGGTTCACCCATTGCGACCTTCAACACTTCACTAACTATTGTCAGTTAATGTGAAACTTCAGGCTTTATACCTGACCTCATTTCATTGTCCCTATGTTTTGAGTACTGAGAACATGACAGTTCACGTATATTTTTTCTCTCTTTAGAATCTCATAATCTCTTGATGGATATTTATGAGCGTCTAGATGACATGGATGCAGGAAAAGCAGAGACAAAGGCTGGGTATATTCTCCATGGTCTTGGATTTACAAAAGAAATGCAGCATCGAGCAGTGAAAGATTTCTCTGGAGGCTGGCGAATGCGATTGGGACTGGCTCGTGCTTTGTACATTAAACCGTCCCTGATGCTGTTAGACGAGCCAACAAACCATCTAGATCTTAATGCCTGTGTATGGCTGGAGCAAGAGTTGAAAAAGTTAGAATATATAGTGATGGTGAACTGTAATAGAAGGATACAATCTGATTAATATTTTAAATTGTATCTGTTTCCATTACTAGATATTAATACATCAGTGGATCATGTTTGATTGTCTTATTCCCTTTTACAATTTAATATTGGATGTTTCACTAACTGTAAAGGTTAGTGAAAATGATACCTAATGGAATTTTGTCTTATTTTGCAATTGTTCAATAATTGAGATAGAATTAGATGTTTTTAAAAATTATTTAGTTATCTGAGTATGCAGTCTTTTGTCGTTTAAGTATTGGTACTTATTCATACATACCACAGCGCACAAGCTTCAGGGAGAGACTGTTGACAGTAATTGTTTGGTATCAGTTGTATACCTTTAATATTGATAGGTATGGAAATAGAAAAATTGTCAATACATCATTGACTTGTTTTACAGCGAAGCATTGTCTGAATAATTTGTAAAGAGTTGTATTGTTTTGTTAAGAAAATTAAATATGCAGTAATTATAAAAATCATGACAAGTGTTAAAATAAAATTCATGTATTCATTGTAGTGCTTTATGGCTGGACATATCCTTGTTTTATATGGTTGGATACGATCTTTCCGAACTTTTGCTTACTTAGCGGAATTTTCCTTGTGAATTTTAATTATATTTTATTCTTGTTTCAGATACAAGAGAATTCTGGTCATAATTTCCCACTCACAAGATTTTCTGAATGGAATTTGCACCAACATTATACATATGCAGAATAATAAGCTGAAATACTTTGGTGTAAGTTTACATCAAACCACTTTATACACTACCTAATTACATTTCTCTATTCTTATTTAACCAGTTAATGCCATGTTGTTTTCTTGACTTTTCAACCAGTGTTAATTTGTTTCTGACTGCCCCGTATTTGTATGCTGAATCTCACTTCTTTCTGAGTGGGTTCGAGATTCAGATTTGGCCAATATGGGAATGTCAGAAAGCTTGCCAGTAGCTTCTCATGGGTCTATGGTTTTTTTCCGTATGTTTTTCTGGGTTCTTCCGCCACCATTAATACTGGCCATAATGTTTAGTCTATCGTGTGCTGAAAGATTGTTAAACCCTACAACAACAATCGGCTATTATTTATACAGACTGCAGTGAAATTTTACAAAGTGATGCATATATGCATACAGATTGCTAAAACTAAAAATGTTGGTGAAATTGATGTGTGTTTATAGTCACCATAACAACCAAATATAATAAAAGGGTGGAAATACTGTGGCATGATACTGTGGCTCTGCAGGAGATACCCTCTTTAGTAAATTTTGCTAATAGTTTTAAGCTTGATTTAGTTGTTACTGAATGGGATGATCATATCAAAGTACCTATATGTCAACACTTGATAGTGTTGGAGCACTTTCATATCAACACATATAATCCTGGAGAAAACTTAGTCTGAGATTTGGAAAACTGCATATTGCAGTTTGACATCTACAATTCCACACAAAGCCCTAACATCCTTTATTCTAGTTTGGACTTTATATACAGTAATCAGCATCAACTGATTGCTATGAGACAGCTGCAAGACTGCAACCACCATATTGTTTTCATCATTGTCCACTGTTGATAACAGACTTTCCTGGGCAAATAAGTCTGTTTTCATTTGTGTTTTAATGATGTTCGGTTGCAGTGATGCATATTGTGAGCTTTTTTAAGTGTGCATTTTTTAATTAATTAATGATTGGACATTCATTGATGTCACTGTTCTATGCTATAAAAAATTAGCATCTGCACACACAGCTTGATGACATTGACCATATATATATTTGGTTCCCACAGGTGATGTTATCCATAGATATGTGACTCCTTCCCTAAATAAGTCTTTTACATCAAAATTAGTTTGCCCCTTAAATAACTTTACTTTTTCAGGAGAAAAAACCACACAGCTGGACAAAAACTTTATGTTCATCTGAAATGTGTTTAACAATAGTTAGGACAAAACCGTAAATATACACACATTTTTTGTCAAATTTTATCTTATTTAAAAAAAAATATTCAACTATTTAATTTTAGTCGTGCAGTAAAAAGGTGGTGTGGACTAGTTGGATGATGGTTAGAAATGAAAATTTGAATTTGTATTTACAGAATAGTAAATGCTGGGACTGTGGTTGTCTCTTTGCAGGGTAACTATGATACATATGTGCAGACTAGGATGGAGTTGGAAGAGAATCAGATGAAGAGGTACCGCTGGGAGCAGGATCAGATTGCACACATGAAGGTTACGACCCACATGGGTCTTTTCTTATATTACACATACACAACTGACTTTTTGTTACGTGATATTCTTTACGACTTATACTCCTCGAATTTCCTTGTATCCAGAAGGACCGGTAGATTGAGAAATTTACTAGTCCTGCTGAATGCCCACTGAAACTTGAATAGCTATTGGAATTCTAAAATTCTGAAAACTGCTAGTTTGACAGAAATTTTTAACCTTGTACTTTGGCTAATTTCAAGCCCTAGCCTATGCAGAGATGCCAACCATTATATATCTTGTCGACGGAAATTTAGTTGGTCAGTTCATAAGAAAACTGAACGCTTGAGGAATGGCATTTTGTGCCCTCTGCAACATATATATTACAGAAGTCATGGTTGAAAGAGTCTGGAACCGCACCTACAAATGAAGCTGCATACAGAGAAAATGAAGCCCTCTGTCAGAATATGTGCGCGGCATGTCGCCAATACACACTGGAGCTTGAAAGGAAAAAGGCTTTCGTTGAGAAGGAAAAGAAACGATTGCACATTGAGCCAGCAAAATCATGGATGACAAAAAGGAAGACTAAAGTCTAAAAGAAATCTTTCTTAAAGCCGCAAAAAGAGCTCAACTGGCATCTCAACAGGTTGTGTTCAGTGGACAAAAAGACAAGTGAATATATGGGATTATTTGTATATAGATGATGTATTTGGGTGTTAATTACGATGTGAACACTGGCATTCACATGAAATAACTTGAGTACCAATAGTATTGGAGAACAAATTAATGTGACAATAAACATTAAAAAATTATTCAGCATTTTGGTAAGTTTGTTAGTTTTTCAAATGATTATTTTGTTACATATTATGATCACAAGTTGCACCAGGAGCAGATTTTCATGTGTGTAAAATGCATTTTTAGTCGAGGGTCTTTGACCCCCAGAACCCCCAGATGAGGGCCGCTGCCCCTCGAGAGCCCGTTGGGGGGAGTACTCCCAAACCCCCCTTTCACATTTTCAGTTTTTTTTTTTTTAAGGTCAAAATCATACCAGTGTGTGTAAAACAAAAGAAAGAAATTTAATGATGATATGATTTTAATTTTATCCCAGTGAGATAATATGACAAAATTCAACTTTAGGTTATATTAAGTAATATTAGGTATTCAATTTCTTTGTTGCTATTTATTTCCTGCTCCAGTGGCCTTATTGTTTTGAGCATCCGCCTCCAATCTGGTCGAGTACTGGTACTAGCAGCTTTCTCACTTGGGTGCTCAGCATTAAGTGTTCGGACTGGTAATCATGGTGTGGGACATGATACCTTGGTGGTAGACATCACTATAAATTGCTACACTGCAGACATTATAGTGATATAACTGAAAAATCATCAAAGCTGCATTAAAAATCCATGTCACGTACACACTTTGTTACTTTTTATCTGTCACATCTGACCTATTTCCCCTTTGTTTACCTTCTCACATGAAAAATGTTCAAGGTGTTATACTGACCATCAGTAAAATCTCATAATGACAGCCCCCCCCCCCCTCCTGATGATACCTAACCAGAATTGTTGAATCTCCTGCATTTATTGTAATGCCCAGTTTAAATATATTTCTTGTAAGCGATGAATGAATTTACAAGATATATATTGAGGTCTAAAGTGCTCAGTTATGGATCACTGCCATCTCGTCTGTCTGTGGGGATTCGAGTCTCAGATTTGGCTAATGTGGTTTTGTGAGAAAGCTTGCCAAGTAGCTTCTCTTGGGTCAGTAGTTCTTTTATGTGGTTTTGCCCGGGTTCTTCCTCTATTTATAGTGGCCACCATCTATAGCCTATCTTGTGCTGAAAAATAGCCTTAAACTCAACAACCACCCCAAAATAAATAAGTTTTAAAACAATTCATTATACTGTATTTTCGTGTATATAAGACACATCTTATACAAAGTTTTACATACCCCGCACCCAGGGTGCGTCTTATATATAAATATTTTTCGCAAATCTCCTAAACTCGCGTCTTATAATTAGGTGCGTCTTATATGCGCGAAAATACGGTAAGTATGTTTTAACACGAACGAACGGTGCAGTGTGTGATATTGAAGAGCGATTATTACGGTCGATATTCACATTTCACGATTTTCATTCCTAGTTGTAAAAACAATTGGGTAAGTGTTCAGTAATTACCACGTCTACCAATCCAATGCAGGCCACTTCCAATTTTAAATCCTTTCGTTTCAATGTTTTGTATACCGTAATTATTGCAGATGTACATTTAGCCGGAGTAAATGTTTTAAATTGATATAATATAGTATGTTTAAATAGTTTTGTTTATTGTTATTAATTATTACAGCAAAATCTACGGCGGCTATATTACCTATACATCCGGTTGGGTTCAAAGATACTGAAATTTTTAGTATCTTTGGTGGGTGCGTTCGAAAACTAAATAGTTCGAAAACAAGACAAGAATTTGTTTAATATTGGACTTAAATATGAAAATCAGTTATACCATATATTTAAATTTTTTTATTAAACACAATATAATAAACTGTTACTAAATATTGTTTGACTTGATCAAAAATTAATGTACCATATTGTTCTATTCATCCTCATTTTCATCGTCATCAGTTTTGGCTTCAGATCCACTTAAAGTTGAATCAAATTCACTGTCGTCGTCGCGGAATAACTCCATAACTGATGCTAATCGATCCTCATTGGCATCAGTGGTATCGGATGCAGCTGCATCGTCCTCTGAAGAACTGATGTAGCTAGCCGATTCGGGAATTATCCCACACTTTCTGAAGCCATTGATGATTGTCGTAATTTTCACTTTCTCCCATGCCCGAAGAACCCAATTACATTCCTCTACGTCCGTTGCACAACGTTGTCGACCAACTGGCGTGAAGGTGTGTTTACCGCTATTCATCCAACGATCCCATTCCTCACGAACAAAAGTCTTAAACGGGTGATTGACGGCAACATCCAAGGGCTGTAGCTTGCATGTCAGGCCACCTGGGATAACGGCTATGTGGGCTCCAGCATTGTTGATGTGCTTCTGCACAGTTGTCTCCTTATGGGCAGCCATTGCATCAAAAATCAGAAGAGATTTCTTCTTGAAAAATCCGCCTCTTCTTGTTCTGAAGCATTTGTTAGTCCAGGTATGCATCACCTCTGTGTTCATCCAGCCCTTTTTGTTGCAGACAACGACTCCAGCTGGCAACGTTTCTCTTGGCATGGTTATCCTTTTAAAGATAGCCATGGGTTTAAGATTTTCTCCTGCAGCAGTGCAGGCCAATACAACAGTGAAGTTGGTTCGTTCATGTCAGTGGTATCAATCGCAACTGTCTTCACTCCTTTATCTGCCGCTGATCTAGTAGCTGGAACATCGCATGACATTGGAATCTCATCCATATTGATGATGTCATCATCTGCCAACTTCAGCTCACTTATTTCCTTCTGAACAAAGGTATGGAAAACATCCAATTTATTCTCCCAATCGTCCGGAAGCTTCTGTCCAACAGTTGTACGTTCCCGGACTGCAAGAATGTTCCGTTTCATGAACTTTTAACACCCAGTTGACACTGCCACCACGAAAGTCTGTGATCTTCATTTCTGTAGCAATAATTCGAGCCTTCAATTTGATTGCTATCGTTGAAACGGCACGGTTACTGTCACGTTGCGTTCGCACCCAGTTGGCTAGATTTTCTTTCAAGTTCGGCCATCTTGCATTTCTACCTCTACGAGCTTGTTTCCTTGGATTCATCTTCTTAATCTCCTCTTCATCCAACTTCCAATCACGTACATTTTTCTCGCTGCAGCTAAATTCTCTTCCAGCAGCTCTGTTGCTACGCTCCTTGGCAAACTTGATGACGTCTAATTTAAAGTTGGCCGTATATGATTTTCGCTTCGACATCGTGACAATTTTATAGATTTTAAAAATGCAAAGCAAATTGATCACTCATTTATAAATACCGGTAACAAGAGACTATTCCCACGTTTATATATGCTAACCGCATACATCGGGCATTTATTGGTCTATGTATGGTACTAATCCCACTTGCTGAAGACTTGGCCTAGCAGATCAATGAAGCCGCCTTTACATCAGGCGTTTATTGTTCTAGAATCTAGATACCAGGTACTCAACTCATCCGGTATTGGCCCGGCGGCAGATAAGAATAAACAATATTCATTGCGGTCCTGCCTCAGACAATTCTTTGGTCTAAACTAAAAATGGTAATGAAGCCTTGTTTACATCCGACGGGTGATGAAACAATGGACAAATTTTCATTTATGATAAAGAAAAGGAAACCACTGGATATAAATTGCTCAGTGCGGCAGATGGCTAGGCCGGGTGGATTTTAAGTAATTTTTATTTTTTTTACACAAATTGTCAAACCCCGCGTCTTATGTAAAATATTTTTACACAAATCGTCAAAACCTGTGTTTTATAATTGTGTGCATCTTATATGCGAAAATGTGGTAGTCATGTGAAAATGTTCTTTTCTACAGACTGTCATTCAGAATTAACATGTTTAATATGAGAAGAAAGTCTCTTCTGCAGATAACATGAGCTCATTTCATGGTTTCTCTTTTACCCATAGGGAGAGTCCCCTCTCTGAGAAATGAATGAAAACATGCTTTTGTTCTTTCAGCTTAGCTATATAGAGACTATCTTAACTCTTGATGGTAAGGGGCCCTGAGTGGTCTAAAGCACTCTCCATTGCGTATCACTGCCATCTCGCCTCTGTCTGCGTGAGTTCGAGTCTAAGATTCGGCTAATGTAGTTATGTGAGAAAGCTTGCCAGTAGCTTCTTGTGGGTCGGTGTTTTTTCCCGGCGGTTTTCCTGGGTTCTTCCTCTACCAATAATACTGGCCGACATGTATAACCTATCGTGTGCTGAAAAATTTCATTAAACCCTACCAAAAGAAAAACTCTTGATGGGATTCTAAAATTCTAAGATAAACCCTGGCCTCTTTTACCTCGTGTCTTTGATGTAGAGATGTCCATTGCAGGGTTGCATCTAGGACACGTGATGTGCAAATCCCCCCCCCCCCCCATGTAAGATTTCCCACAAGATTTGTATTCCTGTGCGGGCAAAATCGCGCAAAAAATAAGAATTGTGTGCATTTTTTTGTGTGAAGAATGCGCTATTTTTTTTTTTGCTGTAAAATTCCCGGTCGTCATTCTCGGCGAATATGTTGTACTTGCATAGTTGTAAATACGTCACGTATGTCTGTGTGTCATGTGTTAATTTTGATTGGTTAATAAGAAAGGTCAGAAGAGCATGTTTGATACAGAGGCTAGGCGGAACAACGGGCTGCTGTAGAGGAATTTCAGGTAAGTTATTTTATTTTCATTTTTTTCTATTGAAATTTAGATGGAAAAATGGTGTATACTAACAAGCAACCAAAACATCATAGGTTACGATCATTGCATATCTTGAGGAATCCATGTATTACTATAAATAGCACCTAGCATCGTGATCGGCCAATGAAATTGCATTCGTTAGCTCATCGTCATTACTTCCAAGTTCCTATCAATTTTTAATGGTAGATATCGTTTTTCTTTTATAATTAATCTGGATTATTGGTACCTGTTGTAGTTTTTTTTTTTTTTTTTTTTTTTTTTGTTGTTTATTTTGTCCTGAAATTCTTTCCAGTATATACAGGTCACATTAAATTATCACTGTAACGAGTTTCAATAATTTCCTGAGCATGTACTGTAGGGAGTTGCTGTCGACATCGTGATACGGTAGTAGTCAGACAAATCTTACCGCTAGAAACTTGTATATTGCTTTAGTAAATAAGTTATTATTATTTACTCTGATGATCATTACAGCAAATGACATTGACCCTGGTCTGCTTATATCACAACTGTGCACATGTATTGACCAACCGATGATGTATATATCAACGTTTTTTGTGTTTACATCGTATACAGACACTGATTCAGGCATAATCACTTCCTTCATTACTATAATTACATGACTTTAATTAAGAGAGAGAGACTGTAGTGCCATATTAGTTTAGTATTTAAACACTTTGATGGGATTTCTTAAAATGAACGAATTATCTCAAAGCAACATCCTTAGAAACTCCATGGTCTTAGGTTAAGGCTCTTGCACATTTGCGTCTGATTTTGGTCATTTTACTTTGGTTTTTTAAAAAGATATTTGTTTTACATTTCACAAATACTTTAATAGTAAAAAAAATAATAATAATGGTAATAAAATACTTTTAAACATTGATTTATCATTAAGCTTTATTTTTTCCAGGATTGCATAGCAACAGTGATAGAATCTGAGTTAATGCAGAAAGTACGATCTAGTCCATTCATTAGCATCTTAATTGATGAGAGTACAGACATTTCAAATGCCAATAAGCTGGTCATTTATGCCAGAATCATTGAACCAACCATGTTTTGTTTCTACAACTCATTTTCTTGGTAATGTGTCAGTGGAAGGCCAATCACACACTGCTGAAGTTCTTTTCAATGAAGTTGTCCAGTTCTTGGAAAAAGGAGATTCCTCTTGAAAAAAAACTGCAGGAAGAAGCCATCAAGAAGAAAGGGTTCTCAACAGACTCATGATGATTTCAATTAAGGACCTCTGAGAGATTTCAGCTTTAACAAGGCATTAGTAGAGTGGAGGATGAGGAAGGACAGGAGGCTGTTTAGGAAATAGTGATCATATTTGCAGAATAATGCAGTCACAATTACAGTCAGTCTGAATGCAGATGTATATATGTTCCAGTTAAGAGTTGACTGTAATAGAGACTGTATATATACTTTCCCTAATTCATTTTGAGCTTTGGACTTTTCCTTAAAAATTATTTTTGTCATGCATGAAAGGAAAATATGTGTTCTTCTGATCATTCTTTGCATGGATTTGTAACCAATCAGAATTGAGCTTGTGACACGCAGAAAGTACATGGCACTGTTTTTTTTTTTTAATATTGGCCAGAGGAGTGACCCTATTAGCAGTCTATGGTTTGATTCTTTTAATAGTTACTGTGTAGATAGAATATTGTTATTAGAAAACATAAGACTTTGATCTCAGTTTTAAGTGTTATACAATAATATAAGACAATATCATAAGACATGATATGCATTTAATGCACTTATTATACTTGCTATTGCTCTTTTGGAATACATTGAGGTATCTTTTGTACACCATATTGGAAGCCCTCCCCTTATGGCTACATTGGCCCCCCCCCCCTTTTTTTTTTTCAGATCCAGTGGGGGCAAGTACCCACATTTATCAAATCCTAGATGCAACCCTGCATTGTCCCATCATGCACCTGTAGTGCAGAGGAGAAATGATGATTTAATAGCGAGGCATAGAGTGTGCTCTCCATTGGGATGGTAGCTCACATCTGTGTTGACAACTGGTATCACTTTTCTGATCTCCATACTGCACATTGTGAAGAAAACATGTCTCATCACCCCCACCCTGTCCATCCTGCAAAGTTATGTATCATCCCTCCAAGTTAGCAAACATAATAAAATATGTAGAGATGTGTCAACCGTCATCTATATTGCTTGTCCATGATAGTGAGAAAGGGCTAAATATATTGTCTGCAGAGTGGATAGTTTTTTCATTTTGTATGTGTTAACACCTTAACCCCTGGAAGTTTTTGCTGTTTTTGTATAAAATGAAAGTAGGAAACACATTTTGGGGACTATTTCTAAATACATCCTATAATAAATCGACTTCCAAGCAATTTCCCATTAGACCAATGCCTAGTTGTTTTAAAAACAATGTTTTCCATTGGGTATTTTGCTCGTGATATGGGCAGAAGGTGAAAAGTTAAAAAGTTTTTTGTTTTTGTTTTTTTTTGTTTAACAAACCCATCAATTTTGTATGGAGAAAACTATTAAAAAGTGTCCACCTTGTCCTACTTTTTGCGTAGGTTCTCCTGTCAGTGTGCACCTTGGACTGGTCTGCCTTAGATGAGGCCAAAAAGTCTATATATTTCATTTTGACCACAGGCAAATTTTGGGTGGGGGGGGGGGGAAAAACCCAGTCCAGAATTATTTTTTTCCCTCTGTATTTTGTAGTGCAACTAAAATGTCCAGATTATAAAGTATCTTTGTAGAGCTAAATCTGTCGACCTTTCTATAATATCACCCACTTTAGTGTATCATACATGAGACCTTGACGCTAGAGCTTGGCAGTAGGCTAATACATCCTGCCCCATAAACATGGCGCATGGGGGTTGATGTGTTATCGAGTAATTTACTTTTTAAGTTAACTTATATGGAGTATTTGCTAGGAAGTGCTGAAATTGTGGACATTTTGTCAAGTCCCACATAATTTTCTAAAAGTTTGTTTTTTCCAACTATTTTTGCCAAGTTCAAATTGACTTTGCATACAGTGTTTCTTGGCTTTTGTGAATGTCATTGGAATGATATTTTGTATGTAATACATATTTATCAATATAGCTGATGATTTTACAGTACTGTTATTTGCGATGTAAAATGATTTATTATTGTATTGAAGTTTGGACTTGTAATACTGTATATCCTCCCTTACAGGTCCAAATATAGACACTTTTCTGCCTTCACATAATATGCTGATGCATCAGGTTTATTTTTTGTTCTACTGAATACTCTCAAGAAAAATTCATAGACTCAGATCTGCTGGTGCAGTATTCAATGGCAGATCTGGGTCTGTGCAGTTTGCAGTCCGGTCTGACTTGTAGTACATGGGTATGTGTGCTAAGTACTGAATTGAAATGTAATGCATTAGAATACTTTATCTTTACCATGTTTCCATTTTCTTCTTCAGAACTATATTGCACGATTTGGTCATGGTAGTGCCAAGCTTGCTCGTCAAGCCCAGAGCAAAGAGAAAACATTGAAGAAGATGGTGGATGGAGGATTGACAGAAAGAGTTGCCCTTGACAAAGTAAAAAAAAAATTGCACTCACATTATATTGTATTTTCTCCCTTCAGTTCAGAATATAGCCACAGGAGACATGATAACAAAAAGGCCGAGGTTGAGTGCTGTAGTTCTCTGTAAGGATTGTAGCTCAGTACTATGGTCAAAACCTTGAAGCGATATACTTTTTTCTGATCTTACAATTATTGCACTTGACAAAGTAAAACGTGTTTCTGCACTCACAGTATATTCATACATGCTATCCAGTATGCTTTTGACGTAATCATTACGATTTCTTTCACTAAATTGCGCCTTACGCGGATACGTATATGGATGACGCTTTATCAATATATCCACCTTCCCGAAAACTTTTTATTAAAGACAGCTTCTACGTAACTACATTATAAGAGTACGCTTGTCTGTGGACTTTCCTAATAGTATCATGTTCTATTTATAGAAACTTTCGACCTTGTATTCTATTTTTAGCAGCAGTATGACGTAGTTAGGAGAGAACTGGCTGGTTTTCTGATTTAAATCTTTACGCACAGATTTTTGTTTTTCTGATTCATATTTGGTGGAGAACCAGTTTAAAGGTATTTAGTGCCAAAAAGTATATTTTATTTTAGTCGATGTGTATATGAGAGCAGAAATATCTCATTTCAAATAATTTCACAGATAGCTTAGGAAAGGCAAAAAATAAACAAAACAAAACAATAGCTGAAACCTCCAGATATGAAGACATGAGCATCAATCACGTGATGTCTGTTACAGGCCATGTGGAAATAATTTTAATATTTGGTGCTAAAAGTCTTTAGATGGATTCTAGTCCATGTGAATGTAAAGCTAAAAGTGCTACATATGAAAACTTAAAGCAGTAAAGGATGTTAAAAGATGAGAGGGGCAAATAAATCATTGTTCTTTAAAATTTTAGCATATTTGTGGATTCCGCTTTTTCTGCCTGGATTCCACTTTTTGACCACATGGATTACGCTTTTTCCTTGTCAGGCGTTGGCATGTATGTAATTATATTTTCTCCCCACTTAAGTTCAGAATATAGCCACAGGAGACATGATGACAAAAAGGCCGAGGTTGAGTGCTGTAGCTCTCTGTAAGGATTGTAGCTCAGTACAATGGTCAAAACCTTGAAGCGATATACTTTTTTCTGATCTCCTTAAAAATTATTGTTATCAAAGCCATTTGAAACAATTTATACTCTAGTTTTCATTAATTCAGTGGACCTCCCCGGTGGTGGTGAGGGGGGGGGGCAAGCGGTCTTAAGCACTGTCCTTGGACCACTGCCATCTCACCTCTGTCTGTGTGTGTTCGAGTCTAAGATTTGGCAAATCTAGTTATGTGAGAAAGCTTCCCACTAGCTTCTCGTGGGTCGGTGTTTGTTTCCGGGGGTTTCCTGGGTTCTTCCTCAAACAATAATACTGGTCGCCATGTATAGCCTATATTGTGCTGAAAAATGGCGTTAAACCATAAAAAACAAACAAACCTCCCCGGTGGCCTAGTGGTTAGAGCATCTGCCTCGAATACAGGAGGTCGTGGATTCAACCCTGGCTGAGTCGTACCAAAGACTTTTAAAAAAATGGTACTAACAGCTGTTTCGCTAGGCGCTCAGCATTAAGTGGTTATTGTTAGGATAATGTGACTGGGTAGGATATCATGCTACGTGTCTGCAGCATGATGCTCCAGTGCTAGACATCACAATAAACTGCCTCACTGCAGACATCATAGCGATATGACTGAAAAATTGTTAAAGCTACATTTAAAATCCTAATTACACTAATTCAATGCAGAATTTTAATTTTTACAGAAGTATCACAGAAAAGTCTACCAGATATATTTGCATTAAGTAAGATTTCAACTGCAAACTGCACAGATCCATGTCTTCCATTCCACAATGCACCAGTAGATCAAATGTGATATTGTAGATTTGCAGGTGCATTATATCATGGGTCTATACAGTCTGCATTTGGGTCCAATTTATGCACTAATATGTACTTTATGCAGCTGATTTTATCACACATGAATTTTATTGTTAGATGGGAGCTTTTGTGGAAAAAAATATATTCCATTGTTTATACAGTTACATGATATTATAAAATTTCCCGTTTCCATATGATATATATATTTAAGAAGCTACAGCTTTAACATACATTTATACGTCTTCTGTCCAAGAATAATTAATACAAGTTACAGAATAAAGAAGTCATTTGTCAAGGATGCGGTAATGAATACTTTTCAGCATGAGCCAGATGGGATGAATCACATGATTCAAACATAACCTGGAACTGTCATTACTACTATTGACACTTTGATTATTTGGCAGCTTGATCAGTGCTAGGAGATTTTTTTGGCATTTTGATTATATAGGCCTTTACTGCTTGATCAAGTGCTTATTGACTATATAGGTCTTCACTGATAGATAAAGTACTTTTTGATTATTTAGGCATTTTGATTATATAGGCCTTTACCTCTTGATCAAGTGCTTATTGACTATATAGGCCTTGACTGATAGATCAAGTACTTATTAATTATTTAGGCATTTTGATTATATAGGCCTTTACTGCTTGATCAAGTGCTTATTGACTATATAGGCCTTGACTGATAGATCAAGTGCTTATTGATTATTTAGGCATTTTGATTATATAGGCCTTTACTGCTTGATCAAGTGCTTATTGACTATATAGGCCTTGACTGATAGATCAAGTGCTTATTGATTATTTAGGCATTTTGATTATATAGGCCTTTACTGCTTGATCAAGTGCTTATTGACTATATAGGCCTTGACTGATAGATCAAGTGCTTATTGATTATATAGGATTTGACTGATAGATCAAGTGCTTATTGATTATACAGGATTTGACTGATAGATCAAATGATTGATTATTTAGGCCTTTACTGACCATAAATCAAGTGCTTATTGACTATATAGGCCTTGACTGATAGATCAAGTCCTTATTAATTATTTAGGCATTTTGATTATATAGGCCTTTACTGCTTGATCAAGTGCTTATTGACTATATAGGCCTTGACTGATAGATCAAGTGCTTATTGATTATATAGGATTTGACTGATAGATCAAGTGCTTATTGATTATACAGGATTTGACTGATAGATCAAATGATTGATTATTTAGGCCTTTACTGACCATAAATCAAGTGCTTATTGATTATGTAGGCCTTGACTGATAGATCAGGTGCTTGTTGATTATTTAGGCCTTTTGCTGATAAATCAAGTTCTTATTGATTATATATGAATACTTTTTCAGTATGAACAAGTAGGGGAGAAGTACATATGATTGCCATGAGACAAACGTAACCTTGCCTTTACTGATAAATCAAGTACTTATTGTTTATTTAGGTCTAGACTGCTAGATCATATGTTTATTGATTATTTAGACCTTGATTAATTGATCAAGTGCTTTTTTATCTTGTAGACCTTTACTACTACATCAAATGCTAATTGATTAATTAAGCCTTGATTGCTAGATCATTTGCTTGCTTAACTGACATTCTGCATTTAAGCCATGATACACTGTCATTATCTTGGTTTGAAAAGCGTACTTGAAGAAATTATAAATGGTTGAATTCTCAGGCTTCATTATTATGTTATTTTATTCAGTTCAGATTTGTGTGGCAGAATCGCATTGTTTTAATAGTTGAATTCTAGCTGCTGTGCAAAAATTGTACCATGGTAAATTTTATCTTCAAAAATAAATTGTAAATTTTATTTTGAAAACTAAAATTGTTAATTACACGTTTGTTGAAAAATAGGCTGTATGATGAAATCTGCCCCACCTACCCAATTAATTATTTGATGCTATGAAAATCACAACTTTTTTTATTTATGTTTGACAAAATCTGGTACCTGTTTTGTTTGCATGAGCCAACAGCTAGACATTGGTATCGCTTTTCTGATATGGTTGTAAACTTTAAGATTTTATGTTATAGTTGTACTCAAGTCTTTGCTTATCAGATACTGGTAACAGTAGTCATGGCCTGGAGCTAGGCATGATACCATTTTCCACTGAACATCTTGTTAGCTTGCATATCATTTTCTTTAGTCCGTTTTGTTTTCAGGAAGTAGTTTAAATAAAGTATAGATACATGGTATATGTTATATATAAAACATGTTGGCAATTGTTCTTTTTCAGACATTGTCGTTTAGTTTCCCGAGCTGTGGGAAGCTGCCTCCTCCAGTCATTATGGTTCAGCACGTCAGTTTCAGATACAGTGATGATAAGGTGACTGTTCATTTTGATGTTTAAATACCTGATAGTTAAGTTAAGTTTATGGTATGTCTCTATGTCCGTCGTGTGTTGTCAGCAACTGCTGTTTTCAATGTCATCAAAGGGGCCCCTGGTAGCTGAGTAAACTAAAGTATTCACTTGTTCTGATCAATGATATCTCACCTGTCTGAATGAGTTTGAGCTTTCTGTGGGCTCGTCGTTCTTCATCAACCAAATATGCTGGCTGCCAGGTAAAGTCAATCATGTGCTGAAATATAGTTATGAAGCCACAACCTTACATTCAAACCATGACACTTTGGTTTAATCATTGTTTTGTATTTTCTAACACTAAATTAAGCCATACACATACATACATTCAATTATGCATTGTCATTATTTCCCCCTACCCGCACACCCCAACAAATATATGAATAATTTGTTTTCTCATTTTTATTAATATCCCATTAATCCCACCAACTGTATTTGAGAAGTTGGCTTCTGTGTAACTAGAACATAAGAGTAGACTTGCGTGTACTTTCCTAACAGTTTTATATTTATAATAGCTGTCTTATTTCCAAGAAACATGCTGGTTTCTACTTTAAAAGTTTTGGCCTCTGCTTCTATTTATAGCAGCTGTATGTGGGGGGGGGGGGTAGTACTCAGGGGAGGTAATAGGCATGATTTTTTCCCTTTGTCTATTGCAATAGAAAGGAAATGATTTTTGTCTTGTATTACGGCTGGATTCGCAAGGGCAAGGTAGAAGGCTCATACTCTTAACATAATGTGTTGGATTAAGTATTATCATAGAAACATAATTTTCATAAAAATTTGCTTTCATTTAAGATATTTTAAATACTGATGCAATAACACAAATTTTTTTAAATATATAAACTGTCAATCATTGGCAACATTTACCACAGGATAAGTTTCAATTCCAAACATTGATTCAATTAAATATTAGATTAAATAATTAATGTTATTACTGGACTTGTATACATCAAATCATTCATTCTTCATTGTTGGTTTAATTGTTAACCCCCATTTTCAAGGACTATGGGTGAATTTTACGTAGAAATTACAAACATTTCAGTGTATATTATGGCAGTGTGATCAAGTCAGATACAAAAGATAATGGCTAAGCTGATGGGTAATTATACTAATTTACATATCAAAAATGCAGTAGGAAAATGTCACTTGAGCAATTGGGCTTGGATTCAGTTGACGTTTTTAAAGGATAACAGCCAACATAGTGCTAGTGTGTAGCATACTAGGGTTTTAGAAGGCCTGTGGTCTGAAATGATAGTGTATTGCAACTGGGATGGTAAATGGCCTTTGGGAGAACATGGGCATATGAAATCCCTGATCTGAAAATAATTCCACAATCACTTGATTCATGATTTTTAATAATGTTCTATATTCCTCAGATACTTCAAAGATGTTGTATTCCCATTTTAATGTTGAACTAATTTTAACACAAGCTGCAAGGGATTTCTTAATATGCACAATTAGTGTCCTCAATGTCAGTTTTAAAATTCATTATTATTTAGTTAAGCAATCATGAAGTGGAGGTCAAATCTTTAAATTAGTGCTTCTTTAGCTTGATTAGAAAGTATCAGACAATTAGCTGTGCCAAAGAAACCTCTTTTCAAGTGCCAGATGACCTCTTAATTCTTAACTGCCATGTGAGGCTGTGCTGATACACGATAGTAACAGCAATATGTGTGTGTAACATTGGATAGGAGCTCTGTCTGTCATGTATACAGTGTTCTTTGGAGTTTTAGTAGAATGTAATCTGCTGATCAACCTTTTTTGAAAGTGTTCATATGTACCAACAGATCTGCCAACCCTTATGAATTTGTCATAAGTCAAAAACTAATTTAGGATTTGTGATTTTGTGGATCCCCCTAAATTTAACAAGTTTTACTCTTGAAAACAAGTGAGCATACATGCTTATACTGCGAGTGTAACAAAACATGAAACATTTGTTAATATTAACAAACCAAGTCTGATCCATAGCTGCCAACCTTCGCAATTTTGGCATGGATTTAACGACTTTTTTCAGCGATTCACAGATTAACATTGCATGCAAAAAAATCACAATTTCCCCGTTTCTCAATTATTTTAAATCTATTATAAAATGACAGATTTCCCAACAAGTGCTAGTCGTGATATAGGCATTTGCCAAAGCAGTCCGGTCCTGCTGGCCATGATATTAGTGGAACTGAAGCTAATTGGTACAGTTGGTCTGGTAGCAAGCATTTTATCGTATTTTAATCTCTGTATAATAGTAGTTTTACAAATGCTTTTGCGGGGACCTTGAATGGTTGAATGGTCTAAAGTGCTTTCTGTTATGGATCACTGCCATCTAATCTCTGTGTGGGTTCGAGTCTTGGATTTGGCCAATGTGAGAAAGCTTGTTAGTAGCTTCTCGTGGCTTGGTGGTTCTTTCCATGGTTTTTCCTGGTTCTTCCTCCACCATTAATACTGGCCGCTATGTATAGCTTATCTTGTGCTGTAAAATGGCATTGAACTAACAATTGCTTTTGAAAGAAATGAGCCTAAGCTGAATTTCGCTCCACAAATGTGCCAACTAACTTGAATTAGCATTCAGCATCGCATCTTGAAAATGTCTTCACCAAGGAAAAACAATTGTATTGCACAAAAAGCAAAGTTTAGTTTGGATATAACAAAAACTGGCCATACATTCAGCCATCAAATACTGATATACATCATGCTTTTTGCACACATATTTTAGCATAGGGCATGGTGGCAGAGAGAAAAGCACATATATGTTGGGACAATTAAGAACTCGTAGCCGATTTTAGCTCTGGAATATTTTAAGCCATCGATAGAAGACTGTGACGCTACCAACTCTGCAGCATTGTTTGTGAGTTTTCTTCTTGAACACAATCTACCTTTACCAGCTGGAGACCATGCTAAACATTTGTTCTGACATATTCCTGGAAGATCGCTTAACAAATTCACGTCAAATTTCACTAATTTTTATCCCTATTTTCACTTATTGCTAGCCTGGAGGCTTGGCAGCTAGTGTTGTTCCGATTATCGATTATAATCGATGATCAGTTGGTTGAGCAGATAATCGATTGTGAACTCCATAATCGATTGTGTGTAAAGGGAGACTACTTTTTAGGTGTATGCAAAGCACAAAGGTTAGTAAAACTCCCAGCAACTAAAGTTGACATGAAATTTATTAATTCCCTTCACAAGTACAAATATGAAACCTTATGAGTCATAATTAGGAACATATAGTCATTAATACATGGTCAAGTTCTTAAATTGTTGAGTTAATAAATTTAAACACATTTCGTTGGTTCGTTTCAGTTAAATTGCAACATCTTTTGTAGTATTTATCAACAATGACAAACAAGAAAATATGTCCTTGTATACTTTATATTATAGACACATCACATATGAAAGAAAGAATTTTGGGTGATTGTAGCAGTATTTCAGTTACATTTGCCTGATCAGCCATTAAAAGTTGCGTTCTTTTAACAAAGTTGTAGAAAAAATATAACACAATGTAATATTATTGTCAGGTTAAAGTATACATGTCATTAATTTAAAAAGAGATTATTCCTGTACATTTATAAACATATTGCACTCTTGATCAAAGATATAATTGTTTAAAAAAAATTTAAAATTTTTTTTTGTAACCGATTTATAATCGATGATCAGTTGGTTAAGGGGAACCGATTATCGATTATGAATTTCTGACCGATTCCCATCACTATTGGCAGCTATGCTGATCATGTAAATGCTTAACTTCTAGATCAGCCATGTAATCGAAATGCTTAGTAAACACATTTTGGCTACCGAACAGCAAGATGATTTTTGTGACTAGATATTAAAAGCATTTTACCAACTGCATTTAATGAGGCTGTAAATGGTTTAATCCGGTATTTGGTTGTAATGTATGTACTACTAAATGATGTTCAAATGCATGCGATATCACACCACAAAGTCTCAACATGTTTGCTATTGTGTGCCGATAATAACATTTTAAAACTGTATTGTTTAAAGATATTTATCACTTACAAGGTATATTCATTAGTGTTATTTTGATAGGGGTAAGTCTTCTACCCCACTCCACCCATTACAATTAGTTTTGTAAAATCCTTATGATTAAAGAAATTTGATCCATCAATTAAGGCTGTTTGTAACCCTGGAAGACTTTGTTAATTCCCAGTGTTAGTCTCAATATCCTGTTTCTTTTGTATTGCAGCCTTACATCTACAAGGACCTGGACTTTGGAATTGACCTTGATACACGAGTGGCCCTGGTGGGTCCAAATGGGGCAGGCAAGTCCACACTACTCAAACTGATCGTGGCAGAGGCAAGTCTTAGCATCAATAACAGTGATAATTATAATGTAATGGACAAGTTTTAGGTTTGCTTTTTAAGTATGCAACAGAGTAGTTTAATGTTGTGCTGCTGTAATTTTTGTTTTACTACAATCAGCATTATGTCTCAAATTTACCTATTTAAATCTGTATGGCCACTTTGTGAAATACCTTTTTTATAGCACTTGTCTTTAAAGGACTAGAAGCAGATGGCAACTCAACCTGTCTTTTATCACGCATAGTCCAAGAAACCTTGGTACAAAGAAGCATATTCCAACCCACACCAGCAACACCTGGATATCATACAATTTAAGATGTGAATTATAAGTAATTTTACAGGCATGAGCAGAGAATGTTCCATACACTTAGTCTTTATCAAGTATTAGAGATGGGGCTGAAATCTATTTAAATAGTTGTGTTGTCAGCTGAATGATGAAAGATCAACATTATGTTTCTTTGTATATCAACATATTTGCATCTTCAAGACTTTTAATGGAAAGACATTCTTTCTGCACATGTTAATTTTGTTCTTATAGAATATTGAGGTAAATGTTCAGTTTTCATCCTGTTTAACCTTTTAATGAATTAGGTCGTGCTGCCTTGTATTCCATTTACAACTAACTTAATACTTCATTTTAGAAGTAATAAGATATCAAACCGATTGGATTATGTCTTTAACTAGAGTGAAACAATTTGACAAACTAGCTTTCCTAAACCGGGTGCCTTCCTGCTCTGCAGTGACCCGACATGTTACTCTAAGGAGAGACTGCCATTTAACGCGGTTGCCGGGGAGACTGCAACAACACAGCCTAGTGTAGTCAAAGTTACCTTTGGTCCCGACCAATCAAATAGCCCGACCCTCGGGCATTAACTGGTCGCAAAAGCACATAGTTGCGCATGCGACCTTAATTCATATTTAAAATTTTTTTTTTTACAACTAACCAGCTCATTTAAGACACAATAGCAAGAGCATTATAAAACCCAATTAAATAAGAAAACCATACATCTCGGAGAATCTGATTTTTCTTTTCTTATTAAAGCTTGTGCCGACAGACGGATTGATTAGACGACACTCCCACTTGAAGATAGGCAGATACCACCAGGTAAATGAATAAAACTCTTTGCATCTTTGGAGATTTCTTTTTTCTGGCCCAATATTCACAGTAAAAATGAGTTAGGAACTGGGACATGACGACAAATATGCATTTTAGTGCTTGAGGCTCTCCCAATCAGGATTGTAGCTTTGCACTGTGACATTTGAATGCACACATGTAGTTTTCAATCTGATCTCAGTTTTATTATTAACCTCCCTTGATCTCAGTTTCATTATTGGTTTGTTTGATTAGGATTTTTAACGTCGCTTTAACAATTGTTTAGCCATATATACATATACATATATTCAGCCATATTCAATCTTGAGCATCATGTCTTTCTATGACCTCATCACCAGTTTGGAGTGGGTTTCAGGGAAGGGATCTGATGCATTTAACTCGTGTTTTGTTCACACTGTATAAATCTTGTTCTGTTATACCCAAAACCATGAAACTTGGAAAAGTAGATCATGGTGACCCATACTTCATGCTTCACAAACTTGGGTTAAAGTTGGCAGTTTAAGTTTACATTTCAAGAACCATTAGACTTAAATGATAACTTTGTATTTCTATTAGTTACAGTGAAATCTATCTATAACAGAATTGTTTTGATCAACAAATGCCATCATGTTGTGTAACATACTGTGAAGTATCCAAACCAGTCAGCTAACTGGAGAATATACTGCATATGTATTTTCATAACTATACTGAAGAAGGGGTGTGTGCAAAACTACAGGCATGAAAGATACATTTACCACTTAAATGGATATATATTAAATGAGAAATACTGTAAACATTGATTACATGTTTAATATTCATATTTTGGTACAGGTGTGTAGGACACTTAAATGAGGCTGTTCTGTTGTTTTCCCTGACAACTATGGAATTATCGATAAAATGGATTATTATGAAAGCTGTACCTTCTTCCCGTTTATGCTAATGAACTGGAAGAGAAGACGTACAATGCTAATTTCAGAGCTAACCCTCATTAATTAATGATGTCAAGTTTACTTCTGCTTATATTCACAGGGTCGCAAGCCTTGAAAACCTTGAAAAGCCTTGAAAAATGAATTTTCCCTCGAGGCCTTGAAAACAACTTGAAAATTCAAAATATTGTCTGGGTACCTTGAAAAGCCTTGATTTTCTTAAATTGAAAATTGTTTCATTTTACGGATTTCAGTATAAAAAAGAAGAAAACTATATATAAAAATTTTAATTAAAACAAAATAAACCCGATCTCTCGCAACGTTTGTTCCAGATCGGAAATTTCCACAATACACCACTGCACAGTCGTACGTTTGAACCTCCGGTTATTCGAAGCCCGGATATAGTAACAGTTTAAATTTGGATCATTGTATGCATCGAAATAGGGGTGGGGGTTGGGGCTACTGATTCCAACTTCGGTGGTTAGACGAAGAAAAATATAAATTCTGGATTATGCGATCTTTCTCAGACAGCTATGCAAAATGCAAATTATGTCAGAAAGATATTGATTTGCTTTACGATCCCACGCAGCTGGAGAGAAGGGGAAAAAAAACACCAATTCGATGTCACAGGGGTCTGATGTTTATCAATAAAGTATGGCAAAATCTCTGACAACATGAATTCCCCTTATCGGTAATTAAAATAATTTATATTACCGATAAGTAATAATATTTATATTACCGATAAGGGGATTCATGTTGTCAGAGATTTCGCCATACTTACTGATAAAACGTCAGGCTCCTGTGTCTCGCATAACGGCTTGAAAACCAGGTTGATAAGAAGCTACAAGTTCAAAAAAATTTACTATAAAATATTGTGGACTTTGTATTTAGTGCAGTGTAGACTTTAAAATTAACATTATTTAGTGACTGTACAGATGTGGGATGTGTAGTATAATTAGAATGAAATCAGTGATCATATTCTTGACTGTCTTTTTAAGCAAGAAATATTTCTCGTATGAAGTATAGTTAGTATTAACTTTTTTATTTTTTATTTCTGTATCCTTTAAAATTAATGTAACAATGCACCTTGAAAACCATGATTTTGAACCTTGAAAAACCCTTGAAATTTCTGAAAGAAATTTGCTAATAACCCTGTACTCAGAATTTTTTCATTAAAAAAAAATTGTTTTGAAAACTAAGTTGTTGACTAATACTCTGAAAGTCCTGGTAAAATTATTTCTAGTTGTCAGTATTTAATATATCACTTGTTAACATTTGTGTTACACAGCATCTCCAAGAGATCCTAGACCTAGACATGTCGGCATTAGAATGGATGATGAAGTGCTTCCCAGAAATCAAGGAGATTGAGGAGATGAGAAAAATTATTGGCCGCTATGGTCTGACAGGCCAACAACAGGTCAGTCACAGTAATACTGTATGTATACTCTTACATGTTGAATCCAAGTGCATAGTTCCTGATCTGCCATTACATGAAGGTGCCAGTAGGTCTGTGTTGTTTGTTCTACTGATTTCTCCAAAGAACCAGATCTAATGACGACAGCAAATTTTGACCAATGCAGTTTGCAGCTGGACTCTTCTTATAAGCCAGTATATACAGTGCAGGAAAGCCTGTCAACCACAGAATTATATACTTGATGACAGGTTACATAATCTAGTGGTTCAGAACCACCTAATAACAATTGTAGTGATTAAAAAAGTTTATGATATTTAAGGGATAAAAAGGCATGCCTTGATATAAACAGAAAGATCAAAATTTCAGACCTGCTAACCCTTATGATTTTGCTGCAAGTCTTACAAAAATTACCCGTTAAATATGTCCTTATGGTATAAAAGCAAGAAGTACAGAAAAATGATAATTGCCATCAAATCTGGAAAATTTGTTCATCTGTGTTTGATTTGGATCTGGGTTTCATATTAGAATTAGTGAGATGCAGGCTTAAGATGAAAGGGAAAGTAAGGCTCTTGAAAAGTGTAAATAAAAGGAAATATAATGGAATAAAATGGAAATATTCAGATTTTTGTGAATAAAAGCTGGAAGGGACACAATTATGTTTATTGGACATCACAACCCTTACGGTTTTGTCGTAAATCTTAAGAAAATTACAGACTTGCAGCATACATGCATGAGAAAATGGTCTTTGCCAAAAAGCATGATATATGGTTCATCTGTGTTTAATTTGGATCCAGGTTTCATCTTAGTATTAGTGAAATTAGTCAGGGAACCAGACTAACTTTACAGCAGCACCCCCAGATGCTTTAAACTGCATCTATTTTTCATGCGAATTGTCTGTATGATCAAACTGTTCATTATAGATTTTTTTATAAATGGCATCCAGCAAATGATGCATGTTTAAGACAAAAGGGAAAATAAGCTTCTTGAAAAGTGTTAATAATCGACACAGATAATAAATAAATTTAAAAAAAAATAAAATAAAAGAAGTATTCAGATGCTTCTGAGTGCAAGCTGGAAATAACAGAATTATGTTTATTGGACAACACATGCAAATTTGAGTATGTCTCATGATGCGAGATATAATTGATGTTATGTGAAATGGAAAAAGAATTTCCTAGAATTATGTCAACTTGAGAGATAGCAACAAGCCATTGAGCTGCATAGGGTTTGGGAACTAAAGTTTGTGCTACTTTACTGGTGGAAAATACAGTCTTTGCATATTTTGCAAACTTTTCAGTTGAATATAATGTTTATCGCTGCTGCATTGAACATTTAATTATGTTTTCTAGCTTTACAATAGAAGTTATAGATGTTTTGTTACACCTTACCAAAAAACTGCTCAATCATACAGTAAAAAATCGACTGCCTTATTGAGATGGATCTGGGTTGGCAGGCCTGCATTAAAAGTCAGAATTTCCCTCCAGTTTCATAATTGTAAACTTTTGAAATATAATATAAGAAATAAAATCATTGGAGTGCCATTACTCACTAAAAATTCAGATATTTGCCATTAAAATAAATTATTCTGTACATCTTAATTGCAAACTTTTGTGGAATCTTATTCAACCGTTATCCAAATTACTATATTATAATTTAAGATATTATAATGAGAAATGGAACTTGGAATGTGTTACTACTCTTTACACAGATTTGCCCAATCAGGAACTTGTCTGATGGCCAGAGGTGTCGGGTGATATTTGCTTGGCTGGCCTGGCAAAGTCCACACTTGCTTCTACTTGATGAACCCACAAATCACTTGGACATAGAGACCATCGATGCTCTAGCCGATGCCATCAATGACTTTGACGGTGGCCTAGTTCTTGTCAGCCACGACTTCAGATTGATATCTCAGGTAAGTGTGCACCAAGAATAGCAATGTGTAGTTTGTTGTCTAGCTTGTTTCACGAAAGGATGAGACATCAGTATTATTTTCCCAACAGTGACAACAGCTTTAGAATTTAGACTTTTGTTAAAATTTAGAGTTGACGTTTTTTGCGGGTTAGATCAAAGTTTTTGAGCATCGTATGATAGCTTGTAAGTAAATAATGTGTTGTACAGATTCCTTGATCCAACTATTTATAATATAACACAATACATGTGGGGCCATTGATAAAAACCTTGTATGTTTGCATCCAAGCATCATGACTAGACTTTATCAGGATGTATACAGGGGGCAAGAGAGAACCATTGCTCAGTCAGAAACTTGCTAGGATGTATACAAGGGACATCGGTAGAACCATTGCTCAGTCAGAAACTTGCTAGGATGTATGCAAGGGATAGAGAGAACCATTACTCCTACAAGAATCTGATTAGCTGGTTGTTCTAGGTAAGGGCAGGTTATGTGCAGATTAATAAATATACATTAGCTGCATAAAAAAGGCTAAGTATTCCTAGGGGCTGTTCTGTTAAAACATACATGGGACTGGGTGAAGACTGTTTAGAAATTGGGTAGACACCCTACCTGGATATATATATATATATATATATATATATATATATATATATATATAGTCCTGCCCGTTTATGTCAACATCTTCGACCCCAAGGATATATTGTCGACAAAGACGTATGACGAGATAATTGGGGGGGGGGTCTGAAAAAAGATATAAGTTAATTAGTCAAAAAGGGATGACCTGTCATCAGTGATTATCATTTACACTTTGTGAAAACAATGGAATAAAGTACATGAGGACAAAACCATGTGTGAAATTGTGAAATACACTTGTATATTGACAAATTACAATTTGGTTACCGTTGTGTGATAAAATCCACAATAAAATATTGCATCGGTCACATCTTGATATGAAAAACATCACGACATTCAATGTCAGCATTAGCACATGGTTGCATATTTACATGCTTCAAGTACAAGTTCTGAAATTGGCCTAGATTTTGGTCAGCCTGTTTCCATCTTATTGAGGCTTCCAAGGGGATGGGTATATTCATGGAGAAATTATAACTTGTCATTGTTGGTTTAAACAGTACATGTATTCTCCACAAATCCTTTTGTATCCAATGTTATGACACTAATTTTAAAGCAACTGGACCAACCACTTGCTGCAGCAAAGTTCACACTAAGTTTTTTTTGCAAATTCTTTCGCTTTTTCAATGATCATATCACGATCTATGGATAAGATGGAACGTGCAGTGCGGGCTTCATTGAACCATTTTGCTGTGGCTTCTTCCACGTCTTCAAATTTAGCAGTTTTCTGCTTCCTTTAGAGAGCGCAGTTTCATTCAGCCTAGTCTTTTTTTATAAACTCTGCATCTTTCATCCATCCTGACAGAGTGTTATGCTTAAGCGAAAATTTTCCAGACATCTTTGCACGATGCTCCACCCTCAACTTCTTTAAAAGCCAGATATTTAGTTTCCAGAGACTGTAAATTTAATCTGCGTTTTAAGTAAGATTCTAAGATGAGATTAAAAAGTAACTATATTTTGATGAAGAATACTTGTCTGGAAAAGGGAGACTATGGCTTTGGTGGACTTAAAACCCTAGCACCTCATTATTGAACAGATAAGAAATATGAGATAATTAGTACACAAAGCACGGATTCAAGAAAGGGAAACTTTCACGGAGTTTATGTTAGTGAAAAATCTTAGTTTGGAGCAGAGATATCCAGGAGACAGTACCTATGAGCTGTCAAAAATTGTACATAACAGGCATACATAAAGAATGATTCCCTAAACTTGTGCAAGTCATCTAAGCTGGGCATATATATGCCCCTTCAGACAGTAGATTGAGAGGGTCTTTGTGGCATAGAACAATATTCATACATAAAGAACGGGTTGACATCCGAAACCAATAACAGATTAATGTTTATACAACTGGAGGCAATATCTTTTAAAGATTTTGATTTCAGTAGTTGCAACAAAGTGAAGCAGGAAGAGTGAGAGAGAGATATTGAAGTATTAGATAAATACTGCGGTTTCCTCCCTCTCCTTTTCTTCTACTCTGCCCCCCCCCCCTCCTTATTTTGCTGAAATGGGGAGCTACTCTAATAGATAAAATCCTAACACTAACAAGTCCAATTACTTGTAACTTGGTTTCTATTATTTCTTTTAATATCATAAAATATACAACGTGCAGATTTAAATTTATTTGATATACCTAAAATTCCAATGATTCACATGTTCTGTCTACATATCTTATGCCCATCTGCTGTGAAATTAACTGTCACTGGATCAATGGGCTGGCATCAATTTTATACAAGGTACATAGCTTGACCGAAGATCCAAGTTACTGAGACACGTAATCTTCCAATTCAGCAATTCCCTATTTGTACCGTCATAACATGCTGTTAAACATGGACAGGATAGAATGTGCCATTCACAGCATAGTACTCTTCTTGTTCAGCATAAATTCTTACGTTTAAACCTTGCAAAGTAAGCTATTATAAGCAGGCCCATTGCAACGAACATTGCACATAGGTATCATTTACTTAAATTTTATTCCTATTTTTCTAGGTTGCAAAGGAGATATGGGTGTGTGAACATCAGATCATCAAGAAATGGAAGGGTGACATCTTCAGTTACAAAGAGCACTTGGCCAAGATTGTTGAAAAGGAGAATGCAAAATTGATCAAATTGATATGAAAGTTAAACCTTAGGAATATTAATTCTAGCTTCTTGTGATAATGATTTAGAACAATTCAGTTAAACATAACTTGCTTGTTAATGAGAGAGAAAGCGGGTTAATTTAGATGGTTATGGAAAGAAATTTGGGGGAGGGATCCAAAAGTAAGTTATGAAAACTAAATTACATTACGTCCATGAGTTTCTTTCATTCCACATATGCACACACTTGGTGTCCTAAGTTTGCTTTTCTGGATAGTTTTAAAATATGTGCATGTGAAAAGGCAACATTTTCTCAGTTGTTTTCATTTTTCAAACTTGTATGATATTATCTGCCTCTTTACCAGAAAAAAGTCAGATTATCAACTCTTTGCTCACCTGTCTGTAAGGTGATCTTATCGTATGGTCATATGTTTGTCAATATTGTTACCACGCTAGAGGCCATTTTTTAAATAAAATCTCAACTTTAAATAACTTGGAATACATCTTGATATCAACAAGGTCTCAGTAGAGTTGGACTATTAACAATATATCTTTTACATTAATATGGTGGACATGAAGGTCAATGACTGAACTTGCTACCACATTAGAGGCTTTATTTTTGGTATGATTTTAGTAAAACTTTCAATATAACGTTAGATCATGAACTCTCTGAGAAGTTCATTAATTAGCAAGATCCATGCACATTAATGAGTTGATCTTGCATCTCAGAGACTGAATTTGTTATCTTTTACAGAGGCCTTATTTCAGATCCCATTTAGATCAAACTTAGAATGTGGGCTTTTACCTACCATCAAGATCTTTGATAATGAGGGAGATTGAAGCATGTTAATAAGACAGTCTTGCATCGGATTGGCTCATGCTATTACACCTCAGGAAACCATGTTCCTTTTATCCAGTTATGATCATACTTGGAGTATGTGCTTATATCATCAAGATGTATGCTTACGTTTATATAAGCTCAGATGTGTGTGACAAGGAGCAAGATCCATGCATATTAAGAATGTGATTTTGCATCTGATTGGCTGAATGCTACCTCTCTAGAGATTGGCCCATTGTGAGTAAAGCAGGCAAATAGTCTTGAATCTTCAAGATCTTTTGAGACACTATTATTTTCAAGAATTTTGAGTGGACAAAGAGATAGCAACTGTGGAAACATTTGATGAGCTCCACTAGAGATAATGTACTTTTGCAGAATGGCATAAACCCTATGTAGTACTGTGATTATGGATCAGTATTTCTTTTCACAATTATAAACATTAGTTTGCAAGCGATTTAAAAAAAAAAATCATTTTTCTTGACTCCAAGAAGAGCTTATTTCTTGTAAAAATTATTTTCAGGTTATAAACCATTCTGCAAAAGATTCTTTATAAAAAAATAATTGAGCACGGTTGAAATTGTTAGTACTTGGAATCAGATGTGGTGTGGTGAAATATTGTTTGACAGTTAGTACTGCATGGTGAAGACCTTTAATACATTTGTCTCTTGTATGTCATCACAAGTATTGTGCATTAATTCATATGTTAAGTACATTTACTGATAAATTGTTAAGCTTCCAATAAACAATGATACAAACAATTTACCCCAACATGTTTTTCTTGAAATGCTTACAAATATTATGTACCAAGAGGAAATTTATCAAATTTAGTACAATAGATAAAATCAGCATGATAACGTTTGGATGATAGTTTACATAGGTTTTGTTATTAAAAATCTACATAGGATTGCTTAGTGATATTGTTGACTGTTATGTTACCAGTTGAGTGATATCAGGAGCATATTGTATGGACATTTATATCGCAATATTTTATTTATGGTGCATATGGTTGGCTTGATGTTAAGTCACAAACATTTATTTACATAGCTCTCTTGTACTGTATGCAATTCAGTTTACAGTTTTGTCTACTCCGTGGTATAATTTTTAAAATTATATTCAATGTATGGGTCTGAAACGGTTATAATTCAGATCTGTTTTTAAATTTAGAAGGAAAATTAAATGCTGGTTGGAGTCCAGCTACAAATGACAGACCCTGATCTGCTGTCACATAATATACCAGCATATCAGGGTCTGTGCTGTTTTTTGTAACAAACTGCACAGACCCAAGTTAGCATTATCCAATGGAAGATTTTGGTCAATGCAGTTTTCAGTTGGATTCAACTTTTAAGCATGTAGATACAGTACCAAAAATAATACTTTTTTCCTTGTTCACAGGGTTATCTCTAGTTGATGAACAAGGAAAGTTGAATGTTATTTATCACAATAGTTGGTGTTTATTCTCATCAGATATATGCTTTGTGGAAGTTTATTTGGATTTTCACTCTAGATTTGTTGCATATATTGCTGCTCACTTAGAGTAATATCTTTTTGCAAAGTACAAATTAACTGAAACACAAGGTGGTGAAGCCCCAAGATTTTTAAAGTATTCTGATCAGTTGGTAAAGAAAACAGTTCGGTGCATTCACATTGGATAGATACGGCTTTGTATTGAAACGGATAGCATTTTTATCTTGACTTCATTCACATTAGTTCTTCATTTCATGAATTGATATTGTATTTTTGATTGAGCTGTTCTGAATGCGGCAAAGGTTTGACATGGTGGTCATATTATCTGTCTGCCCCTAATGTATCCATCCAGCATAAATTTGTTGGTTAAATGTGTTCAAGAAAGCAAAATTTAAGGTCAGTATCTCCCGTTCTTTGTTTACTTGTATTATTATCATACTAAGTAAAACTGCATTGTATGGGAAATGAACAATAGAGGAGATTGAAAACCAAGTTCTAAATTAAGGTTAGTAGTTACAGTTTTTCTTTTTGATCCGGCTGTACTGTTTACTATTGCCATGGATGAATTGCCATCAGATTTAATGAAGATGACATGGAATATAACATGTAGCTTCAGATGGTTAACAGGCCATGGTCAGTGGTAATTTTTTAAGTAGGTTCAGTAGGAACTAAATATGATGTCTATGGATATACATTACTAATTGAACCAAATTCACCAGGTTGTGTGATGATCCTTGGGGCTTATGTGTAATGACTGATCATTGTTTGGCTTTTTGTGATATCAGTTTTGGAATCTGTATGAAAGGTCTATATCTTTAATTTCCATGCATTGATTATTAGATTTGGCACATATTTCTTTAAAAGAGAAATGGATTGGCTATAAAGGTCAGGAGTTCATGTGTTTCAAATTAATGGATAGGTTACAAATTTTTGTTGCAACAACACCATCACATATTCAATAAATGTATGCATTGTTTATTGCAACTATGTTGTCATACCTGATCATGTAGTAGACGAAGTCATACACAGTCATAAATTTAATGAAACTTCTCCGGGCATGTGAGAAGTCCGTATGGTCAGCATAGTGTCCATCCTATTTCATTTGATATATATATATATATATATATATATATATATATATATATATATATATATTTGCCTGTAAATTGAGTTCTGCTGCAAAAAAAAACGGCCCCTGATCTTCCATCACATATTGTGTTTTTAGATCAAGGTTTGTGTAATTTCTTCTAATTAGTTGTAATAAACTAATGCATAGACCCAGATCTACCCATGCATCATGCAATGGTAGGTCCATATCCATTCAGACTATATATATTTATATATACACACACACACACACACACACACACACACAGTCGGCTCCAGATATATGCATATCTTATAACTGCATATTCCATCTTATTGCATTGCTTTGTGCTGGTCCTGATTTGTTACCAATGTTTTCAATGGATATCAATTTCGGACAATTTCATATCGTCTGTATGCATATTTCGCATTATTGCATAAATCTTTCTGGTCTGAACATGTATTATTGTGTTAAGTTGCAACGGATAACTGCATTACTGCATTATTCAAAATTGTTCCTTTCAAAATGAAAACAAACCGATTCCGAACATTGGCGGTCAAAGTTGATTAATGAGGTCTGTTAATATCAACATCACAGTTATTAGTTTTCCGTTGGTCACCAGGAGGCGCTATAGTAGATAACCAGAAATATTAACAAGACGGCATTAGCTCTCTGACTCTCTGTTGATCACCAGGAGGCGCGATAGTAGACAACCATAATAATTAACCAAGCATGGTCAACGGCTTTAACACTCTTCATTGATCGTTAAGAATCCAATCCAGTCTGATCATTAAATTCGATAGATTAAGACTGGAGCGCTGACCACAAGTCTGCTCCTCGATCTACTGACGAAACTGACCTCCGTACGATACCAGAGCAAATTGCTTCACATTTAAATGAACTAAGCCAAATGGGGTTTGTTTCGGTGAAATAATGGGTATCATTATGCATGCTGCACCAGATGCATGCCATAACATGAACGCCGGCTTGATGCATATGCCGCCTAATTACATATCATAGCATCGGTCCCGAGGCCATGCATATAAGTGGAGCCGACTGTATATGGTAATTTCTCAGATACCTTGACATATTTACTCGTTACTCAAAATTGATTTTTAAAAACTAAAAAACAATTCAGCCTTTTGATCAGTCAAAACTGTTTCAGATTAAGATTTTGAAGACAAGTTTTATTATGGAGGAGTATGGTTCATATTAAGATCTGTGCAAGTCTAGTTTGAAAGATTTCCACACATTTTGTCATGATGTAATTACATTAAGATCTGTGCAAGTCTAGTTTGCAAGATTTCCACACATTTTGTCACGATGTAATTACAGGAGTGTTTGTGATCTTCATTTTCTCAGTATATTTAAAGAAATTCTCGTCTTTATACATGTTTTAATAAAGCAATCGAAAACACCATATGGTAGTTTTGCTTTTGTTGTGCATAATCTATATATTAACACATTTTACAAAGTCACACAATTGTCTGGTAATGTCAACATTTGTCTAGGGTATTCTATCATTCTTTCATAAGAATCATTTACCTTTTTGATTATACTGCTTGTTTTGATGTTAAAAACTCTTGATAACATCCAAAAGTAGGTTGCTCCAGCCTTATGACACTGTTTATGTGAGCTACAAAAAAAATGACTCTTGTCAAAAACATCAAGTCACCCTGTATTAAAGGAGTTCATACATTTTGAATACGTGACAACACAATATAACTTTGCGTAAATCAAAAGCTAAAAGGTGAAGCAAGTAGCAATGATACTTGATGTACCTAACACCTGGAAGGTATTCGGAAACCCTTGTATTAATGAGGCAATAACAATGATACTTTATGTGCCTATCTAACACCTGTAAGGTATTCAGAAACCCTTGTATTAATGAGGTGATAGCAATGATACTTGATGTACCTAACACCTGGAAGGTATTCGGAAACCCTTATATTAATGAGGCAATAACAATGATACTTGATGTGCTTATCTAACACCTGTAAGGTATTCAGAAACCCTTGTATTAATGAGGTGATAGCAATGATACTTGATGTACCTAACACCTGGAAGGTATTCGGAAACCCTTATATTAATGAGGCAATAACAATGATACTTGATGTGCTTATCTAACACCTGTAAGGTATTCAGAAACCCTTGTATTAATGAGGCAATAGGGCATGTGTTTTGCAGTTTTCATTCTTAGGACTATTTAAGACTAATGTGTCATTATCTAATGAACAAGGAATTACATAATAATTGCAACAGTAACCAGTGTAATCCACTATTGGCATAAAAGAGAAAAAAAATGGAATGTTGTCAAAGTATAGGTACTATTATGAATTGATAAAAACCAGAAAATTTATTCTTTTTTTCACCTTTTTTTATTTCTGTTTGAAATCGTTACAAAAATCTGCTTTGTAAGGTATTATCTTAATCCATTTTTAACATCAATAGAGCTTGTAAAATTTATTTGGAAAGCAAAATGTAACCACTGTCTAACCTGTTGCCTGGTGATTTCAAACACTTGGTGTTTCAAATCAAACCGGAGTTTCTTGAGTAACATGGTTGCCATATTTGAAAGAGTTAGGTCCATATTTTCAAGCAACAGATGTCATGTAGTCACCATCCTTGATAAGCTCAATAATTTCATACATTTTGAAGTAATATCTCTGAACATATATACAAGAGTTTAAACGAAACAAATTGTACCTTTACATATGTTTTGAATACTGACTGACCTCTGACCCTAATCAAACTTGTATCCAGAGATAGCTTTATGTCACAGGCAGATGGATGGAGATATCTAACTATATTTGTACAAGGAAACAAAATGTGACTTCTATTTCTGCTGCAGTAGCACATAACTATTTTTGCTATTATCCAGTAAACAAACTGCTTTGACAGGCAGCGTCATGGACATTAATGTTTAGCGGTCTCTTATTGATGAAATTGCTGATACTTATCACAGTGATTAAATACATATATTAAAAAAGTATGATATGGACCGATCATGGTCAGATTGATAAATTCGCAATTACCAATATACAAAGCTATCTACTGTGATGTTCAGGGTTTATTTAAAGGATTGCTCCAAAAGCAATACCGATTGCAACGCAACTAGGAATGAAAGCTATTTAATGTTTGTGATAAAGTTCCTGGTGCTATAGATACTACTGCTGATAAAGCATTTTGGGCAATTAAGGATAGATTAGCAAGATTAATATGAAAACCACCACCAGCAAAATTATTAAGCACTGAAGTGATTCCTACAAATGTTGGTAAAGTAATAAATCAAGCCACAAATCAAAAACTACCAGGAGTTGGTTGTGGAAGCAGATAAAAATATGAATACAAGTCTGATAGCAGGAAGTGGTCTTCGTGTTAGACGATAACATAATAAAATGTTGAAGCATATATCTGATCCAGCGTTCGACATGGATGCTTCAGTTCTTAAATCTGTGATTATCAGTACTTAAAATGCACGGATACCAAATCAACGTGAAAGAACTGAACTACAAGTTCAGGATACAGGTAGAAATTTCTTACCCGTTGAAGCGTTTATTGAAGTAGAAAGGGACATTCTAAAAAATGAGAACACTGAATATGGAGCTGATAGTATGGTTGGTTTTGTTAATAATTTTATTTTGGCGTTGTTTGACAGTGCTGCGTATATCAGACAAAAGAAATATTGAATCAATTCAGAAAGACTTCAAAGTTGCCACAACAATATTGGGTCCTGCAAGATATTCTGAAGATTATTCAAGCTCACCTGGGACCTCAATGATGTATGTCAAGAATAATTTCAACCACCATTATAATAACCCATATAATGTAAGACGACCAAGAAACACTGCAGATGGTGCAGATGCTAATGTGTGTCCAGTGGTTCATGGCAGCAACCTAAATTACAACTTAGGATTTACAGCACATCGATTAATATTTAAAGATGGAAATAGAATATTTTCAGGTGCATTTCCACTGTCCCGCATCTTTGGATTTTGTAGAAATGTAAAACAAAAGAAGGTATTTTTGGAGCTAAAGATATAGTTACAAAAAGGTGATGATAATTATGCAATCTGGCAACCTGCAGTAGTTGATGATGCTGGTAAAATAATATTAACAAAACTTTCATTGTGGATGTCAGTAATGACTCCAACGACTGCTGAAGGAAACAAATTACACTCTTTTATGGATCAAGGTGGTAAATCAATATTGTCATGGTTAACGATGACTACAGATAGTGTTCAAAGTAACACTAATGGTTTATTTACATGGTAGATAGCATAACAGCAAGGTGTTTCTGCACCGTGACATATATTTATTGCTTTTCAAAATACTGAACGAATAAATTCACAGACACAGTCATATTATATTTCACAACTTTCCTTAAGGATGAATAAGCAGCAAGAACCATCATCTAATTTCGATTTAATTAATGGTGTGGAAAAATTAAAAATAAAAAACTTTAGAGGTGGTTTTATGCGTGATCAATCATCAAAAATAAAAAATAATGTTGAAAGTGGTATCAATAATCTTGACAATAGTTCTGGTCCAGATACTGGTTGGGTTGCTTATGTTATTGATCCATGTGGCATTGTTTATTTTGATTCATATGGACTGGCCCCACCAAAAGAGTTTTTAAATATATAGGCTGATTTCAAACTCCTATCTGGTATTCAACATTACCAACACAGACAATAATTGATCCGCCAATATGTGGCGTGAAGCAATTACTGTACTTAATGCTGTGTCAAAATCAACCAAACCACCTCATAAAGTCGTATGCGATTATACAAGTAACCGCTATCGTTTGACATTTACGAATGATCTTCATCTAAACAGAAACAAGTACGGTAACTGACAGAATATCGCACGCAAAATGTAAATAAAATCATTAGTGATGAAATATCCAAACGAAGTTTTTGTATTTCAAGATAAGCAAGGAAGATTAAAAACGAGTAATCTTTCATTACAATATATTATCCTCCTGCATTTATGGAGTAACCGAAAATAGAATAGCTGTGTTTGATAGTAATAAAAAAAATTAAACAGTCTTGTTATGTGAACGATATCAGATAATATTCACAATTGAATACAAAGATCCGGTGACACAATGACGGGTTCTCTCATTATGACTATAGGGGCCCAGAGTGGTCTAAAGCGCTTTCCGTTACGGATAACTGCCGTCTCACCTCTGTCTGCATGGGTTCGAGTCTATGATTCGGCTAATGTAGTTATATGAGATAGCTTGCTAGTAGCTTCTCGTGGGTCGGTGGTTCTTTCCAGGGGTTTTCCCGGGTTCTTCCTCCACCAATAATACTGACCGCCATGTATAGCCTATCGTGTGCTGAAAATAGGAGTTAAACCCTAAGACAACAACCAACAACAACAACAACAACAGTATGACTGATAGTAAAATTACTGGTCTCGGAGAACCAGAATCAAGCAATGACGCTGCAACGAAGAAATACGCCGATGAAAGACTTACCAATGATGAACTTGTTAACGACAATCAATATGGAAATAATAAATCTTAGATCTGATTTTACTGCTCACATAAACACGTTCTTGAGTTTTCGTAGAAATGTAAACTGAAACATTAATGACATTTTTTTTTTAAAGTCCAGCAGTTATCGACATTAAACTTGTTAATATAAAAAAGATACCGTCTACATAGTATATATGGTAGCACCTGGATCAGTTTTGTGGTCACCGCCTACTAAATTTATTAAACATCGATACCACCGCGTAACACACTAATAAACTCTTCTAGCTCTATGTTCGTTCTAGACCAAAACGACAAAGTAACAACTGAAGTGGAACTTGAAGAAAAAAGACAAGGTGTCTTGAATTAGTCGCTAAACTACCACCTACTTCAGGTACAATCAGGTGCGTGAAGGGCAAAATAAACCAAAATATAGTTGATGAATATTACAGTAAAAGTAAAAACAAATTGCAGACGTGTAGTTGTCGTTGACATAATTGTATATTCAACATCTGTTATCACTTGAACTGGTGTTTTGCTATGAACAACGACATCGCCAGTAGTTGTAACAATTTGTGTTTTAACTGCAACAACCATTGCTGGGGTTCAGAATATAATTGTCAAAACAAATAAACATGTAGCGAAAATAAATTACACGAGTATAAAATAAAGTTGCATGCAGCGACACTAGCATACTCCAAATTATCTTCATTGATATCATTAGGTCTTAGTGATGGAATAATATCGGATATTGAGTTCACAGAAATGATAAAGATTTACGATGAGGCAATGACTACGTCTAATTTAGAAAATAATGGCATTGCAAGAACAACTGCAACATATCGTCGTTAATACAACTCTGTCAATAACAACGATATCAGCAAGCTCGACCAATCCTGAATTTAGCGTAAACGTTCCGACTGTAATTCCAGTAAGGGAAATTGCACTTGCACTTGCACAATTACAAGTATATCATAGTTGGCCAAATATTAGATCAAAATCATTCAGTGGGTTGCAGGCGAAAAATACTTTTGTATTTTAGTATTTGCAATAAATACAAACCAGATGGAAACCCCGATTGGAAGGTTGTTTCTAATCCAACGGGCAGTTATATCAATGATGAGTTTCAGCACAGAATTATATATTACAAAAAAAGAATATAAGATAGCTATTACAGCTATAAAGAATATAAGATAGCTATTACAGCTATAAAGCTACTGAAGTCACGTCCAAACGAACGTGGTAAGAAAATAAGTCTAGCCAATGAAATGACAACTACCACTACACCATCCATAGAAATGGATGCTGTGCGCGTGAAACCTGATGGATGCGAAAGTAATGCCAGTCATTATTGTGGGCTTCTTCCTGGATGTCAACCTCTGCGCGAGACCATGCAACCCTAAGTAAACTCACCGTACCCTCATCAAAACGAGACTGTGAAAAAAGAATATTCGTTTCCTTTGCGTTTGCCCCAAATACTATGAAAGTTAATTCCAAACTTTCAAAGGAAAATGGCAAAATTATCTGGCAGGACCCATCTCCGAAGAATTAGGCAGATCCATATTTTTCTAACGGGCGAATGGCTTAAGTCAAGTGTTTCAGTTGCGGTGTATCACTTCACCAGTGGGAACAAAATTATTCCGCTTACCTGGAACATGATTGATGGTCTCTTGTTCTGCATTCTAATAAATCTCTATTCTTTCTTCCATTCGTCTGTGTATTGTTGCTTTCAAGGTTATGTTGGAGTTGTTGGATTCCTGTGTGATTTGCTTCTCCCCATTTTTACTGCATCTGCATAGGTTGCCTTTTGTGTGCCTGGGGCTATCAATATTTTAATATATTTTTTTTTTGCTTGATCATTTTTTGAATTGTTTCGAATGGATCTATTGGGGTTTTTTCTTTGTGATTTGGTTGATAGGTTATTCTTGCTCTTGGCGATACTTGTTCTATTTAATGTTCATTTCTTGGTTGTTTAATCCGAGTGAAATTTTTAGTTACTACACATTTAGTTTTGACACTGATGAAGTTAATTTACTCTGCGGATTCATTTGGTTGTTGATTATCTCTTTTGATTTCTCTCTATTAATTTTTAATGCCGATGTTTCTGTTCGTCCTGGAAAATGGTTTTTCTTTCTCTGTAAATTTTGTAACTTTTAAGTTGACATGCCAATAGTTCGTCTTTTTTAAGATTCCATTTTAAAAAATATACTTCATCAAAAATGTCAGCATGCATTGCCTTTTATCAAAGACTTTAGTTCATATGTTCTTCTAGTTCTTTGCCTATCTTGATCACTCTTCTCTGATGTTCTTCTTTTAGTCTATCACATAGTTAAAGCATACTTTTTCCAATAGGGAGTCAGCAGATTGCTGAAACTTATTTAAAACAATGTCTATAGTGCATTGGTATTAAGACCATTAGAATACAAGGTATCTAACTTATGAATCCAATAAGTTTATTTTATGACTTCATATCACCATGAAAAATATATGTTGGCATGAAAGAAAAATCGAGTAGAGTGATTGTTGCTGTTAAAGTGTGTTAAATATAGGAGGAAAATTGAAGACATCTATAATGGTTTACATGAAAGCGATGATTATTCATTTTCTTAAAAACTTAATGAAGTGTGTGTACACCATATTGTATGCTACATTTTTTGTTACAGGTTATTAGAACCGAGTACTTGCTGGATACCAATGCTCTTGGATGGGCAACATATTTCTTTACATGTGTTGGACCAGTAACCTATGATCACAGGTCAAACATTGAATGAATATTCCTCCAATGATATCTTTCACTTGCACATTAAATGCCAATCAAAAATACACTGCTGCTTTTTTTCTTTTTCTTTTTTGTTGTTGATAAAATGACATTCTGATATTCCGATAATGTAGTGGTCACAAAGGGTCAGTGCAAAGAGTTATTCAATTTAGTTTGCGATCATAGCATCATAAAACATTTGCCAAAAGTTCCTCCAAGTTTCTGGAATTAACAAAATATTACATGCAGGGTTCCAGCAGACTTAAAAGATATTAAGACTTTTCCAAGGTGATTTCAAGCATCTTAAGGACCACACTATCTTGTATTGTCAAGTAATATAAAGAAAGACATATATCGAAAGCAAAAAACTACTTCGTGAATCACAAGAAATGAGCCTTATTCTGTCCTGTCATCAAGTGGTTACTATTCGAAGCAGAGTGACTGGCCATATGAAATTTCTAATGGAACTAAACGTAAATCACAAGTTATTAGGGAAATTTTATTTATTAATTGAAACTGTTCATCAATTGTAATCCTGTTGTGTTAGAAATATTTTTTCTTTTAAATCTGTGCATGGCACTAAATGTAATTAGTAATATATATATATATATATATATATATATATAGCTACATTGTCAGAAATTCCATGACTTTGAAAGGTTTGGAGAAATTTCACGACATTTAAGGCCACTGAAATTTTTACATTTCAAAACTAATTCAGATTCCTGGACCTGTGCAAGCCTTGTGAGTGCTCAGTTTAAATGAAAATGGATGAAGAATTTAATAACAAATTTCCATAGGATTAACAGCAAACAAGAGAAAACTCCAAGCTTATGATGAACTGCTCCAGCATATACTGCACATGTAATGGAAGACTTTAAGTATTAATACTGGAATGATAAATACCAAGACATCTCATTAGGCCTAATTTTATATTACATGCGACTGCATGCTGAGACAGTTTCTACTGGTCCCCAATGCTAAAACTAAGGGTGTGAAATATATCCACATCACTAATACAGATCAAAAGTGAGACTCCCCTATCAAAAAAACCCTACTTGTGGATTCAAATTTTAAAACAATACAAAATAGTACAACGTGTGGTTACCAGTTGGGTTACATCAATTACCTGCAGAGGGAGAGCATGATCAACAAAAACCTTATATTGTAAGATATCATACTTCTAAATTCCATTTTAACAAAGCAAAGTTGTCACTAAACAAATTGCGAGTTCTCTGTACAAGACAGTGAGAACCCAAAATACTCCAAAACGGACAATCCCATAATATACACTGCTTGTTAAAATATTTTAATTTTGTTTGCTTCTTTTATCTTTTAGCAAGAAAATTTAAATAAAGTACATCAAAAGGATATGATTCAATGACATTGTTTAATATATGCAATGTAGTGGGAATACATGGAATTTCTCTGGATGAGCAGTCCCTGATACATAATTTTGAAGAAATAAATTATGAATGACCAAACTACTCCAGTATATAACTGAAGTGCCAAGATTCAAGATGTATAGAATTAAATCTCATTTGAAACATTACAAAAAAGGAAATTAGACAAAGATGTTTAAACTATTTATTTGTTCTCAAGATTATAAACAAATGACAGTGACAAAACATGATAAGTATCAAATACAGCCTTTTTTAATACATACCAGGAACATAGATCACTACACTCTGAACTTCAATATGGTTAGGATAAAATTGAAGAAAACTGTCTTCATTCAAGATTTTAGACTAAAAATTACAGGACTTGAGAGATCATGAATTTCCCCATTATGTAGTGTCATCAAGCTTATCTAAAGTGCTTTAATTAGAACAATGTACTTATTTTCCTCACAGATTATCAAGGTGCAGTGCAACTTCCACAAACCAGCCACTGGCAGGACTTAAATTGTTGGCCATTTTGCAGTCAGTGCATCTGGGTTTGATTGGCACTAAATCATAGCATTATTGTCAGCCTGCAGAGAAGGCCAGGTTATAGAGCCATATTCAGATGGGCCAGGTTACTGAGCAAGCAGGGTTACAAATGGATGGAAATACTTGTCTGAATTTTATTTTTTAAATAGAAAGTATTTCAGACCTCTCCTTAATTTGTCTATTTAGTCATTCTTATAAATATAATAACTCTTACTAACTGTGGTGACATATGAAATGCAATCTTGATAAGCATAATGCTTTCTTAGCAGTGGCAATTATATGTAATTGGAAATATATTTGCACCGTTTTCTTTCTGAATTTTGTTTCAAATAAATTTAAATCTTGAACCTTAAAACAAGAGTAGCATGAAAGGCACATTATGTATCTGCCCTTTGTGTGATAGTCCTCTATGTAGACAACTGAAATTTCATCACAGAAACCTTGATCTTTATTCCATTTGACCCTGAAATCGATAGACTTCTTCCCTACATGAAGTACAAGCCATCCACAAAGTTGGGCTAAGGCATGTGATGTAGATCTTGTGCTGAGTGGAAAAGATTTTTGTATTCAGTGTTCTTGACCTTTGTACTCTACAATCAATATGGTTATTCCTTACACCAAGTGCAAGCTATCTATGAAGTAATTGTAGATGGTGGAGAACTCACATTATTGTGAGGAAACCATTTTTCTTCTTCTTTCTGTGCCCTCAACTATTGGCATTTCAGCTGTAAAAATGATAAGGATAGAGCAACCTACAAAGTTTGGGAACTAAATTTGAGATGGCTTTAGATGTGCAAAAAAAACCCCAACAAATTTGATAAGAGATGGTCAGATAGACGACATCAAACCATTTAACAAAAACTTTTCAACTGAAGCTTCTTATTTGCAATGTTATATTTTCAGAATTTCATATCTGCATTTTGGTGGTGCTGCTGGGGGCAGGGAATAAAACTAAATAAGTATACTTTGAACTTCTCCCAAAATTTGTTCTCATTACTTGATGCTTTTCTATGATATAAACAGAACTACCATTCAATTTCAAGGGAAATAGCTCTCACGTTTCCTGTTCCATTAGGATGCAAATCAAACTATGGAATGAAGGAAAAATGGACAAAATAGGGTGCAAGGTTTGTTTTTCTGCATGGCAGCAGGACAATCACTATAATGGAACATGAGCTCAAAATGAATCTGAAATGGTCACCTACAGTGTCAGGGCTGTTCCATTCAAAAATACATTGGGACCCAGGGAAGGCACTTTTCAAGTGATGTACTCGCGTCACCCATTCATGCAATTTAAAATTTTCTTATCATTTTAATATGAACTAAATTAAATGAGTTTCTTGGCATATTTTTTTTTATTTTTAAAAATTGCCTTCCTTATGTACCATGCATGTTTAAATGGAATAGCCCTAAGGTCAAGAAAAAGTAGCCACCAGAGAAAGAAAAGTTTATGTCATTTAGCAAAATATGATTTCAAATGGCCAGTGTGTGGATATGAATTATTCTGCATGCTCAACTTCAGCTATGTGCACTAATGAACTGTACAGTAGTATGAAGCTGTACATTTGAAGCATGTGCTATTATCCGTCTTCTCTGATGATGTAAATAAAACAGCACCTCAAAGTATGAAAGTGACAGATACAAATGACCAGTTAGTTGAGAACAGCTATAGTGTGAAATAATGTCTAAAATTAAATTATCAAATTCTACAATTCATTATTTTTTTAATAAAAAGATATTACAAAATGGGGTCAATATAAAATGAAAACAAGTTCAGAGCCCATAAATCATTAGCAAAAGTAGCAATCATGCACTTTCTCATCTTGTTCATCAGTCTTGGACAATCACGGATAATCTATTAAAGACCAGACCGTCGCATTTTGAGCATATTTTTCAACAAGTACTGTCACATGACTTAGTTTATGATTCAGAAGATACAGTGAAAGTAAGTATGGAAAGTAAGCAAACTGATTCCTCTGCAGAATCATGCATCTTGTGCCTGTCTCATGGTTTAAAGTAGCATACTGGTCAGTCCAAAACCTGTGGTCAAATATAACTTTTAGTCATGAACAAAGTTAATATTTAGAAGAAACTGATAAAGAATGCAATGAGAGTGATTAGGTTTGCAAAGTGCACATATTTCAGCAATCTTGTGAAGGGAGGCTATCATCTGCAACAGTTTTGGAAACCTGATCTCAACTGAGGGCAGTATCACCTAATACATTAACATCATTTATGAAAATTTGAGGCCAATTGTTTGCAAAAGAATTTTCAAATGGAGAGAGGATCTGGAGGACATGAACTGTCAAGCCCATGCTTCAAGGAAGACAAAACAGTGAAAATCTGACAAGTCACTGAATCCTTAACCTGGCCATCATAGACACCATGAATCAATATTTTTGAGAATGTCAGACTTTAATAAAAACTTGAAAAGATACCATATAAAATAAAATAAATGGATGATCTAATTCATTCTTTTGAAACATTTTAGCTTTCTGTCAATCTTAATCAACATGATTTGGTCTCCATATCAAAGCAATTTTTTTTGTATTTGATACATAAGCACCATTTTCTTAATTATTTTTGGTCAGCAGCTTGCCAAGAAACAGCAATGACATTATTTTTCCCCCTATGACATCAAGTGGCTACTCACTTTTGGACCAGTACAGTAGTTTGGGTAAACAGAAACATTAGTTTTGTATGTATCTATGCATGTATGTGTAGGACATGACATATATAAGCTGTCCAATATGGACACAGTCTTATGTGAGTGATCGATCTCAAGACTTCGTACTTAAAACTCAAATGGAACAGACATTCGAAGATCAACTTTTCACTCTAAATCAGGCAGATCTGGAAAGAAAAGAAACATTGTGTGGTGAGTTTATATATAAAACATGAAATATATACTAACTTTCCAGGATAGAATTATGTGAATCAACAGGGTTTGAAACTAATGCATGTCCGTTAATTCGAGAGTAAAACTTTTCCTCACGGACTAATAAACATGTTCCATTACAAGTCCGCCTGACTAATAAAAAATGAATGCATGCAATTATTTTAAAGTTTGCTTTCCTGGTATTTTTTTAATGTATTTCATAACAGAAATGTGGGCAAATAACTTGCTATTTTTAAACAAAGAAAGCAAAGTTAGTTAAACAAAGAAAGCAAAGAGAACATTATGGTAATTTGTTCATGGTGTGGAAATTCTGGCCAAAAGAAATAAGACTGACGATAATGAGGACAAAAGGGAACGCGACAAACAGTATGATAAAGTAGGAACTGAACATTCCTAGAGAAGTGCAAATGAGGTTGTCCCTGGCTTCACTTTAACCCAAAATAAATACCATGTTTTGCAGCATCTGCAGAGAGCATTCAATAACGGAGGATGAATAAAAAAGGCTCATTTGTAGTGGGATGTTCCAATTTATGGACTAATGGATTTTGCTGCAGACTAGTATGTCTTTTGTCCTGTTAGTCCACTTGACTAGTTAATAAAAAAGTTAGTTTCGAACCCTGATCAAGAATATGCTGTAAATAATTTGTTTGCATGTAATTCATTACATTTTTTCAGAATCAGTCAATCCAGCATGATGGTACCATAAAACATCTGATTTAATACAATTACTCTGAGATTACACATTTTTTATAATTAATTTGCCTTGTATGTATGTATGTATGTAGGTGTGTGTGTGTGTATATATATATATACACACACACACACACACAAAAACGTATATTAATGCACAAAATCTATATTTAGCCTATACTGACCACGTTATGATCTTGACAATTACTTCCTGTTGTAATCATCGAAGAAAAGAAACTCAACCACTGTGTGAAACCCCAAACTCTATCACAACATTGTTGACCTGTAAATGTCGGCTTTAATGATATAATATTAACCTAAGCGGTACATGTACTTTAGCCAACACTTATTTCAGGAACGAAAACCTGACATTGGGAAACAGACATCGGTAAAGATAATCAGATTACTTACTATACCGTTTTAATTAAATACTTGTTCTGGACACATAATAAAATAAATTATGGTCAATTAAGATGGGTACATTTTATCTTGTTTTTGCTCTAATATGCTCGCTGGTTGCGTTAGTGGGGTGGTCTTTCTTGACGTGTCTTTTGAATACAGACTTGTTGGTGCTAAGGGAGTCTAGCCATAAAAAGTGGGTGGCTGCGGGTTTGGGGTGCCATTCAAGAGGGGGAGCACTGTATGTAGGAAAAGGATGATATTCCAAATGTCTAAATTGGACAAATTTATCAGACTGGGAATATATAGCTTTTTATAATTCAGGACCTGCAATTACTATCTGGAGATGGGAATAGTGTCCTGGGTCTGGGGACTAGAACCAAATAAAAACGATAATGAAAATAGTTGCTATTACAAGACATATTACAAAGAAATTCAGCCAAAAAAGATATGCGGATATAACGGAATTAAAATGTAATCTCTTATTTCCAAAATTAAAATACAAGCAATCAAATCATGTCATTCCACCATCAACCCTTAGTGATAAGTGAACATCACTCACTTCTACAGGTAATACATTTTGTTAGGTTTAACAAGTTTCTGAGATGTGTTCAGATATGGTAAAATGTTTAATGTTTTTATATTTGTTCTTTGAAATACCTTTAAAAACAAAATTAAATCATGGATAACTGTAAATTGCATACGTATTTAAGAAGGATAGGTGGAAGAATGCAAAGGATAATAAATCTTGACAGATTGACAAAAGAGATAGTCTGCATACATAAAAAACACAACCTACCTTCATCATCACTATCATCCAAATTCTCAGCCTGTTAAAGACAAAAAAAAAGAGATCATGTATGTATCTAAGGGGTTTAATGCCAAATATGTGTAGGTTACAAAACGAAGATAAAATTCTTGGAAGGTAAATTTTTTAAACATAGAAATTTGCACTCTATTAAAACATCAAATAACTTCTCAGTTGGAACATCAACAAAAGATGCATCTTGGGATTACATGGTTGCCTCGGTTAGTTTCTTCTTAAGGTGGACATGTAGGTAAATGCAAAATGCCAATTCAGCATCTCTGAATCTGACAGTCAAATGTCACACTGTATGGAAAACTATGTCAAATTATGAGCATGCCAATGAACAGAATATTTTTCAACTTCAAAGCTCATGTTTATCAGCAAATGTATTACATTTAAAGTGAAATCCTGCTTGAACATGTATTCTTATAACAAAATCACAATTTTTTTAAAGAATTAGTTACAGTTTAATACTTTGCCAATAAATAGGTTGTATTGTAGAAGAAACAAAATGTCTTATTACTTCTTCATTATTTATATAAATAAAAATGTTAACAGTTTCAATTTGTGACTGCCTGATCTTTAAAAGGTTGATCATTGATAATATGTATATCACTGAACCATCAACAATAAAGCCATTAAATGTTTTTGTTTTCAATGCAACCTGGTTATAATCACTGCCAAGTAAACAATAGCCATCAAGTGTTTGCTCAGTCAACCGGAATACACAACCAAGCACCAAATAAGGTGTTGGTTGAAAACCTTTTATACCAAAATGTATAAATCAATTAAGTTAACTCCCTTATCAAGTTATTGCTATCTTGAATGTCAGTTTCACAACTTAAGGTTGCTGAAATTATCAACCAATTTCTAATAATAATAAAAAAAATGAAAGCTGATATTATGTGCATATGGCTTAGCCATGTTGTCAATTGTCATGCAATCATCCTGTCACCAAATTATTATTGTCCTTCCTGATGTAGTCAAGGAATTACAGTATTCATATTCATAAGGAATCGCACTATTAAAAAATTTATACGGACATAACCCTATGACTTCCAACACATAAACCATAATTGTTCAATAAATTCCTGGTTTATTTTTTTATACTGAATTCATGACATTTCTGGATCTATGCTGAAACTTGAACTGGATGCATCTTAGCAAACCTTTTCAGTGGAATTATGAATCCAATGTTATGGACACACTGTGAACGTTTTGAAAGTAAAACTATTCATACTGTACATACATGTACCAGTGTGTGGTTCTCAGCTAAAAATAAAAAATTAAATCAGTGTTTTCATTATTTCTCATTCAAAATATGTATCCACTTTTTCAAAGAAAGTCATACAGAGTGTGTGCCTTATTACAAGTAAACAAGTCTATTTTTCAACCCAAAGTTGATTTGGAAAAAAGCACAGCAGATACTAGTGACTCAGGCAAAGAAAGTAAATTCAAGAATTTTGAATTATCAAAAAACGATGTCATGCCGCAGACATGTAGCATTCTGTCCCACCTAGTCAATAAATCCTGGCACCTGGCTGACAGTCCTAACACTAACCTTTTAATGCTGAGCGCCAAACAAGGCTCACTTCAGTTTGGGTCTGTTTGGCTAAAGCAAGATGTTAAAGAAACAATTTTTCTTGCTATTATTGGAATTATGGATTTGATGTTCCAAAACAAGCAGTTATATTAATAATTTACACAAATGTGTGTATTGTGGCATGTAGAAAAACAGAATTAGAACCAGAAAAATACCTCAAGTGGATTATGATATTTTTCTTAGGAAGTTAATTGCTCAATTTTGGTGCTCAGCATATATGCTAAGAATAGAGACAGGTAGGCAGGCTTGAGAGAAATAATAGGAATTGTGAATTATGCTGGAAAAATAATGTCATTTGGAAGATGAATTACATTCTGATTGTGTTCGTACAGCTTAGAAAGAAATACTTTAATGAAGTTTATTATCTCTATACAAAACTTTGTATCCCTAACGAGTAATTAGTAATATATTAATTATAAGAAAACTTGCGAACTATATCAATTTGGATTTTTGTCTCTGACAATCTTTGACAACTGAAACAAATGGTGAATAATATACTTAGGGGTGGTAACTATCTTTATAATCTAATGCACCCACTATATGATATTATGTATGTATACTCAAGAACATCATTAACTTCCTACTACCATGGCACACATAATATTTACTTGTCTTGTATTTTGTAATATGGGCCAGTGGTAAAAAGTATTTTACTACAGTCCTACCCATTTATATCGACATCGCTTATCTCGACAAGCCACCTATGTCGACAAAAAAGCAAAGTCCCGGTCCCATGGTCTACTATTACTATCAAATTGTCATGCCTATGTCGATGTAGAGATAAAAGAAAAACGTATATGTCGACAAAAGCCCTTGGTCCCAGCTTGAACAAATCCTTTGTTTTCAAAACGTTTATGTCGACAAGCTGCCAATTAAGACCAATACTTTGTTCAACAATTAGTTGATCTTGCCGCCAGGCTTTAATGTCGTGGTCGGATAAAAAAAAAAAAAAAAAACCATAGCAGCACATTTTCTCACCACTCTGCAGCTAGTTAAGTCTTTGATCTTGCCGCCTAGCTTGTGGGTCATGTTCTTCAAATGTACTCTTACAATGACAGCATGTACATCCGTGGGTCTTTCAGCCACTGAATTTTCTGATTGTAAATATATCAGCACAGCGAAAGGATCAATTGATGAACACAATTTCCCAATCAACAGGTGGTTGAAGCAGGACTAGCAAGCCCTTAAATTTGCCATCCAGGAAATTGATGCGTACAGAGGACTCCTGTATACGTGAAAGTTTCTTTTTTTTAACTTTATTTACATTTATGATGGCTACCAACAGAAGGGTAAAACGCAAATTAAATTTACAGTCTTTGGAAACTTAATATCTGGCTGTCAATGAAGTTAAAGGATGAACATCTCGCAAAGAGGTCTGTGAAATTTTTTCATTTAAAAATAACACGTCCAGGAAGGATGAAAGCTGCAGAGTCTATAAGGAAAGACTAAGTTGAATGTAACTGCGCTTCCCAAAGGAAGTAGCAAGACTGCTACATTTGAAGACGTGGAGGAAGCATCTAAAAGGTTCAATGAAGCATTATCGAAAAAGCTTAGTGTGGAGCACTTCGCTGCAACAAGTGATTGGTGCATTCGCTTTAATGTTCGTCATAACATCGGATACAAAAGTATTTGTGGAGAATACATGTACTGTTGACAGTTTTTCATTTCCCTGTGAATTGCCCCATCTCCTTGGTAGCCTCAATAAGATGGGAACAGACTGACCAAACTCGAGGCCAATTTAAGTACATGTACATGAAGCATGTAATTGACAACTGCCCACATTGAATATCGTAATGTTCATATCAGGATGTGATCAATGCAATATTTTTATTTGGATTTTATTACACAAAGGTAACCAAAATGTAATTTGTCAATATACAAGTGTATTTCACACTGATTCTGTCTTCATGTACTCAAAATTTCCAATTTTTTTTTCTCAAAGTGTAAATGCTATTCACTGACGACGGGTCACCCTTTGCTGACAAATTTAAAATTTATCTTTTTTTCAGCCCCCCCCCCCCCCAACACTTATATTGACAATATTTCCTCGGGCCTGAGGATGTCGAGATAAATGGGTAGGACTGTATTTGAATCCACTCTTTTACCACAATTGATAAGGATTGTGTGGGTTTAACTAAAGATGCCGCCCGTTAATAATAAACATAGTAATAAAATGAGTAAACAGGTACTTGTTTTGAATAACAATTGCAGTTAGAGGTTTTTGTCATGTGCGTATCATATCGGCTCGTTTAGCTGCTTACAATTTACTAGTCATGCAAGTACTATATAATAATACAAGAGAGGACACTTCTTTATCACACGAATTATTTAAGAATAAACATCGATATTTAAAGCTAGGACATTCTAACTTCATGCACGTCCATGGTTCGTGCATAATTTTGCTCGCGACTTAAAATGCGCTTGTTTTGATATCCTGATGACATTAACAATGTTAGTACCTTTCAGTGACATCGACAGTAAGTACTGGTTAAAAAATATTTGACAAAATAAAATTCAAATATGTAGCACAATTCAAATAAAAGAGGCCATTTCTGACTCGTGGCCTTGGAACAAGTAATAGCTGTTCAAGTCAGGGCCACTGTTCACATGTTTGTTTACTGGACTATTTTTTTTTAGTAGTGGGAAAAACAAGGCAGATATTTTTGTCATGGAAAAGGCAATGCACAAACCTGATTACCATAACATGCACTTATTTTTTCATGTTAAAAAAAATGATTGATATGGACAACTATACAGAATGAAATTGTTCACTGAAATATTTAAATATAAGTGAAATCTTTGTTATTTAATAACACTGAAAAAATCTATTAAAAATTGACACCATGTGTAAAAATATCAATTTCTGCATTAATCTGACTTGAAACAGTTCCAAGAAAACAGATTTCTACAATGTGAATAGATTCGTTCTATTTATGCAACGTACCAGTCTAAATTGAAAATAAATAGTGAAAGATATCATAAAAAACAGACTGTACTGATGTGACTGCTGGATGTTACACGACTGAAAAACGTTAGAGAGGGATTTTGTTAAACATAAAAACCAGTTGCACCTGACCGGCATTTAAGGATGAACCATGGCAGGTTGAGAATACAATCATCATTTGTGGACTATTTGTGACTATTATGCATAATCTATCCATATCTTTTATGTTTATGCTCTTGTATTAACTACTAATCCTCATGGAATTTGCCGATTTGTGAGGAAAAAAAAAAATGGATCTGCAGATCCATAAAAGTAGCAAAATAAATGAACGTTTATTACACTAAATATGTATGTTTTTCATACAGTTTTCTGTAAGTATGGCATGTAATATATAGATCACTCCTTTTCATGCTCAGATTGTGGTTTTTGTCACTTATATTAATAACAATTACGCTTATACCTCTCTTGGGGGCTGGCATGTCTGAACATACAACAAAGCAGATCAGGTTCACATTTAATATGATTTCCATTTGAGCAGGACCCAATTGTTATGACTGATGGGTATTCGGAATAAATTTCTGAACATTTTGACATCTTTTGGCTTAATGCCATTTTTCTGCCAGCTAGTATATTGTGGTGGAAGAAAAAAAAATGGTAAACCTGGGAAGAACCATTAACCCATGGGAAGCTAGTGGCAAGTTTTGTCATATATAGATATACTGACAGGTTTTAAGTGGAGAGCTCCCTTCCTGTCTTTCAAACCAGCATGTACATTAAACTCTTGTTCAACATAATTTTCTAGTTTAATATCACTGGTATCTTCATTAACACTTTCCCAACTCAAATAATCTGCTATAGCTCATCAATTGTATTTAAAGATAATTGTTCATTATAATCAGCCAGTATTGGCCAAATGAAATCATCTGAAGATGAACCATGTTGGGAATCAGTCATTTTGGTGTTCTAAGTGGCATGTATTTTAAACACACATTTGTAAAATTTCCTTGTTGACAAAATGCTTGTTCCAGGGCACAATGTGCCAATTAAATTTATTTAAAGAACCATTCATTCATGAAAAGCCAATGAATCCAGTAAACAGTTGCCTATCTAAGGGACTGATTTCACAAGTGCTATGATGCCTCTACTGGCAGCATGACTTACGTAGCAACAAGCATTTTAAGGGTTAACAGTGCAATCAAAATTTTTTGTGAGTAGTACACTTTAATATTGGTGACTGTGAAACTAATTTGCACATGCATCATTGTTCTGTAAGTGCATCAATTTCATGCCATTCCACGTTTGTGCATCCTTTCATATCTGCATACGTATGCTTGCTAAGCTAAAACTTGAACTGATGTGTTCATAGGTGATCAGCAAGGGCAAGTGGCTTAGACCAATCTGCCACTCAGGGCCTCCATTTTGTAAGGTCCAAGAAATAAGCAGCAATCATTTTCTTTAGTCAACAGACTTGGTGCATTGTTGCATGATATTCTATATAGCACAATAGCTTTGTGGACCACAGCCATAGAGTTGTAGTGATGTTTCTGTTTTATCCATTTTTATGATAAACACAAACACAAGAGAACCTTGCTTGCTCTGTTTATGTGCCCCACCACCTCAATTCGTATAAAATTTTTGAGGTCCTAGGATGAAGAGGTCTTTAAACTAGAACAATGCATGTCATTTGGGCGATATCAAGTATTCAAGATAGTTTGGAGAATTAGGGGAGTTATTATTCATAATAACCATTCATTATTTATTAGAACTGGATAAAATATATTTTCTGTAATTTTCAGTGATATCCATTTATAATTTGGGTATTGGTACAATAATGCCATCAAATCAGAACATCACATGACATGTTCATACATGAAACATATCAAGGAACCTTTTAAAAAGAAGCAATTACTGTGATGTAATTTTGAAAAGAAGTTTCTAAGTATCATTAGAAGAAAAACATTAAAAGTCTTTTATATACAAATATTGTAATATAGACTTTTATGTGTACAAGCTTTGTTTACCATTGGGAAAAAAATGTGCTAATTGACTCCATCACAAGAGATAACTGAACAAAAGCTTTGATGGTCTTGTATCATCATCTAATCATCAGATTGGGCTGTGATGCAGTATATTAAAGGTGCAAATTTAGTAAAAATTTCCTAAAATATCAAGCCCGGAGGACTAGATTAAAATATAACAGGTCCTTTACATTAGAATTGTGTATAAATCTAATGGAGTATTTCTTTTAAAACTAAAAACACACTTATTATACCAGACAGAATATTAATCATCAAAGTGTTAATTTTTGTAATATGTCAGATTAGTGACAACTACTGATTCAGGCAGTGTTTGATTATATGATTTTGTTTGTGTGAATGATCTCAGTGATAAAGTAGTTTTGAAATGTACGCAGAAAACATTTGGTACTTGAAGTGAAAATAAAACGGAGACAATATAGCTCAGTTGGTAGAGCATCTGCATCATAATTCATGGGCTGTCATTTAGAGACCCACCCAGACTAGCCTAGGCTGGCTGCCTCCACATCTTCTTGGGAAAATGTACTTGGTTCCCATTTCCTCATCATCATTTAACCAATGTGTTAAACAAAAACAAAACATAATCAAAACAAAAGCATAGCTTATATTGATCAAGAATGATATCATAAAACATGGTCTGTGCTTAAGACAGGATCAATACACTAAGAACTTTTGACTAAATGCTAAATTGCTTTGTCAAATTGCTTTATTTGCTAAATTGCTTTAAATGCTTTAAAGTCAAACGTTCAGCATAGAATTTGCAAATATTTTGCTGATCTATATGTCTCATAATTTTTTTAAATCATTTATGGAAAATATAATTTTTCTTTTGAATTTTCCAAACAGTTCAATTATTCAGCTTCATCAACACAGTATTTATTTGTGGGAATGATACTTTTGATCATGGTGTTAAACAAATGTCTCAAGGAATATCATCAATCCTTTACTGAGTCACTTGCTTTGCATTTCAACACCCAATACTCACTGCATTCTCTGCTCCATCCATTCCTCCCATGCTATTCATCATCTACAAATTTAAAGAGAAAACACAACAATTCGTTAGTCACTGAATTAACTGCAAGAAGAATACAAGCTATTGTAAAGAGCCTAATGGGACAAAAATATGTCTCAACCTGATGTAAGTGACCCCATATCCAATATCATCCAAATCTGAGCTAATGACTTTAAGTGATTTGTCCAGCTTTCCCCAAAAAAAGCTGGGCAACTGAGTTATATTCACAAGTCATGACTTCATTTATACCCCTATTAAAACAATAATTTTAACTTGAGGGCTTTGTTTTTACCACCTTTTAAGATGAATCTCAGCTGCATGACAATTGTATAACACTCGTACACAGGCCACTTACAGAAGCCTTTCTATATCAAGCATTATCAATTCATATGAACCATTTTTCACCTTCATAGTAGAAATAAGCAATATGTATATTTAAGCTCCGGTTATTTCCCTATATGCTGAGTGAATAGCCCCCTTACTCCCAGATGAGAAAGTCTGTTTTGATATATCATCAGGTCCTTTTGGAAGTAGAAAGAGGTGAATGAAAACCAAGGGATGGTGACCATTTCTTCTAAACTAGCTAATTGTTCTGTGATTGTTAGGTGTCTCAGGATATGGCAAACATTTGGATTGTTTTATGACAACACTTCAAAAAAGTCCCACACTATGGCACAAAGGTCTGGGGACATGGGTTCTCCTTGTTGTTGGAGATAAATCACCAATGTGAGATAGGGTTACTCCTTATTGTTTGAGGCAAGTCACCACTGTATAAATTTTGGTAGAATGAGAAATTGCAAATAATCCTGCCATCAGTGAAAGGCTTTCACAATGGCCATTCTCTCCAGAATTATTGATATGAAGATGTCATTCATAGGGAGACCATTCATCAGTGGCTTTCCAAAAGAAAGGACTGCAGAAGGTGGGCTCACCAGCCTTCCATACTTGCAATGATACAGACTTCAATTTTGAGTGGTTGGACTTGTACATGTATACCTGCCATGAGTCAAATTAAGTTGCTCCCAATCCTGCAAATGATGTAAGGATGGTAACTTCATTCGTGCAGAGGAGGTACCATGCATTTCCACACCCAATTCTGCGGGAGACGAAATAAGTGTATGATTTGGATTTTTAATGTAGCTTTAATAATTTTTCAGTCATATTGCAATGATGTCTGCAGGGTGGCATTTAAAGTGATGCCTAGCACTGCAGTATCATGCTGCAGATATGTAGTCTGATAGACCACCCATTCACATTATCCTGACACCAGGCTGACCAGCCCTAACACTAACCTCTTAAAGCAAGCAGTGTCTAGCGAGGCAGCTCTCAGTACCATTTTTGCAAGTCTTTGATAGGACTTTACTGCGATTTGAACCCAAGACTTCTAGCATCCAAGGTAGACACTCTAACCACTAGGTCACTGGAGTGGTCAGAGAAAAAATTTGTTGCCTGTGTATTAAACTCCATACTTATGGAGTGTGTGTGTGTTATTCCCAAAGTGGCAATCACTGTCATCTGCTGTAGTTTCCAAATGAAAGACTGGTGGCCCAGTGGTGGGTAGGGGTAAGTGGTGGGTAGGGGTAAGGATAGAACAGGTGACAAACTGATGCTGAAGCATACATGCCAACCCCTTATGAGGAAAAGGTGTAATCCAAGCGATCAAAAAGCGGAATCCAGGCAGAAAAAGTGGAATCCACATATAACATGCTAAAATTTTAATAAACAACGATTTTCTTGCCCCTCTCGTCTTTTAACATCCTTTACTTTTTCATGTTTTCATATGTAGCACTTTTAGCTTTACACACACATTGACCAGAATCCATCAAAGACGATTAGCGAAAAATATTAATTTTGTTCCCACACAGCCTGAAAATTCAAATTTTTCGGTGCATTGTTTTAATTTATCTGTGAAATTTTTGCTCTTATATATACATCGATTAAAATAAAATATACTTTTAAGTGCCAAATACCTTTAGACTGATTCTGCATTAAAAATGAATTAGACCAAAGAATCTATGCGTACAGATTAAATTAAAAAACCAGCCTGTTCTCTCCTCACTAAGCCATACAGATGCCATAAATAGAATTCGAGATCAAAAATTTGAAATTAGAACAAGGTTAGCTATAAATAGAACATGATGCTGTTAGGAAAGTACACGCAAGCATACTCTTACTGTAGTTACGTAAAAGCAGTCTTTTCTAAAATACGGTCTGTGGAATTAATGGAATGTTAATAAAAACAAGAAAACAAATTATTGCTATTTTGGAAAGGTGGATATACAGAAAAAGTGTACATATATGTTTACGCATAACGCGTAATTTAGTGAAAAAAAGCGTAATGGTTAGCATGTATGCTGAAGGCATGTCAGAACATCTGTAAATCTCCTAGACTGTGGAAGTAATTGAATTCCATCATAAAATCAACCAATGTTGGAGCTCTGGTCCAGGTTGTAGATGGAATTGGAGAGGAAAAACTTTGGGGATGGAAAATATCCTCAACAGAGGTTTGGGAGGGCTGAATCTTGCTGTGCCATCAGATTGTGAAAAAAAGATGACAGTAATGGTAAACAAGCAACATCATCTTGGTTGTACAAGGTGAGACTTTGATCCCCTGTAATTCCGAAGACTTGGAGATATTAGGTATGTCACTCAGTAAACTCGCAGCCCTGAATTAGAAACTACATCTAGACAGTCGTCGAGTAAAGAGTGACTACTCATGTCAAAATGTTGAACAACTGCGACGTAACATCTGTTGATGTGTGCAGAACTATTCACAACTTCATGCCAAATGAGTCTCAAAATGATATCAGACATAATTGTGACCGTAAAAAAAAAAAAAAATGAAACTGTGAAAGGGTGGTTTGGGGGTACTCCCTCAATGGGGTCATGAGGAGCAGCGCCCCTGATCATGGGGACCCCTGACTAAAAATGCATTTTACATGCATGAAAATATGATCCTGGTGCAAATTGTAACCATATTATGTAACAAAATAGTCATTTGAAAAACTAACAAACTTGTCAAAAATTTTAATAATTTTACAATTTTTATTGTCACATGAATTTGTTCTCCAATACTATTGGTACTTGAGTTATTTCATGTGCATGTCAGTGTTCATAGCGTGATTAAGTCAATTATTAGGCATTTTTTTGCTGCCAACATATTACACCTCTCTTTTCATAACAAATATGTAAAAAAAGAAACAACACCCAAATACATCATTTATATACAAATAATCCCATATATTATCTTGGTCTTTTTGTCCACGGAACACAACCTTTTAATATGCCAGTTGAGCTCTTTTTGCGGCTTTAAGAAAGATTTCTTAAGTCTTCCTTTTTGTCACCAATGATTTTGCTGGCTCAATGTACAATCGTGTCTTTTCCTTCTCAACGAGATCCTTTTTCCTTTCAAGCTCCAGCTTGTATTGGTGACATACTGTGCACATATTCTGACAGCTTCATTTGTAGGTGCGGTTCCAGACTCTTTCAACCACGTCTTCTGTAATGTATATATTTCTGAGGGCAAAAAAAGGCATCCTTGAGTGTTCAGTTTTCCTATAAACTGACCAACTAAATTTCTGTTGACTATTCATTCCAGCCATTCCCTTCCGTTTTTTTAAAAAAAAGCCTTATCTAAACTTTTCATGTCATCGTCTCTCTCAACAACAAGAAACGCCATTTTTTGCAATCATGCTTCTTTCCATTGCCATCAGTTTTCTTTACACAAAGATTCATTGCATGAATTTAAACTTTTGACCAATCAGAATACTCTTTACGAGAGTCGTGGGCTAATTAATATATGGAGCGAATATGTTACAAGGGTTGTTGTGGAATGGGACAGAACGGTTAAAAAAAAAACCAACAGATTGGACATTACTTTAAAAAAACAGACTATATCAAGAAAAATCGGATTCAAGTCAGGAGAAAAGCGGAATTCCGTTTTAAAATGGAGAAAAATCATGTCTGTGGTATGAAGGTCAGACTGGTCCCAGCATGCTAGTCTCTAGCACTTGTATCACTCCCAATATGTGTGTAATTCCATTATAAATGAGTACATATCAGTGAGTTCCAAGGTATTCATAGCATCCAGGTACCAACATCAAAGTTTTTACTTTTACGGGCAGTCAGTGGACGTTTTCCGTACAGATAATTGCCTCAATTTTTATCTTGTTGCACTTAATTTATAAGTATCTATAACTGTTCTTCGATTCACTTTATGTGAAGGTTTCATGTGTAATATAGACACAAGTGTACATTTCTGTATTGCTTCCACTATGGTCAGACAAGTACAGGTAAGATTTCTATACAGGGTTTACTCAGTATGTCCTGCTCATTCACATTTCTTTAGGTGACACTCGAGTCATGTTTATCTGCATAACCATTACATCATATTTAAGAGCACTAAGGAACTTGCATGGGTAACCTATGTGCCTTTTTTCCCATCAACTATTGCTTTCATAATGGATATTGTAACACCTATTGTGTACACCTATATCATGTTGCTGCAATTCCCATTTTTGTCAAGTTTTGTGTGGGTCTGTGTTTTATACATCGTCTATAATATGTGTGTTTGTGTGTGTGTGTACTTTTATGTTTACAATATGTTTTTACTTTATATCTATATTTTAATTTAGAGGTATGGACTTTGAAGTCTGAAATAAAGAATTCTTATGTTATCTGTTCAGTTCCATCATATTTAAAGAGCACTCAAGTCTCTTGCATTGGTACCTATGCAACTTCACATGTTAGCTTTGGGCTACAGTATTTTTTATATGTGCACATCTTTATACTCTTAAGAAACTCCTTATATATGTATAATTCTGTCTTTTTGTAAATACAGGTGAGATTCATTTATCACTGTATCCTTAGCCTTGGAATGCCATTCTTTAATGAATCTGCCTGTACGGCCCGTCCTTGACCATACAGGTAGTATTTTATTTGAGATCGTCTGCTATCAATTTTGTCCAGGTCATTATCATTTGAAATAACTCTACATCCACACAGTATTTAAACACCACATGTGCACGTTTTATAACTTCTCTCCAGTGCAGGTGGAATTGTCATTATATTTAACCAGTATGCTTCATTGTTATTTTAGACAAGAAAGCAACAGTGCTAACAGATAAGTAAAGTCCCTCTCATTCAACAGACATTCAGACCGGTTACATGGATTAAGCATTCAATAACCCATCCCAACTGTGATCCGAACAATATCCTTCTCACATTGATGGTTTATTTATGTTGTGACCAGGCTAGGTAACACGAATGAGTTTATCAAAATTTTACTCAGATTTCTAACACCGTAGTTTAAAAAAAACCATTGTGTTTCTACAAGGTACAGTAGAGAAGCACTGTACAGATTTCAGCATACACTGTCTTCTATCTTGGACTTTCCAACAGGACTCAAACTTGAATCTATGTGAACATTTCATTACTAGAACTTTTATAATTTAATTTATTGATTATTCTTGGATTCGATTCATAAAACTAAGTTCTTTTTCCATTTTTACAATCTTTTTCCAGGGAAATAAATTTGTTAAATTTTAGTAAGCTTGTTGTTTTCACTTTTTTGTGTTACTGTTTATTAGAGCTTAACATGTAACAATACATACATACACACACATACATTTACTCTAAGTAAAAGTATCTTACATCTTCAAAGTTCATGTCTTTGTCATCATCATCCGAGTCATCTTCATCTTTCCATTTGTTGAAGTCTGTTTTTAACCAATGTGCCTGCAAGTATACAAAAAGAGAAAAGTTTAATAAAACCATTGTCATAGATGATACTGTACTTATACCCTCTGCATCCCATACTACTTTAGCCGATATTGATCATATACCTTATTGACCCCACCACACCATAGCTGATGCAGCCTTTACACCTTGATCCCACTATTCCACATACGATCTTTAAAGCTGATCTTGCCTGTTCACCCTACTGACTCAACTACACCATAGCTCATCTTGCTTGTACACATTCTTGACTCTACTACACCACAGCTGATTAAGCCTATACAAATTCTTTACCCCACTAAACTAAAGCTGATATCCCTTATCCCTTGACCCACAAACACCCTGGCTGATCTTGTTTGTACACCCTCTTAACCCCACCACTCCTTAGCCAATACACCTTAACCAAACTACACTTCAGCTGATATTACCCATGCATATTTCAGACCACACTACACCTTAACTGATAGTGCTTGTATACCTTCTTGAACCCAGTACACTTTCACTGATACAATAAAACCTATCATGAGCAAAGAACCAGTTTCCAAGATAAAAATTCAAGCCTGTTGAATAAGGAAAAATACCCACAATCAATATATATGTATTGCAGTCTTGATTCATAGTTCAGGAAAAATTATGCATGCATTCAACTTTAAATAATTTTATATAGTGATTTTGATGCACATCAATCATAAAATATTCACAGTTATATTTGAAGGTCACAAGTATGTCATGTACATTGTAATCAAAATATTCAAGATAAGATCAGCTGTATTTGCAACTGTTGCAGTATTGATCAGACTTTGGGTAAAATGGTATACACAGAGTTGCCAACCCTCCAGGCTTGCAATTTGTGAAAATGGTGATAAAAATTCATGAATTTTGACATGAATTCATGAAGTGATCATAGAGTCCGTGAATATTTGTTGGAACAAATGGATGCACGGCAAATGTTTGGCATATTCCAAACTAAACGTCACTTTTTGTACAATATATTTCTTTTTACTATTCAGAGTTTCCTCTGACCCTTGCCACACCATGTTTTATATTTGGACATGTTGGGGTGTAGGGCCAGAGTCCATTCCCTATCGAAAAGTTGGAATTCGCCGACACCATTTTGGCATGGGGTAACCTCGTACTAACTGGCCCTGCAAACTCCAACGATCTTTCATAGAGATATACCTGCTTGAAATCGATAAGAATATGATTTATTTTCTCAAAAATCTTGAGTATAGCATTTGGCTTGTTGAAAATATGTTGTTGCTGAAATCTGAACTGGATCTGGCTATTTTTTTCCGAGTCATATGACTATAAATCTCGCAACCTACATGTCAATGAGGTCATATTATCACATGATATGGACAAAAAAAACAAATTTCCAAAGATAAAATGGGGTAACAAGGGTCAGAGGAAATTCGGACTATATTTTTCCTTACCGGTGTACACATTTTGAAAATAAGTTGTCAACAGGTAATTCAAATCAAGCATTGGCGGCGCATGCGTGGAACAGAATTCTGGCTAAGCCCCAGTTTCTCCAAAAAGCATTTATAAAACTATTCTTATATTTATAGATTAAAATGCTTGCTACCAGGCCAACAGTACCAATCAGCTATAGTTCACTAATACTGTGACCAGTTGTACCGGACCGTTTCGGCAAATGCTGAAATCATAACTAGCTCTTAACGGGAAATCAGCTATTGTATTATATATTATAAAAAATGGAGAATTCGTGAATTGTTTGCATGTGGTGTGAATTCGTGAATAGCAAGTATAACAAGTGCATTTAATGCATATCATGTCTTCTGTATATTATAGTATAACACTTAAAACTGAAATCAAGGTCTTATGTTTTCTAATAACAATATTCTATCTACACACTAAGTATTAAAGAATCAAACCATAGACTGCTAATAGGGTCACTCCTCTGGCCAATCTTAAAAAAACAGTACCATGTACTTCCTGCGTGTCACATGTTCAATTCTGATTGGTTACAAATCCATACTAAGAATGATCAGAAGAGCACATATTTTCCTTTCATGGATGACAAAAAATAATTTTTTAAGGAAAAGTCCAAAGCTCAAAATGAATTAGGGAAAGTATATATACAGTTTCTATTACAGTCAGCTCTTATCTGGAACATATATACATCTGCATTCAGACTGACTGTAATTGTGACTGCATTATTCTGCAAATATGATCACTATTTCCTAAACAGCCTCCTGTCCTTCCTCATCCTCCACTCTACCAATGCCTTGTTAAAGCTGAAGTCTCTCAGAGGAGGTCCTTCAATTGAAATCATAATGAGTCTGTTGAGAACCCTTTCTTCTAGACGGCTTCTTCCTGCAGTTTTTTTTAAAGAGGAATCTCTTTTTTTCCAAGAACTGGACAACTTCATTGAAAAGAACTTCAGCAGTGTGTGATTGACCTTCCAATGACACATTACCAAGAAAATGAGTTGTAGAAACTAAGGATGTTAATATCGTTTTTTTTCCAAAACCGGTCATCGTTTGTAGAAATCCGATTTTAAACCGATTATCGGTTTTTGTCCTACATTGAAATTACAAGAAATATATTCTTATAATGCAAGTTAGTGAATGCCTCTTGCGAATAAAAGATATTCATTACATACCATAACGTTTAGACGCGCATCGTCTGACGGCATGGAGGACGATATTGTGGCTCCACCAAAGCCATCAAATCACGGAAGGAATTGGATTAAACAATCGAAATTGGAAACATGTTTTCAGCGACAAACTTAGCTACAGCAGCAGTAACGTTTTCTTGATGACTATCAGGACAGTATCTTTTTGTTCCAATAAATGTTGTTAATCGCGGCTGAACATTTGAAGGAGCTGCAATTACGGGATGTTTGCTACGCAGATGTGCATGCAATCCAGTAGTAGTACCACAGCTCCGACTTATTTGTTGTGAACATAGTTTACAACGAGCCATGCTTGATGAAATTTTTTCAAAGTTTTCCCATACATCAGAAATATTTATATGACCAGCCATATCTGTAAACTCGAAAAGACGACCAGCAGAGACCAGTCCTCAACAACAGAGACTGTAGCTATTAACAGCCTATTGTTGTCAATTTCGGACATCAAAGAACTTAGCGACCGGTCGGTCGACTAACTATTGACATCCTTCAACAATAAATGTATTCATTTACAAACACGTTGCATGGAGCACTCACAAATTTTAAACAAACACACCTTCTTATCTGCTGGCCATATTGTATTAAAATGTAAACACTAAACAAATGAATGAATTTTTTACTATGATTTTTTAAAATTTTCGCTACAAAAATGGTAAAAAATATTGAATTCGATTATCGTTTTGTAAAAACAAAAACCGATAATCGTTTTCAAAACCGATAATCGGATTTCCGATTTTCGTTTAACAACCCTAGTAGAAACAAACATGGTTGGTTCAATGATTCTGGCATAAATGACCAGCTTCTTGGTATTTGAAATGTCTGTACTCTCATCAATTAAGATGCTAATGAATGGACTAGATCATACTTTCTGCATTAACTCAGATTCTATCAGTATTACTGTTGCTATGCAATCCTGGAAAAAATAAAGCTTGATGATAAATCAATGTTTAAAAGTATTTTATTATCCTTATTTTATTATTATTAAAGTATTTGTGAAATGTAAATCACATATCTTTTTTTAAAACCAGAGTAAAATGACCAAAATTAGATGCAAATTGTGCAAGAACCTTAACCTAAGACCATGGAGTTTCTAAGGATGTTGCTTTGAGATAATTTGGTATTTTAAAGAAATCCCATCAAAGTGTTTAAATGCAAAACTAATATGGCACTACACACACACTCTCTCTCTCTCTCTGATTAATTATAAAAGAAAAACGCTATCTACCATTAAAAATAGATAGGAAGTTATGACGATGAGCTAACGAATGCAATTTCATTGGCCTATCACGAAGCTAGGTGCTATTTATAGTAACACATGGATTCCTCAAGATATGCACTGATTGTACCCTATGATGTTTTAGTTGCTTGTTAGTATACACCATTTTTTCCATCTAAATTTCAATAGAAAAAAAAAAATGAAAATAAAATAACTTACCTAAAATTCTTCTACAGAAGCCCGTTGTCCCGCCAAGCCTCTGTATCAAATGTGCTCTCCTGACCTTTCTTATTAACCAATCAGAATTGAGCACATGACACACAGAAATATGTGACGTATTTACAACAATGCAAGTACAACATATTCGCCGAAAGTGACAACCGGGAATTTTACAGCAAATTTTTTTTTTAAAATAGCGCATTCTTCACAAAAAATGTGCACAATTCTTATTTTTTGCACGATTTTGCCCGCATAGGAATACAAATCTTGCGGGAAATCTTAAATTTTTAAATCTGCACTGAGATTCTGGTTCCACCAAAACAGGTGTATATATACACACTGCAGACCACTTTACTACCGGCACTATTTAGGAAATTTCATCTCGAATTCTGAATACTGGTCATCATATAAACATGCCATAAATAGACAACCATTAAATCAGTTTTCTTTCAATTATTAAACTTCAGCAAAACTTTATGAAGTGTTGAAAACTTAATTAGGTATTTACCTTTTTTGCTCCTTTTAACAACTGTGGCCAAAAAGGTCCTTCCTCTTTCTTTTTTATAACAAAAAATATAAATCTATCTTGTATTGTCTTCTTTGATTCCTGAAAAATTGAACAACAGTCACACATACATATAAAAATTCTGTAAACTAGATTTTTCTTTGACATTATTTACTTTTACAAGGCTGACAAGATGAATATTAGATGCATTTTTTAAAAATAAGAACAACAGTAATATATATAATTAATTTATTGATAAATTGTTTTAAATCTGAAATGTTTGGGAAATTTTCTAATAAAATTATGTTGATATTTGAAACTCTATTGCTTTCTTCATGATTTGCAATCTATTTAACACAAAGTTCCTAAGAAGTAATTTTAATTGTGTCTATTTTGTAAAAAAAAATTTAGTAAGCATCTATTGGAACATGAAACAAATGATTCACAATCTGCATGAAGTGAACACCTGTATCCATAAAACATGATATTTCAAATGATCCTGAACTGAACTGGACATAATTTCTTCTTAAAAAACAAGAGTTTCTTGAATGCACTGTCTACTGTCCAAAAAGAATATGCAGGAACTCAAGAATAGACCATTTCTTCCAATATAGAGATTTACTGGTAAACTGCAATTTTTAAAAAATGCCCGAAACGGTATACGAGTACAGTAATAGCGGTATACCATTTTTTTCTTCTTCACCAACATTAGCCCGTCCAGAACTAGCTTTGAGTACACCAATGTCTTTGATTAGGCTTAATGTAGTTACCAAAATGGCAGCTTCTGTGTATGAGCTAGTGAAGAACCCAAGAGAAAAGAGTTCTGTTTTGAACAAATTCTCACTGAAAAGGGAGTTTAGCACTATTACAATTGACAAAACTGTTGCTGTGTGTATTTATACCCCAATCCAACCCCATAAAACCAAAAAGTAACAAAATTATTTTTTTTTTTTATTATCACTTGTTTAAAAAAAAACAGCATATCAATATTTTAAATTATTTCATATTAGCTAAATAAATATTTTTCTCAGCTTAGCTATATTGTATGCTTTTATATTTATCTTCCTTATTGCAATTATTGTCTGTCCTATTTTTACTCAATCCCTAAAAAAAAAAAAAAAAAAAAAAAAGAAAAATAAAAAAAGATCTGGATCAAACAAAAATTCATAATTAAGACTACATACAGTTTCTATAGATTAGGACAAATAGCAATAACATGTTCTAAGACAACATAACTTGGACAACAGGCCAACCAAAAGCTCTTTTGGTCTATGGCAAGGAGAGGTAAAACTAGTGATGGGAATCGGTCAGAAATTAATAATCGGTTCCCTTGAACCAACTGATCATAGATTACAATCGGTTACTTAGAGCAAATTTTAATTTTTGTTACACAGTTGTATCTTTGATCAAGAGTTCAATATGTTTATAAATGTACAGGAGTAATCTCTTTTTAATGACATGTATACTTTAAAATGACAATAATATTACGTCGTGTATTACTTTTTTTCTACAACTTTGTTAAATAAATGCAACTTTTTATGGTTGATCAGTTATATGTAACTGAAATACTGCTACAATCTCCTGAAATTCTTTTGTTTATATGTGATGTGTTTATAATTTAAAGTATTGAAGGACATGATTTTCTTGTTTGTCATTGTTTATAAATACTACAAAAGATGTTGCAATTTAACTGCAACAAATCAACAAAATGTGTTTAAATTTATTAACTCAACAATTTAACAACTTGACCATATAATGACTATATGTTCCTAATTATGAATCATAAGGTTTTTTATTTGTAGTTGTGAAGAGATTAATAAATTTCAGGTCAACTTTAGTGGCTGAGAGTTTTACTAACCTCTGTGCTTTGCATACACCTAAAAGTAGTCTCCCTTTACACACAATCGATTATGGAGTTTCACAATTGATTATCTTATTGGTTTGCTCAACCAATTAATTATCGATTATAATCGATAACCGGAACAACACTAGGTAAAACCAACATGAACAAATTATTGTACTCTTAACTTACTGTAGGAACTACTGCTTTGAAAAAATCTATCATAACCTCGTACTCGTGCTTTTCTGTTCCTCCTTTGCCTCTGGAAAAAAAATAAATCAGTCTATGACAATTCACCCATCTTCAACTTGGCAGGACTAAAATGTATCAACCAAGACATGAAAGTAGCTGAAAATATGAAACCAAAATTACAGTGAAATGCACATTATATACCTGCAATATTGTCCGTAGTGCCCAATGTAAATAACTTGCATTTCTATACAGAATTTTTTTTCTTCTTCCAGTCACAAATACCATGACCATAATATTTTGATGTAAAATCAACAAGCTTCTTCCATATGACAAGAACAAGCCATCCACCAGGTTTTGTGGCTGTAGCATTTCAATCACAACGACATTGACTTTGGACTTCATACCACAAAGATCACAGGGTTCTTTTTTTTATTCCAAGTATAAACAATTCACCAACTTTGGTTATGAAGTAGTCTAGTAATTTCTTCATCACCGTGATCCTGAGTTTTCAATCCTCAAAAGAGATATTATTTGCTTCAAATTTAAGCCATCTGCACAGTATGGCAAGTGCAGATATGCAAAAACCAAGCTGGTAGCAAATGGAAATCATATCCCAATATGCACCCTATGGCAATCATTTAACATTACTATACACATAGCTGCTGTCCACAAGGTCTAAACAATGTCAAAATCAGATAGTAACTTCAGCAACAAAATCAGATAGATGCAATTCAAATACAGAACTCTGAAGGGTGGGTGGGTATTTTTTGTGGTGTAACACTTAACTGCTATTACTGCATTGATGCATCATGTCCTGACACCAGTACCCTGTCCAAGGAGACTTGTTTTCTTCCAATTAGTAACTGGAGGTCTAGATTTTAAAAAAGAATGAAAGAACATCGGAACAGCAGAGATTCTCCCGGGATTTTATCATAGAGGGGAGGGGATTTTCATACCTGGTCACAAAAATAAGGGCTGAGTAGAACAAAAATGAGGGGAAGGAGGAAATAGACATAGTTCAATGTTTACATAACACTTAATATCCATCTATCTTTCTTCCTTATGCACTCTGTAAAAACCCTATCAAAAAATCTTTACAAGATGTTGCATCTAGTTATAGCTTTAATCAGTCCATTTTAAAAAAAAGTGCACTCTACTTTTAAACTGTCTGAATACATGTATTAATTTGGCTTGTCTGCCTTTCCTTTGGAATACAACTGATAATGAGGCCTTGATTGGCTTGCCGTCTGTTTTTGTCCATCCAGCATATAATCAGAATCGAAATTAATGCCTTTTTGGGGTTCCAAATCACTCACTGGTATCTTCATTAACACTTTCTGAACTTCTATAATCTGATATACTTCCCAACTTTAAAATAAAATTGCCTTCATTACTATTATCAGCCAGTATTTGCCAAACTAAATCATCATCTATAGATGAACACTGTGAATCCTCCATTTTACGTCCTCTAGATAGCCCGTATTAAAACGTGCATTTGTAAAACTTCATCCATACAAGGTTCAAACTTTGATACAATGCTTGTTACATGGCCCAATTTGCGAATCAAATTTTAACAACCATGCATGTCAAGCCAAAGAAACCAAAATGTATAAACAGTTACAGAAAAATACATGTCACGACAGCACTAAAATATATTTTACTTCCACAAGAACTTTAAGGGTGATTGTTGTTGTTGTAAGGTTTAACGCGATTTTTCAGCACACGACAGGCTATACATGGCAGCCAGTATTAATGGTGGGGGAAGAACCTGGAAAAACCCACAAAAAGAACTACCTACCCATGAGAAGCTACTGGCAAGCTTTCTCATATACTCACATTAGCCAAATCTGAGACTCAAACACACACTGAGGTGAGATGGCAGTGGTCCGTAATGGAAAGCGCTTTAGACCACTCGGCCACCCACCCATTACTTTAAGGGTGAATGACTGAATTAAGTTGCATACTTCACAGAGTACAGTTTCATATGTGTGACTTCAATTTAATATGCAGAAGTTCTTGTGCATTACCGTTTCACAGGTGCACAAACTTAAGATATATTTTGCGTGAATCACATGTCCTGGGAGCATCTCTGGAACAGTGATGGTGGGAGGGAAAGAGCAATAGTAACAGTCAAGAATAACAATTAAATTAATTTCCCTCCCCCCCCCCCAAAAAAAAGAATCTAAATTTTAACAGGACATGTTGCTTGATTTTACTGCATTGGAATTTTTCAACCCAGTGGAAAATTGATGGTCTATAACATGGGTATCAAACTCAAACATCTGTGAGCGCCATATTAGAGCATTTGCAATGGCCCAAGGGCATCACCTTTGTTATCTTGCATGATACCTTGAGATGCCAATAATTTTGTGGGCCATGGATACTGCTTGGCAGGCCATGTTTGAGAACCCTGGTCTATGATAAACTGACACAGTAAACTTTCCATTTCTGACAATAAGGTGCTATAATGCAGACTGGAGAATGGACAGACAATTTGTTTGGTATGTGCAGGTATTTTGCAGAATATGGTACACAGTAACTATAGTTATACCAGACTACCATTCATTATCACCTCGACTGCGCTAGACTACCATTCATAATCACATCGACTGATCGAAGGATTCAGTACAACAAAGTCAGTTATTCTTTAATTTCTAAGTCTGTGCCAACATAGGTCTGTACAAACATGGGGTAATCTTGATCAACGAGACATTGCTGTATGGTCTGAACATGGTAATCAAAACTCTTGATGACCTGGATAACTTCCCTAATAGTTGGCTCACTGATTATAGAGCATGCAAAAAATGATAGTTGCTCTCTGCCCATCTTTTACAATTTATTGCTGATGTCTACATTGGCCCTTTTGAATTTTATGGCGCTGAAAGGCACAAATACTGAAGAAAACTCTACTTCCTCACCTGTAATAAATTTGTACCTGAAACACAGAGTTTTTAGTATAATGTTTACCATGATGTAAATTCTTGAGATGGCACTTCAAATAGTACTTACTTAAAATGGAGAGAATTTTCATCTAGGGTGATGGATGGATTTTTGCAGTCTTCCACATTGATAGTGATGTACAGAATATTATTCCTTTGTGCCCATAGCACTGTTGGGATAAATGAACTGAAAATTTCAAGAATAACATAAGATATATAATCACTGAAATCAGGAATAAAGAAATAATTACCTATAAAAAGGAAACTCGTCCTGAATTAATATAAAAAAAAATTCAACACCAGAATGAATATTTTTATGCTGGAAGATTTATTTTTCTGTCATTTTTCTTTTATTCTAGCACAAAAAGCAATTATGGGTGCTAAAAGAAAACATGAGATCTAGTATCCATGTCTACTGGCTGCTAAAATGCTCACAGCCCCTATTAACTTCATTTTAAGTCGGCACCTTTGTTTCCTAGTTGCCCTAAAACTTTTAACAATATAAATTTCAGTTGATAATTCATGAACAAGAAATATCCATAAATATCAATGGCAGTGATGCAAGACAGCAACAGAAATATTCTAATCTTAAGAGTCAAGTTGTGTGAAAAAAATACATTTTAAAAATATTGAAACTTCCAAGAAGAAAACAAATTTACACAACAAATGACGACAACTTTTACAAATCAACCGTTGAAAAATTCAAGGTTACAAAAAATAAGATGAAATACAGCTCACATTTACCATTAATTGGAAGGTGAAGTACTAGTATATGAGATTCATAAAAGTATCTAGCTGGATAATTCAAAGATGTGAAAAAAAACTTGAAAAACAAACTGAACGAAAGTTCATCTTGCTCTCTATATACTTACATAAAGTTTGCGTGCCAAAAAAGAAAGCCTTGCTAAGATTTTAAAAATCCAGGACTACTAGCTTGGTAAAAATAGAAGTCCCAATAATAACATTGCAGTTACCTCATTAAATTAAGTTGCCAAATGTCCAGAATGCAAAAAAAAAAAAGGTGGTTGCCATTGAGTTTAATTTTCCATTCTTTATCCCACTGAAACAGAGCTCTTCTTTGTTCATTAGATTGAGAATGAATTTTGTTAATCCAAGGAGTTTTATTCCTAACACTAAGCCAGGCATCATACTTTCCTACAGTCCCATCCAAACTATCATTTCAACCAACTTTAACAATCTTTTAAATCTCATCAAAAGTTTTGTCACTTCGCTGTTTAACCCCAAAATATTTGTTGAAATTTGCAAATAGCATTTTGTCAAAGTTCCAACGTGTCTTAATTTTTAGGTCACATGCACTACATATTTGGCTACACTAAGAAATTAACACAATAATGAAAGCTAAAGTTGTTCATTTGATGTACTCTTATAATGACCACATGTACATCTAGGTCTTTATGACACTGAATTCTGTCATTAAAAATACATTTTCACACTCAGCAGCTAGTCGAAGTCTTTGAACTTTTTGTCCAGCTATTGAGTCATGTTCTTTTTGATGTATTCTTATAATTACAACATGCACACCTGGGGGAGGGGTGAGTGGGTCCTTCAGCCACTGATTTCTGTCACTGTAAATATCAGCACAGCTAAAATGATCAACTGATCAACATTTTCCCCACTCAGCAGGTGGCTAAAGCAAAACAGGCAAGTCTTTGAATTTGCCACACAATTATTGCATGTGTACAAAGGATTTTCACATGATTTTCTGCAACCCAGATATAATGAAAAATATCCAAATGTGCGCGATTAAGCATTTCGGAGACCTCTAAATACTTCTGGCATCACGCAGAACAAGATCAAATTATTTTTGATTAGTATTTATTGTTCTACCCTGGACTATACAAAACAATAACCATCGAAAAGAACTAAACCGAACATATTTGAGTGCGTGGCACACTGAAAGCAAAGCCCTCATACTTTACAAAAAGACAGGATGTAAACAGCACAATAGTGGTTAACCCTTAAAGTGCTGCATTGTTTTGCAGTACAAGGTCCCTCAGTGCTGAATTGTTTCAGGGGAGAAAACAAGAAAACTGCACAGTCTTTAAATTCCATGTATTTCATTAAATATACACTATTGATAGACAAACCCTATATGAAAAATGATTGTGTGTGTCTATACTTTAAGATTAACATCAAGACATGTGTAGGTTTAACATATTTGCAGGTATAGGTGTAAATACAAGTAAAATGACAAGTTACAATTGTATTTCATCAGTATTTTTCTTTGTTTTTGATGGAAAAGTTCAAATATATCTAAGAAATGTTATATTCTTTAGTAGTCCAACCATGCACATGTTATGTCTGTCACAATGTTATATATAAATTGTGAAAATCACCTGTTATTTATTATAATATCATCAAACTGAGGTCCATATCTGGTGATTAAACCTCAGCAAAGGCTTTATTTTTGTTCAATCATTGGGCTGATTTTGTGTGAAGAATCACCTTAATTGTTCTCATTGTCTTACAGATGTAAATTGCTTGGAATAGCTTGAAATCTATCCCATGCTTTTTTTTTTGCTGAAGCATGCAGTTGATATCACATCATCAATAGCCCATTAGGTATCGAGAACAGACATATGTACAAACCCATTGTTTTAATCGATGCGAAAACGTTTTAGATGCTCAGGCATGACAGGCCGCCATTTCTTCATGTTTTTCTTCAAGTCTGCCCCATGAACTCTCTGATCTGCATTACGATTTGTTTGATCTACTATCAGATGCAATAACAAGTCATTTAAGAAAAAGGCTTCAATAGTCCGTAGGTTCATTATTCACCATCTCGACATTTAATTTTGAATTACCAGTGAAATGGGGGTCGACAGGCGCGCCATCTTTTCACGTCAAGCAAGCATGTACATCCGACTCCAGTTCGACGTAAATTACTGGCTCAAAATCATTCATGTGTATTTCCATCAATACCTCGCTTGCTCTAATAATGTCATTTTCTCAAATTATTCAAAATCACTATTAGCATCACTATCAGAAGCGAATATTTGTTGCAAGAAATCACCTTCGTATTCAGCGTCAGCCATTTTAGCTTTGCACAAGTACCATGTTTTTAAAAGTGAGCATTTGTAAAATTACATCGTTAATAATATAGTAAAGTACTGCAGAATGCTTGTTCCGGGCCTTTTTAAACCAATCAAATAGTTTTACAGGCACTTATGGCAAGATGAAGTTTTAGGATGCGATCAGTGTTGCTCACCTCAAAAGCGACTATAGTCGTGACACGCACTACGGGACCAAAAACAACAGCGCGACTATAGTCGCGACATGCACTTTAAAGGTTAAAAGTGGTTATTAAATAATCATTACAGTTCTTAAATCATAAACAGGGAACAAATCTTTTATATCCTTTTTCTGTGGCTCACCATGTTGACATAAAATAATCAGCATGGAATTGAGGACAGGATTCATACAGAATTCTGAATTATAAATTCAAAGAATTTTTGGAAAATTTTTAAGAATACAAAATTAGATTTTCATGACCTATTTTTTTTTAATACAAGTTATGTATTATGAAAAAACAATAAATGCAAAATACAATTTTGTTTAAGGATGAAATTCCAACTATAATTAATCAAAAGAAAGAAAGCAGGAAACTCGATAACGTGAATCTAACAACCTTGGATAAATTTACTTCTGATTATGGACAGAAATTAAAAGGTTTGAGTTTATCTCACTTTCCAAAGACTGTTAAACACCTCAGGGTAAACTGCTCGATTTTTCCAAACTTTCAAGGTCGTGAAAATGCTATCTCATTTTTCAAACTGTCAAAGACATTCAAAGACCATAAGAACCCTGGGGGGTGTGGGCAGATTTTGAAACATTAGAGTCATTGACTCTGAGTCTGCTTATTTGCATAAGACATGTGGGTGTTGCCAGTAGTTTTTCTTTGTTACTGTCCAATAAGTACATGTGTCTGCTACAGCTTTTTCAGGTGAATTCTCAATTTAAAGAATAAAATGCAAATGACTAATAATTATTCATGCATA